>OU343225.1:181272980-181360109 GCA_910596185.1 Chrysanthemum makinoi
TTATATAACATGCTTACACTCATTGGCAAGGAATTGTATTGAGAGATGTTTTGTCTTGATTAAGGCTAGATGGGCCATTTTACGCGATGTTTCATACCATCCACTAGATTCGATGTCACGGATTATAATTGCTTGTTTTTTTAATGCATAATTTCATTCGTGCAACAATGAGCGAGGACCCAATTGATAATGATGTAGCGAACAATCATACACAACCCAAAATGATCATGATAATGTTATTAACACCGTGGAGGCATCACAAGGATGGAGTGACCGTAGAGATAATCTTGCCAATGAAATGTTTAATGAGTGGAATGCAAGTCGTGCACACCTATCTTGATATTTATATGCCTGCAATATTAAGACCAAATATTTATTCATGGTTCATTAGTAACCTGTATTTTCTTTTGTTGAACTAGCAATATGTATTCATGGTTCATTACTAATAATGATATTTGTTGAACTTGCAATATGTGGTAATATGTTTATAAGTGCATCTGATTACATTAGGCTTTATTCAATATATTTTTGGCTTGATATTAACTTAGGCATGGCGGAATCAAGTGTTACTAAAGGTCCTGGTAAAAACAAAAAAGGATGGACATCAAATGAATATGAAAAGTTGATTGATGCACTGATGGAGTTGCATGTCTCTGGTAAGTATTCAGGTGCTGATAATGGTTTCAAACCTGGATATTTTAAGGCAGTGCAACAATTGTTGGAGGTAAGTCTTCCAAACTCGGGATTGAAAGCGAAGCCTCATATCAAGTCAAGGCTCAAGACATTGAAGTCAAATTTTAGCATTGTGCACGACATGTTACTCGGCACTGATACGAGTGGTTTCAGTTTCAAGTGGGATTCTGAGACTTGTTGTGTTGATGCAGAAGACAAAGTGTGGACCGAGTATTGCAAGGTATTCCTTTTTGTGTCTCATTATTATTATGATGTGATTAAAAAAAACTTATGTAAACTATTTTAAATTTCAGACTCATAAAGGTGCTTCCAATTTTAAAGGCAAGCCATTACCATTCTATGAAAAGCTTTGTACCATCTTTGGTAAGGATATAGCTACAGGCTCTCGAGCCATTGATCTTGGAGATGATGATGTTGTACAAGAGACACCTATGTCACCCATTGAAGTTGATGTAGAGAGCCCTATGCCTACTGAATCTAAAAAACGTAAAGTAGGCAAAAGTGTTGAGTTCATCGAGACTTTCAAGGATTGTTCCAAAGACTTGACAGAAAAAATCGAACACTCTATTGGTGGGTTAGGAGAAAAAATTATGGCAAGTGCTAATCAAGAAATTGTTGCTGATACGTTGGATGAAGTTATCACAGTTATAGAAAATATGCCTGGCCTAACAGCACATCAGCGTATTAGAGGAATGCATATCATTGGTCATGATGCAAGTAAGGCCCGTATATTTCTACGAGGTTCGGAAGAAGATAAAATTATCTACATTCAAATGCTTGAAGATGGTTCTTTGGCTTAGCTGCTACTGATTACAATTGGTTTCAGATTGCTTTTTTAATTTCTTGCAAATAATTTCACAAACATGTTTATGCATGGTTGTTGGTACAATGATTTTGATGTTGGTGATTTCATTTTGTTTATGACTCTTTTCATGAATTTGGTGTAATTTAATAAAATGGTTCACGTTAAACTTATGTACCTTTGTTTTATAAAAGATTCATGACTAATCACTAGCTATTTATGCTCGTGGAGAGTGTTTATGGAGTTTGTAGTCACATCTGGACTGGATCGTTCTGCAAAGTATTTAGGTAGCGAATGTGTACTGATTCTCTCTCATACCAAACAAAAGAATTAATTCTCGACCACATTCCAACGCTCAATTCCCTACTCATGCCAAACAATAGAATCCACTCCGAGACTTCAAAGTCTTTCCTTTTCTCTACAATTCCATTCTCCACTCTAATTTCATTCTTTGCGATTCACTCCTACCAAACGTCCCCTTAGGGTTTCTAAGGCATCTACTTTACATGTGTTAAGCATTGAGTGGGTAGGTAAGGTATGCATTAAATGTTTTACTTTAGCTAAGAGATAAACTCTTCTCGAGGGAAAAGTATTGACAACTGTTGCACCTTTATACCACCTTCTAGAAAGGTGATGAATATAATGAAGACTTGTTTTATCCCTTTTTACTTTTGTTGATTTTCACGCTTTTGATCTTCTAGATACTTGAGTTTCTTTGTCCAGTATCTTTGTTTTTGAGGAAATCAAACATCGTTTAGTAATGCATTGCCATTTTCAATGAACTAAACACGTTCTTTGGTTCTTGTACTTCTGTATTGAAGCGAATACGTTTTGTCTTCAAGAACTCAAAAGAAGTTATGCTTAGTATTTCTTAGTGACTATGTTTTACTTGGGCTATTTTATGTTAAAATCTATTCACAGACAATTAGAAATTGCTCAACAACAGGAACCATCTGTATAGACATTTAGTAGGGTGCAACGCTTTAGTCTTGCTTAGAACTCATGGACATGTATAGCAGGTTAATTGTATAATCCACCAGCATACTAAAACAATATGTAAAAGAGATCGAATCGAACTGTTAATTACTCATGGAGTCATGGACCAGTCGGTTTAATATATGGGTCGTTATACCAGGATATACTACGGAAATAAAAACAAAATTATGATGGCTTAAAGGAAATGATCAAGTGTTAAACTGTGATCCAAGATATACGTGAGATAAACTTGCATTCGGTGTACAAACATACATAAAAATCAAAAGCACATAAAAAGGTGTCTTACATTCAGAATGTGATTTACATTATTAAACAATCATTCACATTTTCATCACTGAACGCAACAAATGGTGTTTGAGAACCATGAACGGTTGAATTAGGTAACTCTTGATGTCTATAATGCTCCTGACCATTATAGCCATGCACATGATGCCTGAATGAAGTATCAGGTTGCTCAGCTTGGAAATAGGTTGTGGGATCGCTGTGGTAAGGGTATAAGTTGGCATATTCTTCTGTAAATCCAAAGTACTCCAAGCTGTATGGAAATGGCCACAACTCAGCGTTCCTTCCTGTTTTTCTTACTATTTTGAGAACATCTTGTTGTTCAGCCCAACCGGTGACTGTTACTTTCTGTTGGTCCATGTCAATTTCAATACTAATTGAAAACATTTTAATCATTGAACGTATTTCATATGTGATTGATTTTTGCATTGATTTGTTTACGGAATGCTCATCTTCCTTGTCAAATGCTTTAAATGTATGCATGTTAGGCTTATACAAAGTTAAGCTCATTAAATTTTTCATGACTTGATAGCAGGGGCGGATCACCCGGTGTAAAATCTTAGTAGTGTAATATTTTTCTGATTTTTCCAATAGTTAGTACAAAATACACTATAAATTTACGAGTGCACACCTTATAAAATACTGAAAAACTATCGATGCATACCCATAGATTTCAAAAGAAGAGAAAAAAAAGGAAGAAAAAGAAAAGAAAACGTATGACTAGTAATTTGGTAAACTTGATGAGATTGGGGCAGTATGTTGAAAGACGAAGAGAATGTCGAAATGTCAAATGGTATTTTTGTGTCTTTTCTTAGACCCAGTTACAATTTAAAATTAAATTGGTTAAGGGTTATGAGATTGACTTTTTAGTTCACCAAGTTCCTCTCCCAAGCCCAACCTGTTAAAATTTTCATTTACGATTGAAAAATTAGGATCGTTAATTTAGTAATTAGTACCAAGCACATTTGTTGTCGTTGATTTATGTTTGAGTAGATCGCACTGATTGAAACATAAAAAAAATATTTGTAAAAAAAACAGATGAACACCGATGATCTTATTTAATCAACATCAAAACCAAACCAATTTTGATTTCGAAAGTCGAATCCGAACAACCAATTTAATCCTAAGAAATGTCCGACCCCGAAAAAAATCCGAACCCACAAAACCATTTTTTTCATAAGTCAACTAAGACGGTGCATACAATACAAATTCGCCACTCCTTTATAGTGTTCATTATTCATGCTGTTAACTGACATATTTAGGCCTTGTACATTTATTTAGCTAAAGCCCACTATTGTATAGATATTAGGGCTCCACGAGGTTACACTCTCTAGTCTCGATTGCCTGTTAATGAGAACAAGGATCGCTTCGGATCCGCCGCGTTGCGGCGGGGTATTTTGTATTTTCAAGTATATGGTTTTTGCGTTATATTTGTAATGAGAACGGACCAATTGTTATTAGGTTGCAGCAACCTGTACAGAAAAGCAAGCCACTAACAAAGTGTTTCTATTATCACTAAACTATTACATATACGTTGACATGAACGGAGTTATTCTTGCTTTGGCCTTTTCACCCTACTGGCTGCGTGATCAAACATGTCATCTTTTGTACAAAAAAATAACAGCAACAAAAGTCAGCCTTTTGTGCGGAAAAAATCAGCAAGAAAATGCACCCTTTTCTGCAGAAAATCGGCAAACAAAACGCACCTGTTAGAGCAGAAAATCAGCAAACCAAAAGCAACCTTTTTCGAGAAAATCAGCAAACAAATCGCACTCATTTTGTGCGTAAAAGCGGGGCCAAACGCTCGCTTAAATGAAAATAAGCAGATCATACACCTGTTTGGGCTGAAAATACGCAGATCCAAACGCCCCTGACGAGGTGAAAATAAGCTGAAATAAACGCCCCTGATGGGCTGTGACAACAGAAAAACAAACATCCTGTCCAAGTGGTGTGGGCTGAAAGGAGTATGGGGCTGGAAGTGCAAAACCGGGTGCATGAGAAATAGTATACGCAGCAGGTGTATTCGAGGGACATGCAAGTGTATTAGTTAACCCAAATTTTGCCAATAATGTTTGTAACATGTCCAAATCCGAGCGTGCCACACCCGAGACCGAACCCGAAGTACGAGGTAGCATGGTAGACTTGCCATGAACACCGTTGTGAAGGTACTTACAAGCATCACCAAATCGACAAGAACCCTTAGCAAAACTCCAACACGGGTTGTTTACCTTTTTCCAACGGTACCCACGGCGGGTAGAGTTGGTTTTCGCCACTAAAACCATGGGAGACGCGGAGGTAGCATCAACAAGTGGGTCTTGAACCTTAGACTTTAGGTGCATCTCATGAGTAGGTAACAAAGATCTAACCGTTTTAAGATCAGGAAAGGGTTCCCGGCTTGCAATAATGGTAGAGATGGTCTCGTAGGAGGAAGGTAGACCCTCGAGTGCAAAAGTGACAACATCATCATTGTGAAGAGGGGAACCAAGACCATTAAGAACGGAAACAATAGACTCGCCTTGCGGCCATTTTTCAAGACAACAAAAGACTGCGTGCTATGGCTTTGAAAGCCGAACTTCGCAACTTGAGACCCATATGTCGATAGCAGGCCAGGAGAAGGAAGATGGATATAGAATGGGCTGAAGAGGAAGAGAAGAAGCCCGCCCAAAAATAGTTAGTCCTAAACGACATAGGTGGTCACCGTTTAATTGACCATGAATTATTAGTACTTATAATATATTCATGCAGATTTGAGTAAGGATTGATGCATGCATGCATTTGTTATAGATAGATAGAGGTATGTCATACCATCTAAATTTTCAAGGGCTCTTCTAACTCTCTTCTCACAGCCATGACAATCCATGTTCACTATCAGCTCCACAGTCTGAAATTAAACACAAAATTCCAATCAACAATTTGGACATCAACTTTTTCATCAAATTATTATCAGTTTTTTAATCTTGAAAAAAGCAAAACATTAAAACCCCACTCATGAATAATTACCAGCATAACATAATCTATACCTATATATCACTCTTTCCCTACTTGTATGAATATTTTTTAAAAGGAGTTGTATAATTGATTAAATCATCATCAAGATAAAGAACAATTAAATATTCAGTTGTAAGCAAATAAATACTACATATGGTCCACCCATCGATCCTGCATGTTCAAGTGTTCCTCCTTACACAAAGATAATTATAGGCAGTTCTTGATCATCTATGCTTGCAACCCCAAAGAAATACCGGCCATGCCACTTTAATCAATTATTACCACGTACCACAACATATATCTCATTCTGACACTTTTTTTACACAGTTTTTAATATACGTAAAACATAATCCAACCCACTTATAAATATTTACCGTGCCGCACCCAACGTTTATGCACTTAGAGAAATGCATAACAATGGTGTGTGGCAAACAAGTCTTTACACTTATAAGTGCGTAAAACGTTTTGTATAGTAGTTATGTTTTTGTGCATTCACAAATGTAAACGTATTATACACATATTTATATGTGCAAACAAGTGGATAAAAATGTATGCACACTGTGTTCGAATGAGTTATTTGTTGTAATGTATTTCGAAATATAAGTTGGTTTTTTTATACATGTTATTCCTAAATATGTACGAGTTCGTTTGTAAGTTATTGGTGAATCCATCTCGTAACAAAACACAACAACAACAAACCCAAATCCCGCCGAGGCGGGGTATGGGAGGTAAATGTATGATCCTACCCCTAACTCAAGATAAAACCCTAGAGTAGAGAGATGCTTCAAACGACCTCTAAGTAAGTGATGCGGGTGAGATAGAAAAGAAAAAGATAGCTAAGACAAGAACAACAAGCACAAGTAGGAAAAAAAACAGGCAAAAATAAGGTAAGGAGCACGGTGAGAGCACATGCAAAAAGAGCACAAAAGTGAACACAATCAAAACAAAGAACCAGGCCAGAAAAGCATGCGCACCTAAGGGAGCAAACATAAAGCAAGGCAAAACACGACGCCTAAAGCTAAGGCAGAGCAAAAACAAGACACCAAAAACAAAAAGCAGGCAAACCTAAGCAACACTGAGCAAAGCAAAGCAACGCACGGGGCATAAAGCTACGGCAAAGCAAAAAGGGAGGCACACAAAGAGACGTCTAAAAGCCTAACCCACCAAAAACACCTAAACCCACTAAGCCCCTGGCCAAATCTAACCGCAAATCATAATCCTATCTCTCCACCCCTTCCTATCTGAGGTCATGTCCTCCAACAAAAGAAGCTCCAACATGTCTAACTTAAGTCTATCCTCCCACCTGAGTTTGGGTCTGCCCCATCTTCTCACGCCAAATTAAATGGAATTCCCATATAATGAATTTCTTATTTAACAGAATACTTTTCAATTCGTCGGTAATGTATTATTGTGCCCTTCTAAGTTTAATTAGTAAATCAAACATATATTCATGAGCACAATTGGTAACTAGAAAGGATTAGACAAATACAGAAGATGTCAAAATGTCAAATACATTGGCTAAACCGGTATAGGTTTGAGCTCGGATAATTTATCAATAGGTTTACAATTATATGACTTACCTACAAACAACTGGCGTCCCTTGCGTAGCATATGAAAATATTGTTTCGCTAATAAGACTCAACAAAACATACGCTAGGCTCGTGAAGTAGTACTGGAAATTTACTAAAGAAGACCTAAGTTTTGGGTTGAAAATTGAGATATCTAGCTAGGTTAGCTCTACTACAAAATCTTAAGTTATCTAATCAGACTCAAATAGATGATTATGGACAAACTTGTTTATGAGAACAACTAAACCGCTTTTGGCTAGTTACATTAATGTAACAAATAGAAAACAAACAACTTAACTACATACAAAGAACAAATGAACATGCAAGTATCATGTTTGTTTAAGCTCTAATGTAGTAAAATGTTACTGATCGCGTTCATATATTCATGTTTTGTGCCTTCTTGTGAATATAAGAGATTTCAATAGGTAAGTAGAAATACGAGATCGACTTACTGTCATACTTGAGTTCGTCTTGCGGAAGAAATGCTGGATATTTTGCCCAAGAGATGAAATTTTGATTAGTGGCAGTACACTACTATACTGTGTATTTTTTGTTTTTATTTTTTGGAATGAAGAAGCTAGAGGGATATCCTTCGTATTTATAAAGAAAAAAACCATCACACGTATTATTGCATATAATTTTTAAGTTTACAAAGAGAGGGTTGAATTTCTAAACATACGCCTGAGTTATTTTCTTTGGCTAGAAGGACAACTTTAAATTTATACTTCAGCAAAGTTTAAATTTCTAAAGATAATAGTACAATTTTATGAAAATTTTTCCAGCTTCTCAATTTACATTTACCTCCATCGATATACGTTTTGGGCTTCTTTTTCTATCACTACTTATAAGCTTACAATGCAAAACGTACACTTTTATTCACTTATTTAATATACTAGACGTATACCCGCGCAAGGCGACAATTTATAGCAACAAATAATTATATTTGCTAAATCGTAATTCTGATTCAACCTTTGATGCAAAGCGTGTATTTTTTAAAATTAATATAGTTTGTGTTTTTGAAAAGTTTTCAAATTTGGAATTGATCAAGCTTAAGGTGTATTAAAAGATACTTAAGAGTAATTTAAGCAAACTACATTATTTTAGGTTTTCAAAATTCAAGATTTCAAGAAAAGTCATGTGCTCTTTATAAGTATTATAGATGTGGTAGGCGACTTTTAATTACATTACTAATTTTGTGTGTTTGCTTAAGCTTTGGAGATGTTAGATATGCGATTACATAAATAAATGAACGAATGGTGGTATTTATGATGATTGACAATATATAGATGTATGCTACCGAGAGGTGTTTTAGGTAGATGATGATTGACAATATATAGATGTATGCTACCGAGAGGTGTTTTAGGTAGATTTTTTACGTTTTTACATTACAGAACAAGCATTCACATTTTCATCACTGAAAGCGTTGGTTGCTTTTTCCCCAATTCCAGTCACAGAAGAATACGGCAATTCCTGATAAGTTACATGCTCGTACCCGATGTACCCATGCCCACTGTAATCATATGTTGATATATATGGCCGGTCAGTATGAAAGTACGTCGCTGGATCACTATGGTAACTGTACATGTCAGCATACTGCTGTGTAAATGTCAACGATTCTTGGTTATATGGAAATGGCCATAACTCGGCTTTTTTTCCAGTCCTTCTAATTTTCTTCAGAACTTTCTCCTGATCTGCCCATCCGGTCACTGTTACCTTTTGCATGTTCATGTCAATATCAATACTCTCCACCCCTGAAATATTTATAAAAAATAGTACGTTATATGGCTTTTCAATATCCATTCATGACCTATATGATCTCATGTGACATTATATAAGGCCAATATGCATAATAGTTTTATGAAGACTAATGCTCGAGAAACGGTGTGCACCATCTAAGCTTTGAAGGGCCTTTCTAACTTTGCGCTCACAACCTTCACAATCGATGTTTACAATCATCTCCACCGTCTGAAAAGTAGAAATTAAGTTCACTTCAGCTTCATGATTATTGCCGTAAAATAAAGCCATGCACGTAGATTGATTATATATGGTAGCTTCTGGATATGATCTTTGTATACGTACATCAAATTTTATGGAAGATCTGTAAGGATATTCCTCTTTATACAACTAGGATGAATGGAAATTTTCATCAAGTTGCGATATATTTTTTAATTGATTAAGTATTAATACTCTCTTTAGGAAATTTAATTGTTAATTACGTGGTTGACCACTTGTGTCTTAAGTAATCCAAACCTATGTCTTGGAAGCCACTGAGTTATTACATGCATAGATTATCCAACACTTACAAGCTAACGGTTTGGTGCCAAGACATACCATATAAACACATTAAATATAAACCAATTAAAATGCGCATATTATATTATGTAATGATTTTAATTAATATGGATTCATGTCCACAACCCATTGGTGTTGCAATGAATACAAATAAATTGTGTCAAAATATAAGAAATGTAAATTTATCGCAGAGTTTTTCAGCTCTTTTAATGTTTTGCATAAAAGCAAGGAAACACAAAACATAATGATAGTTTGCTTGATGAGTAACTCAACTTCTATATGCAGAAGCATAAGGATTTAAGCTGAAAAAGGCTTGAACATTGTTCTAAAAACCCCATCTAACGTAATAAACTTTTTTTATCAAAGCAGAAAGGAATGCATGCATTACATCGATCTTTAAATTAAATTTTAAAGTTTTTCACTTTTAAGTTTCAACCTTACAATCTTACACCATGTTAATTGTCAGCTATTTAATTATATTAATCATTATTATCACTAAATAAGACTTCATATCCACATCGGGTTTTGTAGTTTATGTTTCAATCATAAAAAAATTGTTTTAATCCCGTCGCAATACGTGAGAAATTTAGAAGTACATTGTTATGATCATTTCATACATTATGTACATTATAATCAAATATACATCCATAGATATACATAAAAAAAAAAAGAGAGATATGAAAGAGAAAGAGAGAGATGTGCTCACTGTCATGTTTGAGATCGACTTGGTGAGAAATGGTAATGTTTCTGAGCCTTGAAATATCTGAGTTGTGTAAGTGTAATGTTAATGGATTTCCTATTTATAGACCAAAGTTCCGCACACGTTTTTGTTACTTGTGGTCCAAGTTTTATATGTGGTGTCAATATTACTTCACATACATGTTCTCTTATCTATAACATTGTTTTTTGGGAAAATATTTTATCTTGTTTTATGAATGAAGAAGTAAATAAAAATAGGAGATGCCAGAAAACTGGAAAAAAAATAAATGGCATAGAACAATACACTTGTTAATACCAAATTAAACTTTTTTTTAACGTCTTTTTCAACGTGAAGCCTACCAGAAAATAAAAACTTGCATGAAGAATTGATAACTAAAGTTAAATTATAATGCATTGCTATATACTAGCTGTTTGTTAATTACGTAGCAAATAATTTGCTGTCAAATGGTTGCAAAAATGTTTACAAACAAAAGATAGCGCGTAGTCTGGTTTGCTGAATATGCATGTAAACTTGTTACATTATGGTAGAGTTTTACTATTTAACATGGAATTTTTTTTTTTTTTTTTTTTTTTTTTTTTTTTTTTTGTATATCTTTATAACAAAAAATATTTGCTTTTCTTAGTGGTGCATGTCTTTCCAAAACTAATTGTAGCTAGCTAAAGGTCACTTGACAAATCAGAAATTCAATTGCAAGCTTAAGTTCTTATAAGCTAATAATATGTATTACGAGTATATTCGTATTAACAATTGCATTGTGCTATGTGCTTCTTGTAAATGGCATTTGCCAATTTTAGTTATTGTATTCAAGATATGGATTCGAATTATCAAAATAAAGTCTACTGGATATGGATTTGACTCCAAAAATTCTATGCCCGATCTATTGTCTTATCTTATTGTATTATGATTTAGGAAGTTGAAACTATATAAAACCCACTAGTGAATATTCAAGAAAAAGATGTTTTACCTTTAATTTAAGTTTATTTCAGGTTTTAAAGTTGTTAACTGCCTTCAGATTATGAACACAGTTAAGTTTTACCTAAATACAAGGATTGCATCAATTAATAGATGACAGCAACGTATACAAAACAACAAGCGCCAAATACATTGCAACCATAACAATTAGAACTGAATGTGAAAATATACTACCTAAAAAAGGTATTAGAAAAACACGTTTAAATTCTTGTCAAACTTAATATTTGAACTGAATGTGAAAATACGTTGTCATGAGCGAGGAGTTTCTTGGATGATACCGTCTAGTTGACATTTTAGTTATTTAGCTAAAAAGAACATGTCTTTCTGTAATGTTGACATCATATGTAGAGACCGAGAGAGGAAATTTACAAGTTAAGGATGAGATCTACAATTTTAAATCAAAGATTAGTTAAGTTATGATATAATATTATGATTACTAAACACGGTTTTTGATGGTATACTCAACACCTAATTTATGTAACATCACATCTTTTGATTCATATATCACAATTTGTGTATTACAATATTGTATGGTACAAACTGTAATGCACAAATTGTGATACATGCATCAAAAGATGTGATGTAAGTATCAATTCCCCTAATTTATAGATCTAAAATATATTTAACAAGTGTCCTTAAAGCATTGTTTTATACATTTAAACAAAGAAACTTGATGTTCATTATTTAAAATAAAACTTAATTAAGGTAATTTTCAAGTTTGATTCATTTGTATTAAATGAATTTTCTAATCGAAAAAAAAATTATGTTAAATTATATATTTTAGCAAGTATTCTGAGGTCACTCGTTAGATAAATCCATTTAACAATAGGATTGAGATATTTGACGATGTCAATTTCTTTAAAAAGAATAATTTTCTATATAAAAATATGAAAGAAAACAAAATATACAACAAAAGCAAAACCAACAAACAAGAAACACATAACCAAACTCTACCTCCTACAAATGACCCAAACCACTAATACAAACTCCCATAACCAAACTTTACCATCTACAATGACCGAACCACAAATGGTACATGAGAAGGCTCACTCCAAGTAAATAAATAGTTGCACATTGTCTCAGTTGGTTAAAAAAAACCCCCAAAAGTTGACGAACAAAAATAGTTAGAAAGATTTTCATAGTAGTGAAAATATCATCTTAATATAAACTTAACCCACCGACACCAACAACCATCCCATTGAATCACACATCAGGATTTGCATGCATGGCACGGGTCCATGCACCATACTAACCAAGACTTAATAGTGCATTTACTTCTTGTAAACACCCTATTATATGATGAACTTGAAGCTCATAACAAAAGGTTGTTAAATTCGATACTTTATTTTAAAACACCCTTTAGTTTCTAGCACGTCATATAAGATAAAGCATCGACCAACACATTGCTTACGAAATAGACATTTGTTTATTGTTAAAGTTTGATTTCCCCTTGTGCGCTAGGATGTCATTAGTTGACCCGAAATTACAATCTCCCATATTCCACCATTTAAACATACTTTTCCGCCCCTTATGACTCGAGAGCAATGTATAAAACAATGATCCAATGCTTCAATTTTTCATCTCCACAACTATGTAGCACGGGGACGGAAACGGGAACGGGGACGGGGACGGATACGGGTACGGGGAAACGGCAACATCCTAAAATTCAAGAAACGGGTACGGCGAGGAAACGTCATGTGTTTTATAATATTTTGGTATATATAAAATTGTCTTTCAAAAAATTACATAACATTCTAAAATCCAAATAACTTTTTGTTTTCACATTACATGTGCTCAAATACCATATGACCATATCGAAGCATTTAAAAGCAGATTATCCATATCGAAGCATTTAAAAGTCCAAAAGCCAAAAGGCAAAAGCAGATCACACAGTAACTAGCTATACTCTAAACTCTAAAGTCCAAAAGCAAAAGGCAAAAGCATATTATCACTTATCAGTCTACTACTCTAGTACTCTACTCTATAAAGCAAACCATGTGATCATATACAAACTATGTCAATATAAAGGAAGATACAAACATACAGACATACAGTCATACGAGAATCAGATTATGAGTCTACTCTAAAGTTCAAACTATCAATCACCATTCACCAACACATAAACATATTCACACATTCATAGTTTGATACTTTGATCGATACCTGTTCGAGAAGATAGAGAGAATCAGTGAGGCCAGAAAATAATACGTTTGATTCTTGATCAACGAAGAATATATACATATTAGTTGCCAATCTGCCATCGTTTCACTAGGGTTTAATGGCCCAGAAGAGTTGTAAACGCATTAAAAGGCCCAGAAACGCAATTATAACGCCCAGAAACGTTTCCCGAACGTTTCCCGCTCAACCCCATGCGTTTCCAATGTACATGAACGCTTTCCCGTTTTCCGATACGTTTCCATCACGCTTCCGCCGTTTCCGCCGTTTCGCTTCCGCAGACGGAACGGCGACCCACACGCGTTTCCGTGCATTATAGCTCCACAATACGGACAAAGTTTTGAGTTTATTCCATACTAAGAGTTCCGGGTACGGTGTGCCATGGCTCAAGCCATGGGCTTCGGCACCACCCTATGGCGTGAGAACCCGCACCGGTGCTTGCGGTAGGTGTCGGCGCCATGGCCACCGAGCTCACGATTTCCACTTTTTTTTTTTTTTCAAGTGGGTTTGTGTTTTTGTGTGAGGTTTTGTGTTTGGTTTTTTGTTTGTGTTTGCAAGGGTATATTCTGTTTGGTTTGTATTGTGATGAGATAGTTTTTTCTTTTTTGAGTTGCAGTTGCTCAAGGGTGACGCAAGGAAGGAGGAAGAAGACCAAGATAACTTTTATCTATTTTATTTATTTATTTTTTCACTTTAAACCTTGTTGTTATATAAGTTGACATTGTTTGCCCTTGTTAGTGTTTTTTTGCACAGATAGTCCCTATTTTGTTTACATCGTTCGTCCTTATTTAATTATGTAATGTGGTTTATATTAATGAAATTAAATTTTAGTTATATATATTGTTTTATTTAATTTTTTTAAAGAAAAAGTACAACGGCACCACAAAAACTGGTGTTATGCTAGGGAGGGGGTTTTGGTGTCATAGCCAAAAGTGGTGTCATGAGAAAAAAGTGTTGAGGTGGCGCCACTTTTTCTCATGGCACCACCCACGGCACCAAACGATACCTAGCGCTCTAATACGGTGAAGCCTTTTATCTTGAACTTTCCATATAAATATACAATTTTTCCTCAGTATTGCCTTGTTCCTTTGTCTCTTTCTTTTTAGGTAAAGGGTTTCTTCGGTAAATGTATTACAGCAAAAAATATTTAAGTATAACGGGATATGGGTGAATCTCACATCTCATCCCGTTACATAGGCGGTAAGACAAGCATAACAATGCAAACTACTTCTATAACAAAGATACGACTATGATTAGATTACAATTGACTCAACATACCATCAAATATAATCTACTTTTTATTACGATCGCGAACCTTGATATCCCAAGCATCACATAAAGCCTGTTGATCTTCATAGATACCATGATCGTCGTAGACATCATCATTATATGGGTCATAATCACCACCCACGTTTCCTTCTATTGTTCATATAAGCTCTTGTTCCCAAATCCACTTCCACTTCCCGATGCCAGAAACTTTCCAGTTTCATTATCAATTTTCTCCACTTCACCCTCGCTATCATCACCAGCGTCCTTGTCTTCTTGCTCTTTGCTTGTTCCAGTTTTCTTACCAATTGGTTGATTCTCCTCTAGGACGGTGTCAAATTCATTTAATAGTACGTCATATTTATTCGACATATTAACCACATTCTTGGAACACGAAACATTTTCCTTATCACCTTTAGATATGTTATCATTACCAGTATTCTTAGCCACATTAGACATGCTAGGAGTCTTAGAAGTAATCGTTTTTGCTTTTGGTTGAGATCAGAGCTTGGACCCCACACTAAGACCACCCTTCGAACTGCCTTTCGCATTACCATTCTTCCCATTATTACACTTATTCCCCACGACTAAAAACCATCATTCGAACTTCCCACAACTCGTTCAACAGTTGGGGCTGAAAGAGCTACATTTTTTTGACATTGATCAAGTGTATTCCCAAAAATCTTGCATAGTGGCTTCCACTCATACTCCACTCGAACAGTTTCTTTAGAAAACTCTGACCCGTCAAGTAAAGGAATAGAAATTGTCAAATTGTCCTTTACACTTATTTTCAGCCTGAATCTCGATTAAAGAACGAGCGAAGCTACTACTACCCCACAATTCCATATACATTGTGCCCGTAAGGGAATCAATAATTTTTTGAGTACCAATCTTTGTCACAATAAGGCGGACCATCTTCAAATAACGCAGCGAAAGGAACATTATGAAGTTTAACCTACACCGGAATATGAGTTAGATCTTCCTTCAATAAGCTTGTATTAATCATCCATGGTTTAAGAATTATAGGGATGTTGTGAATCATCCATAGACCACCTTCAAGCATATCCTCCACGTCCTTTTTCGAATCAAATTTGAAGAAAAATAACCATTTTGCATTCATCATTACCTTCTTAATACAATACTTAGCCCAAGAATTTCATACAAAATACTCAAAAACCAGGAATGTAATCCTTTGACCAATAAAATAGCCATAAAGAGTATTTTCAAACTTACGATTCACAACTTACACAACCTTACTCAGTTTTATAAACCCTAATCGCAAACCTAACTACTAGTAACGATGACAAAATTTGAGACACTTATGATAGGATGAGAGAAACGATTAAGATTAAGAAAGTCGAATTCGGGATGCCTAATATTCGGTTGTCACCTCAATTGACAAAGCCAGGGAGAGATATAACAATCTTTGTTCCACTTCACTTCTTTCAAAACATTTTTTACAAGAAAAAAATTTCATCGATCAACTCTCTTTTTTTTAACGACAACCACATATCTCACAATATATCTCACAAATTCCTCCAGCGATGCTTGAACACAGAATCACTAGGTTGGTGGGAAACTCACATACCACTAGACCAAAAGCCTTGTGTGCTCTCTAAGTAACTTCACGGTAAAGCACCTATCCTTTTCAAGTTGCCATTTCCAAGAATTTACCTGTAAAACATTAGGAACAAAAACGTTTGTCAATTGTCAATGCCATAAGACCCCTTTCCCCTATTTATCATTGTCAATGATAATAAGATGACATGGAATGTGCAGAAGCATGTTTCTAGAAACGAATGACTATGCGGTTGTTTTGGATTCTTCAAAACAAGCAAATATAAAAGTATACTAGTTTAAATGTGTAGGGTATTGGTAGTCATCCACATGGCTTATAAAACATGCATAGCGGAAAATAAACACATAAATCCTAGCAGACCAATCCCTTAGTAGATAGATCTCCTAATCAGAGATATAACTTAATTTAACACGTATAAAGGGTGTTTAAGAACTACTTACTTGATCCTGAAGCAACGTAAGCTCCTAGATCTTCTGGACTTGCACGGAATCGCCTTCTTCTTAATATTGATGCTTGAGTTGAACACCTTTGGGTGTCAGATATCCACCGATATTGCCTAGGTAAAACTAGGGCTATGAACCTATGCAAGTTGGAGAGTAAAAAATCGGGTAACAAGTCGACCAGCGTTAGTTGACTTGAGAATCGAGTAATAACTAGACTTGAGAATCAACTAATAATTCAATTTTTCAATTTAAGGGTTTTAAACCCTTTTAGGTTCGGTTGACGATTCGAGGAGGAAGAAAGAGAAAGGAGTTAGGGTTTAGAGGATTGTTATCATTTCTATTTTATGTGCCTTTATATTTATGGGGATGCAAATACTTTCCTAATTTCACTAGAAGTCCCTAATTATTATCCATTAAGTAATACAAGTTTAAGATGGAGTCAAACACCCCCTAAGAGGGTCGACCAAATATTTCACAAACCTTAGAGTTTATAGTTTTTCCTTTTTTACTTATATATACTTATCCCTGATAAATATATATACCTTGTATAATTACCATTTTACCCCTCTATGAGAATATTGCCATATTCTTATTTCCATTTCATTTCGTCTCTCTTTTCTCGTTGCCAACTTGCGTGTTCCATTTAGAGCGCACTAGTATGACCCATCGGCATTTATATGAATAAAAGTTGTGAAAGACGTTGTATTTTGCAAACTAATCCTTTCAGACTCCTACTTGTGCAAAGCAACAACACGAGAACCACTTTCACAATACCAAAATGTTACTAGCAAAACATTGAAGTATCTAGTTTAAAGAAACAGATTCAATACCAACGTAGTGAATTGCAAAATATTTCAGCAACACCTCAGCTGAGTTTAGGTATATTACAATATCTTGTTGCACTTTCCGATATTTCAAAAAGTACTAGACATGTATATGTTAATCTAATAATACTTTCGTTCTTTCTGGTTACCATGAATGATTTATTTCCCATAGTGTTCCAAGACACTTTCGCATGACCATGCTCTTACAAATCATCTCACCATAAGGGGCCGAAAAAATATCCTCTCTAGTCTTATTTCAATTTGGAGTTGCAGATTACCTTCCTGAATAATCATAATACCCAACATACCTTACTTTCTACCCGGACAGATGCTCTTATGGATAATCTAATTCGAAATGCAGAGTACCATATCTCCTCAAGACTTTAGGATAGTATAACACAATCCGAGAATGCCATTAACTAATGAATCCATGTGGTCATTTCGCGATCTTGGTCACGTCCAACATTAGCCTCTCACAATGCATATGAAACTTGATACACTCCCTATACTATCATAACTTTCACACAAGTGTTCAACTTATTTCGGTCTCCTACCATGATAAGCAACTATGGAACCTTTCTGAATTAAATGTTTTTCCTTCACTAATTCAAAATACACTAAATGGCAATTTCATAGTAACGTCTCTTCTTATTTGCACGAGTCTATGACATTAGTTCCGATTTCTGGAAAATGATTAAGCTCGTATCAGAAAGTTCTATGAGTAATCACTAGTTAACCTTTCTGACTAATCCTTTCCTAGGACCCTTGAGCCTCGCTTCTCAAGTCTTTCATTATTGTCTTCCTTTTAATAAATCTAAGTGAGTTTGGTACCAGTGATTTAATAAATCACGACACACTCGAACTTATTACTCAATGATGTAATCATATTAGAATTAAGTAAAATAGAATTATCTAACAAACAAAATCTATGACTCCTCGATATTGATTCTCCTAAGTCCATGAGAACTTCAGTACAAGCCCCTAAAACCGCGATGTAGTAGCGCGTTTCCTAATTTGAAATCCCTTTTTTCAAATCTTTAAGTCACATGGATTCTATATTTGTTTACAACAACTCAAGATCTACATGTTCAACGTGCAAAACTATCTTACCCCAAAGGCAAAGTACGTTTGTACCATATCTTGATACCTCTGACTGAATCTTGCAATACTAGTGATGTGTTCGGTGTGTACAAGTTTTAAATTTAAAAAAGACGAATTACCAATTTTACCAATAACACATACGAGCAAGTGCACTCGTCCGTTATAGCAAGATTATGAAGGTAAGTCGGGATCGTTCGTAGGGATTTGAGTTAATCTGATTAACAAGTTTGAATCAACTAAGACAATCCAAAACATATAACAACGAAAATAGATATAATGATATTCAGATGATTAAAAACTACACTTGCTTAAACTAGTTTCTTATCCTTGATTAGTGTGATTGTGCTAACCTCTTAACATGTTGGTTATAATAATTAGTTGGTGTACTAATCTATTGTTCTTACAAGTTAAACCTTCGTCAAGATTTTAGTTTATAAAAACAAGCATTAAGTTTAACCAATCAATTCAAGTTTCATAAGTTTATTTTCACAAACTTAAACACAAAAACATACATTTGCTTTATCAAATTGCTAATGGTCAATACAAAAGGTAACCGATTATAGACAAAAGGGTACAATTGATTGTCAACAACTAATCTTACGACCTTTTAGATGTTTCCAATCAATCCAACTTGATAATCAAAAAGCGTTCTTATTACAACCACACCTTATTTCCTTCGTTTAATAAAGAATAATGGGTAAAAACAATCATCCATAGACAAAATGATTATAACTAGTTGAACAATAATAAGTTCTTTCGACCTCTACGATTATTATCAACTTAGTCAAACTTTATTAACAAACGTCACTATGAAACTTTAGCAAAATTGGATCTTAGAATCAACTTGAAATTGAATTAAACATGTTAACACAATCACTAACTAATCATATGATAATCAACATCATTTAAGCAAGTGTTTAAAGAAATTAGCCACTCATAGCAAACATAAACATAAACTCAAAACTTTGAACATTAGAAAACATGATTAAGAGTCTTACAATGCATGGAATAAGATTACAAATGGTGAAGTAATGATTCCCAAAGTATTGGAGTAGACACCTTGGGGTTTTGGCCTCCAAATGTGGAACTTCTGGAACTCCAAACTTTCCTGGACTTCTAAGGACGAATTTAAGAGCTTAAGAGCTTTTTTTGATGAGTAGAGAGAGTTGTATTGAAGTGTGTATCTCATATGCTCACAAGAGGTCTCTATTTATAATAGTTCCAAGGCCTAGGGTATTAATTGCTGAACTTGGCCTCCAAGGAGTTAGGAAGGGACTAGAATACACCAAGGGAAGGACCTAGAATCGTTTGGATGCAAAGGGGAAACTTAGTGATGAAGATTTAGCAGAAACAGGCTCTCCAACCGATCGTCATATGACCAACCGATCCGTTGGTCTTCTACAGGCTCCAACCGTATCGGTTGCGGGCGGCAACCGAACGGTTGGATTGGTGTCTCAGGCATATTTTTGCTCATCTTCCAACCGATCCGGTTGGTCTTCCTGAGTTACGGGAAATCAACTTTTACTTCATTTTGACTTGTAGAACTTGGTTCTTCAATCATCTTGGTCTTCTGTGGTACTAGAAACACTGATTTGTGCTTGACACGCTATACTAAAACGGGAATCTTCCAATTGTTGAACATTCCTTTACTTTTCCTTCCGTTTCCCTGCACTTGGTTATAAACACTAGACAAACATCTTTTGATGCGATTAAGCACTGAAATCATACAAATATAACCAAATAACATATACAAAAGCACACATAACGTTACTAAAAACATGTACAATCTGAGCATTATCAAATTTCCCCACACTTAAACTTTGCTTGCCCTCAAGCAAATCTAGGAAAAACATCCACTTGTACAAAATTATGATTACGAAAAATATGATGCAAATCTACCAAGTACAAGTACAAGAGAAGATTCATCAATTATGCTTTTAAGAGCAAAACTTTCAAGATGATTGACAATATCCAATCATTTTCTTGCATGATTAACATTTCAAAACACCTCACAAAAAAGGAACGAAATATAATTCACTCAATCACTCAATTTAGTGGAGTAACAAGATAAATCACACTCATTGCTCAATCATGATTAGATTATTACCATAAGCTTGTACAAGAAACAAAACTCCACCGACGTATGGAGCACCAAGCAAAAACATCTAAAGAGGACTTTTATTCGGGTTATGATGTTATGGCTTAGGGTTAAGGGCATGGATAAGGCATGGGAATATTTATGAAATTGGTGTTAAAATAAAAATAAAATCAAGTCTAATACCCATGTTGCTAGCTACCAAACAATCCGCAAACCAATAAATGATTATAGCTTCATTTTCTTTTCTTCGGATTTCCACAACTCTTCTCTTTGCTTCGCCATGATAATTTTTCTTCGAACATAGCACATTGGCTAATACATTCATACTTTCAACATTTTTTTTTTACATATCCTTGAAATGGCTCACTCAACTAACAAGATGCGGTACTCATGATCATTTGAACAATCTTCACTTTCCCGGTGACTAGCAACCAACCATTTAGAGATTGACAAGGGTTAGGCTAAGGTTTAAAGTGTAAAATCTTTTTGTATTTTTCTGGATGAAACAAAAACGAAAAGGATGCCTCAGTGGGTGTAACTAGGGGTATCTAGCGCTAAAGATGAGCGCTACAAATGGGTCCATGTAGGTGGTTAACTAACCGATGTGGCTAGCTAATATAGCATGACATGAAAAATGGAAGGCCATTTGGGTTAAATCCTAAGGTGCCTCTTTATCACACGAATTTACTTATATCGCACGAATGCGATCTCACTGCGGTCTGGTAATGATTTACAAGCACAAGTTCTAGAATAAATAAAATCACCGGCACACTCATAGCAAAAGATTCAAGCATAAAAGATGTATGCTTAATATAGAACAGGCTTAAATCCTCACAATTTTAGTAGAAGGGCTATAATATGTGCTACCAAATGTTTATCGATCCCAGAATGGATTGCAATATTAATCGGAACACATCTCAAAGTTTCAAAATATTACCAGTTTTACCAGTGGTTTGATCCAGTTATTCTAATATTATCCTAAAAGCGTGAAAATAACTAGATCACAAGGGCAAATAAAATTTTAATTTTAAGCTTAAAAACTCTAATTTTCCTATTCCCCCCCCCCCCCCCACACACACACACACTTAAGTTAAACATTGTCCTCAATGTTAAAATCGAACTTCAAAGTATAGAAATAGGGAAAATAGAGATGAAACCAGATATTCCAATGAGTTTGTCAGCTTAATTTTCTTCATCCAATCGTCCACTGGAGTAATCATCACATGCACAAAATCTTATATACAAACAAAAGAGTTTTATTAAGTTGTGGCAACCCCCCCCCCCCCAAGACTTAAGTTCAACCAAAGATTTAAACTTCAGGGCGTAACCACAGAAAATCAAATCGGAAACATACGGGTTGCCTCCCGAGAAGCGCTTGTTTTATTACCGAGTCATCAGCCTGACTCGAATCTTCCCGATTTTCATTTGGCTACAGATGCAGCCTTGAACATTTTGAAAAGTTTGGGGATATACATGAATTCTTCACCAGTAGCATCAATATCGTTCCAGATGAACTCAGTAGATGGTTTCCAAGGAACACTTTGTGGGATTCTTCTTTGAAAAGGTGCTACGAAGGTGATGGTTTCGAATTCATTTTCAGGGGAAACTGTCTCAACTGATATTTCATTCATTTGCTCCTTATCATAGTATAACTTGATTCGGTGTCCATTAACAATGAAACTTCCACCCTGTTTGTCATAAAGTTCGACATAACCGGATGGATATCCATGTTTAACGATATATGGTCCAAACCATCTTGGTTGTAATTTAGAAGCTTTGAATTTGAATTTCATGTTGAAGAGAACTTTATCTCCGAAATTTGAATTCTTTTCAACTCTTAGCTTTTTGTCGTGATAAGCTTTTGTTCGCCTTATACAGCTTTAGAAATTTCGTAAGCTCGAGTCTTAATTCGCCGAGTTCGGCAATTACTAGAATCTCTTCTCTCCAATTATTTTGAGATCGGTGTTACAATTTCTGAGAGCCCAAAGAAGCACGATGTTCAACTTCGAACGGCAAATGACAAGCTTTTCCATACAGGAGTCTGTAAGGAGTTGTGCCAATAGGAGTTTTATAAGCCGTACAAAAAGCCCACAGAGCATTGTCAAGTTTCTTCGACCACACTGAAGGATTGTCCTTCACTGTTTTTGTTAGGAATTAGAAATTCCCGGTATTAAAGAGTCGGTCACCTCAAGTATATGTAATCGTTAGAATGCTCGTAGTCATAGTGATATTTAGTTAAGTAGTATTTTGTTAAGTAACACCGTGGAGGACGGACGGGTCTTTACCCACTGTATGCCTGATCCACAGCCCGTTGTGTGGCGTTTTATGTAAGACTATAAATACTCTCTACCTCCCAAGGTAGAGAGTTGGAGCTCATAATAATATCTTTCACTTTCTCTCACTAAGTTCCCTAAACCTCTAACTTTCTCTCTCTAGAATTCCATCTATATGCTACTTTGTGTTATGGTTTGATGTGTATGTGAAAAGTTATATCTTACAATTGGTATCAAGAGCCATGGTTAGATCATATCTTGCACATCTTTGGATTTATAGTGGTTTTTAGGTAGTTTTTGAGTTTGAAAAAGTTTAGTGGTTTTTGCATCATTTGGTTGATTTCTGTTAAAGTTCGGATTTTGGTAGTACTTTTATGTTTAGAATCATCACAAGTGTGTAGGTTTTCATTTGGTAAGCTTAAATCATCTTGGTTGGGTTGTTTTTGGATTGAAAAGTGATGTTTATGTGGTTTTTCATGCTAGCGACTTACTTCACGGATTAGTTTCTTCGTAGCGACTTGCTTTACAAATTTGTAGCGAGTTACGCTTCTAAACCTAGCGAATTAGATCTAGCGATTTACAGTACAAGTAGTGGACTCTCCACTACGGGTAGCGACTTGGTGATAGCGACTTGGTCGGTAGCGAGGTGCTCTTTAGCGACTTGTATCTTTAGCGACTTGAGTAGCGAATTGCTGCCAAAATTTTGCTAGCTACTTGAGGCTTAGCGAGTTACTACCTAGCGACTTGCATTTGTCTAGCGACTTGGGACTCTAGCGACTTAGTGGTGTAGCTAATTGCGTTAGCTTAACTTAGTGCATTATCTCCTAGCGACTTAGTGCATTATCTTCTAGCGACTTAGTGCATTATCTTCTAGCGACTTGAGTGATTGTTTACGGTTTTCTCTTGATTTAGTAAAATCCCGTGAAAGAATCTATTTCCGGTTTAATCATAGAGTTATAAAATCCCGTATAAACTGTAAACATGTCTACCAACGTTCCTACTATCATCTCCATCTGCGTTGCGAGGATGTTCAAGCTGGCTCGATACTGCCCACCCATGCTTGACAGAACAGACTACGATTCTTGGGCTCAACGAATCAGATTGTATTGCCTTGGAAAGGAAAATGGTGTCAACATTCTCAAATCCATTGATGAAGGACCATATCGAGTTGAGACGACTAGAGACATACTTGATACTAATGAAGATGGTACTCTTGTTTACGGAATGGACAGACCTAAAATGTATGATGAGCTTGATGATAAGGAGAAAAGAGATTCGATGCGATATCGTGGCTTCAAACATTGTTCTTCAAGGTCTTCCTAAAGACATCTACAAGCTGATCAATCATAACACCGATGCAAAGGCAGTATGGGATAATGTTAAGATGCTTCTCTCGTGTTCGAATTAACTATGGAATACAGAGAATCCCAACTCTATGACGAATTTGAACACTTCAAGATGAAACCAGATGAGAGTGTCTATGAGTACTATGTGAGATTTCATAAGTTAGTGAATGACATGAGGAACATCGGAATGACTATGCCTAACATTCAATTGAACTCAAAATTTGTGAACAACATGAATCCCGAATGGCACAAGTTTGTCACCGTTGTGAAGCTCACTAAAGGATTGAAGAATACAAACTATGAGCAACTCTATGCCTTCCTCCTTCGGAATGAGAGACATGCTATGTTTGAAAAATTGATTCTCAATCAGTTCAAAACCAACCGGGGAGAGACAAGCTCGTCTAATGACTCAACCGCCTTCTACTCAAACATCGGAATCACAACCAAAGCATCACAAGTCATACCCTTGGGTAATGGTAATCACAAACTCATTCCCGATCCTATGTTCAAACAAGTCGATGCCGATCCACACGTGGTAACTTCATTAATCAACTAGCTCTTCCGATTAGTCAAAACATGAATTCTCTCCCACAAACCAACAACAACCTCAGAACAGCATCTAACCCACACAATCAAGCCTCTGTTAAAGATGGAAGGATCATGGTGCAACCAGTTCAGGAAAGACAGTATGATCAGGGAAGAGGTGGAGTGGTAGAGGTTATGTTGGAAACCAGAATCGAGGAAGGAATGGTAACCAAGGTCAAGCTAAGCCAATCAAATGTTATAACTGTGGTGGTGAGGGACACATTGCAAGGAACGCACATCTCCAAAGCGCCCACGAATCGCCGATTACTTCGAGAGATAAGATGTCCGCGTACAAGCTCGTGACAATGGTGCTGCTGGATGAAGAGGAATTGCTATTTCTAGCCGAGGGCAATGCCAAGACCTATGATGCAGATGTGGATGAGCAGCCTATTCAGAAGATAGGTCACAATCATCAGAATGCCTTTCAAGTCGCTGATTGTGATGCATACGACTGTGATGTGGATGATGGACCTACTGCACACACAATTTTTATGGCTAGCATTTCTCCAATGGTTTCTCCCAAGGTCTCTTCTTCACCACTAGTTGGCCCATCCCGAGACAAACTCATCTCAGAGGTATTAAAACTATATGATGATGCTGATGTGCAAAAGATGCATGACAAAGTACATTCAACTGAAACTATTGAATCAAATGTTGAAAATATGGGTAATATCAATATTGTCCCATATGATCAATATGTGAAACAAAGTGAAAGTGAAGGTGTACCAAGTGATGCATCTTCTGCAATCAACAATGACTATGTTTTTGATGAATACACCGCATGTGCCCCTGATGATTCCATGTAATTTCAACTAAATGCCTATAAAGTACGTGTTGCTATTTATGAACAACGTGCTAAATTTGAGTTGACCACTGCGTGAGCGTGAAATGGATGACCAAGCGCATACAGTCATTAGAAAATGTAATTTTAGAGAAGAAGTATTGAAACAAGAATTAAATTCCTTGCAAGAAAAACTTTCTAAAACAGCTAAGCAAAAACAAGAACTTCAAGAAAATGTGAAAATGCTTAAGCAAGAATTTAATGCAAAGGAATCAAAACTCTTGAGAGATTTTTCTAATCTAAAAACTTTGAAAAACAAACTTGAAAACAAGTTGTACATACAAGGAAACACCATTCAGACCGCTCACATGGTCACTAAACATAGAGTCCTAAGCGATAAGCATAGTGTTCCCATTATAGATAAACCCAACCCCGAAAATGGCGGAAAGATAGCAAAAACAGCTCAAAGTGTGATCTATGATGGCAATGAGATTCTTAAACCTAGACAGAAACCTAGTTGCGTTGAGTGCACGGAGGAAGATAAGAAATCAGATGAAGTCACTAGGGAAAGGATGAACAAAAATTAGATGATCCTAAATGCAAAGAAAAAAAATAATTATCACTCCCCATGACTACAAAAAGGAAAACTGGATTTCCTTGAACATGTTTAAGCCTCAGACATTGTTGACTCCCGAACAAGTGTTCTGGAAAAAGGATTTAGATAAGCGTAAAGTGAAAATATTGTTGAAACAAACCCTCCCCTATGGAAAATGCCTAGAGCGATCGGTATCCTCCTAATACACCAATGCATCTTGTTCCTAGCAAAATTGCCACTAAAAGCAAGACCTTAATTAGCCAATATGTTATATTTCAACTATTTGTTGATTTTGAGAAAACTTGCAAGAAAAGGATCACACCCACCGGTATAACGGAAGGAGAAAGGGTTTTGAGCAAATGAAAGAATGTTATTTAACTGAGGTCATGCCTTTCTTTAAACTTCAAAAAGATCACTTTGAGAGTCTTAAAAAGGGGATAGAAACTGATATCAAGGGAATGGAAAAGGAATTTGATGCAATGGTAGTTGAAGTTAGTGATTATGAGCGTGCACGAAAATATAATGAGATTGAGAGGAAGAACTTGCATACATTAAATGAGACTCTTATTACTGAATGTGTTGCTCAAGATATCTTTTTCACTCCTTCAAATTGCTCTATTAATGCTTCCAAATTTCATGAACTATCTGTGGCTCTGAAAGTCTCCCATGATCGTGTCATTGAGCTTGAAAAACTAATTCTAAACTAAACGAGAAAATTGAACTGGATGATCACGACAATTTGGTTAAACATTTTTCTAAACTGAAAGTTGAGCATTTTAATTTACAACTAAAATATCAACATCTTAAAGAAAATGTTAAAACTTCAAATATCAAGACATCGCCGATGCTCCGAGTTTGATGCGCTTTTTCAAATTAACAAACGTGATGAACAGATTCAAAGCCCAAATCTCTCAATTAAAGGGTCAAACGAACAATATGACAGCTCCCAAATCCTCCTCTTTAGATTCTCATAATTCTCAAACTTTTCATCTTCAAAACTTAGTTAATGCCTTACAAAAGGAAAACGAGTTTTCTAGAAGAAAATGAAAAAGTTAAACGACATTTTAAAGAGTTATATGATTCAATAAAAGTCACCCGTGACCAAAACAACGAAAAAATAACGTCTTTACAAAAGGAAATTGAGAATCGAGAAGTCAGTGAAATGGGAAACTGCCACTTGTTTTCAATAAGAATGTTGTCTCAAAGTCACCCTTAGACTGCAAATACACTGTGACAGATAAATATATTCCTCCTCATCTTAGGAATAATGAACATGCTTTTCATGAATACTTTGCTCACCTTAAGGATAGTCTAGAATGTCTCCGTGAGATTGTCGAAGAGGATTTCATTAACAAACCTCTTGATAGTGAAATTAGGTTTGCTTGCCTCCGGGCCAAACGATCTCAAGAGTTGCTAGAATGTGTAATTGCCACATGTCCCAAATCCTTAACCTTAGGTGCAAAAGGCAAAGCTGTGATGCCTTGTTCTATGCCTAGTGCCAAGCAGGAAATCCGTTCTATGCCCAATCTTAAGAAAGGAAACACTAATGTGCCTTCAAGTAGTTCAGATTCCGGATATGTTAGTGCTAAGAAAGTGAACTTTAGTGTGCCTGCAAAAAGCTCAAATCACAGCCTTAAAGTATACACTAATGTGCCTTCTAGTACTTCAGATCCTTGCACATCAAGTTCAGAAATGCAAAAATTAGATCAACCAACTAATGTTCCCATTCCCTACAGAGTAATCGGTGACTTTAAAGCGAGCAGGTCAAAGTCTCAAGACAATACAAGGAATGATAGGACCTTGCAAGCTAAGAATGTGCATTGGAAGAGAGTAGAAGACCAATCTAGGAACTTTAAGCTTGAGTTGAATAAAACGAATCGTGTTGATTCTAGTATTAGCCTTAAGCGCATCTTGTAATTAATTCAATTCGATACTATCTGCAAACCTTGTAATGTGTCGCTTGAATTCTTTGCTAATCATGAATGTGGTGTGAATGCTTTGTCTAATGCTATCAAATGCCCATTTAAAATTGTTAATGCTAATAATCGTGCAAATAAGGCAAAAAGGCAAAACGAAAGATTGTTAGAAAACAGTGGAAACCCACAGGAAGAACTTTTATAAAGATAGGTTATTATTGGATACCTTTTGGCCATAAGAATAATCAGCTTTGTTCTCAAACTGCTAAGATTATGCCCACTAGAAAATGGATGCCTACCGGTAGAACTATTCCCTTAAGAAGTAAACATACTTTGAATAGGTCAAATACGCACACCAAGATTGCATCTATTCCCAATGATTCCATTGCTTCTACTCGATATGGATGTTTCGTTTCGATGTGGGTGTTCCACCATTATCTGTTACTAACCAAGTGGAACCCATTCTTGCATGGGGATCCCAATTATCCAGCTTATCCATTCTTGTTCAGTGTTCAACCGAGCATCATTCAAATCGTTCGTGGTACCTGGACTCAGTCGTTCCAAGCATATGACCGAGACCGGTCACGGCTCATGAACTTCGTGAGCAAATTCATCGGGACTGTTAGATTCGGTAATGATCATTTCGTGCAATTATGGGTTATGGTGATTATGTTGTTGGTGATAGTGTTATCTCTAGAGTATACTATGTGGAAGGTTTGGTCATAATCGTTCTCTGTTGGTCAATTCGTGATTCTCGATCTAGAAGTAGCCTTCAGAAAACATACCTGCTTTGTTAGAGATCTTAATGGTAAGGAACTTTTAAAAGGAACTCGTGGTTCAAATCTTTACACCATCTCTATAGAAGATATGATGAAGTCTTCTCCAATTTGCTTGTTGTCAAAGGCTTCAAAACCAAAGTCATGGTTATGGCATCGACGTCTCAATCACTTGAACTTCGGCACCATCAATGATCTCTCGAGAAAGGACTTAGTTGTAGGTTTACCTCGACTAAAGTATGAAAAGGATCATCTTTGTTCAAGATGTCAATTGGGAAAAAGCAAGAAGTATGCCCATAAACCCAAACCTACTAACTCGTCACGTAAGTTCTTCATAAATTTCATATGGATTTATGTGGACCAATGAGAGTGCAGAATATCTTTGGGAAGAAATATGTGTTAGTTGTAGTTGATGATTACTCTAGATTCACCTGGTTCAAGTTCTTAAGGACAAAGGATGAAACTCCTGATATCATCATCAAACTCATCAAACAACTGCAGGTTCGACTTAACAAAACCGCCAGAATTATCCGGACAGACAATGGAACCGAGTTTGTTAACAAACAACTTAGTGAATTCTATGAAAGCATTGGAATCACCCATCAAAGAAGTGTTCCACGAACTCCTCAACAGAACGGTGTAGTTGAAAGACTAAATCGAACTCTTGTAGAAGCCGCTAGAACAATGCTGATTTACTCAAAAGTTCCAATGTTTCTCCGGGTGAAGCTATTGCCACCGCATGCTACACACAAAATCGTTCCGATTCACACTGTTCATGGAAAGACACCATATGAACTTGTCCACAACAGAAAACCTAATCTCTCTTTCCTTCGTGTGTTTGGTGCATTGTGTTATCCAACTAATGAGGGTCAAGACTTAGGGAAACTTAGGGCTAAAGTGACATTGGAGTATTTGTAGGATATGCACCAAACAAAAAGGGATACCGAATCTATAACAAAAGAACCCGAAATATCATGGAAACCATTCACGTTACGCTTGATGAGCTGACCGGTCAAATGGCTCCCGACACTCCAGCTCGGGACCCGCACTTCAAAACAATCCCATTGGTTCATCTCTTGTTCCAAACTCTTCTCAAGAAACTCCATATGTACCTCCATCTCAAGATGATTTAAAGAAATTGTTTGATCCTATGTTTGATGAACTTTATGATTCAATTACTAATGAGGTGTTGATCCCTACAACAGAAGATGCTCATATTCCTGTGAATGAAGTCAATCCTTCAGTCTCAATATCTTTAAGTCAAGAAGCACCTGCTGCCGATCCTTCAGTCTCATCAACAAATCATCATTCTTCAAATGTACATCATGGAAATGTTTCGGGCATCAATGATGAAGTTAATCCCTTTGCTACTCCCGAAGATGCTCCATTTGAAAACATATTTGCTACTCCCGAATCATCATCGAACCATCTTCTTCGAAGACATCGACTCGCTACCTTGGTCCCTCAACAACTACCACATGAACACCTTAGAAAATGGACTCACGATCATCCATTAGACAACATCATTGGAAATCCCTCTCGTCCCGTATCAACCCGGAAACAACTTGCAACCGATGCCTTATGGTGTTTCTTCAACTCCGCACTATCTAAGATCGAACCAAAAGATGTTAAAACCGCCATGAATGAAGATAGCCGGTTCAATGCCATGCAAGATGAAATTCATGAGTTTGATCGACTTGATGTATGGGAGTTAGTACCGCCCGATTGTGCTATGATTATAGATCTTAAATGGATCTTCAAAGTGAAACTTGATGAGCATGGTGATGTGTTGAAAAACAAGGCTCGATTAGTTGCTAAAGGATATCGTCAAGAGGAGGGTATAGACTTTGAAGAATCTTTTGCTCCAGTTGCTCGAATCGAGGCAATCAGAATCTTTCTGGCTAATGCCGCTAGTAAGAACATGGTAGTCTATCAGATGGATGTGAAGACGGCATTTCGAACGGAGACCTTAAAGAAGTCGTCTACGCCAGCCAACCTGAAGGATTTGTAAATCAAGAGCATCCTACTCACGTTTATCGCTTGAAGAAGGCTCTTTACGGTTTAAAGCAAGCTCCAAGGGCATGGTATGATACATTGTCAAAGTTTCTTCTATCAACCGGATTCAGTAAAGGAGCAGTTGATCCTACATTGTTCACCGTGAAGTCATGCAAACACTTAATTCATGTTCAAATTTATGTTGATGATATTATTTTTGCCTCGACCGACCCAATGGAATGTGATCGCTTTTCAAATGAAATGAGTTCAAAGTTTCAAATGTCAATGATGGGACAAATGTCATTTTCTTGGGATTACAAATTTCACAAAGTCCCGGAGGCATTTTCATAAATCAATCTAAATATGCAAATGAGATTTTAAAGAAATTTGGATTTGATTCAAGTGACCTTGTTGACACCCCCATGATTGATCGAACCAAACTAGATGAGGACCACTCATGGATCATGATTGACCAAACGAAATATCGTAGTATGATTGGATCCTCGATGTACCTCACGCCTAGTAGACCATACATCTTGTTCGCCGTTTGCATGTGTGCTAGATACCGTGCTAAGCCTACTAAAAAGCACCTTGAAGCGTTAAACGGGTCTTTCGGTATCTCCAAGGAACCATCAATATGGGACTATGGTACCCAAAGGACACCGGTATGTCACTAACGCCTATGCAGATGCCGATCATGCAGTTGTCAAGATACACGCCGAAGTACATCCGAGGTGCTCGCTTTTGGGTGATAAGCTTGTGAGTTGGTCTTCAAAGAAGCAAATGAGTACTTCTATTTCCTCTACAGAGGGTGAATACATAGCCATGTCATCTTGTTGTGCTCAAATCTTATGGATGAGATCTCAATTATCCGACTATGGCTTTGAATTCAACAAAATCCCTCTCAGATCTTTGTGATAATAAAAGTACTATTGCTCTCTCATGCAACAACGTTCAACACTCAAGAGCAAAGCATATCGACATTCACATCATTTCATCGGGGAACAAGTGGAAAAAGGTGTGGTGGAACTATATTTTGTGAGGTCCGAATATCGTTAGCGACATCTTCACCAAAGCTCTTCCAAGAGAACCTTTTGAGTTTATTCTTCCACGTCTTGGCTTGAAAAGCCTTCAACCAGATACACTCAAACGTCTTCAGGAGGAAGACGAGGAGTAAAGGTCTATCTTCATCTATCTCTTGTAAATATTTACTCAAAAATCAAATAGAAAATTATAAAAACCTTCAAAATCCATAAAAAAAATTTTTTGTTAATTTGTCATGTTTTTTCAGTTCGATAATATCTACGGTCTTTGTGCTGTCATTCAAAGAATGACACGGGACTTTAGATGTTGTTCGAATTCTTAAAAAAAAAATAAAAATAAAATAATAATAAATAAATAAAATAAATAAAAAAATTTGAGAGAAAGAGAAACTATGGTTTATTGTCATTTTCAGGCAATAACCCGGTTTTAAAAGAAAGAACAGAGCCATGTTTTACCATGTTTTCAAATTCCATGCTCTGATTCTATAAACATTTATCTCACGAAAACTAAATGCTTTGAAAAATAACTCGAACTCTATTTTTGATAATCATCTGGACTTATTTGTCAAAATATCTATCTCTCAATCAACAACCTATATCATTGATTGAGGGGAAGAATGATTTCAATTAAATTAAAAATTTATTTGGCATTAAATTGTTTTCAAAAGATGTTCATGCATGTTTTATCAATGGAGTTTAAAGTCTTAAAATCCGATCATTATCAGTTAAAACGCTTTCATAATCAAGTCACAATTCTCCTTAAAAGCTTTCAAAATCAATTTAAATCTATAAGAGATCACAAATCTCAAATGATTTGATAATTGTGATCGGGGGAGAATGTGTGATTTAAACTGGATTTAAACTGATAATTCGGTAAATGGTTTTATAAGGATGTACAAGCTCCTTCCCCGTAAGTGAAAAACGATTTCAAATTTTCCATGCACACGTTGAGGGGGAGCATCTATCTTAAACCACAATGATTTGAAACGTGATCACTTATCTCAATGTGCAGGTTCCCTCTAGTATGTGCAAAACTCTTTTCAAATCTCGAGGCACATATTGAGGGGAGCAAAATCATGAAAACCTCATCCTTCCCCAAAATGCTTTATCTACTTGATTCGATTATGGAAGTGATGTTGATATTTTTTAGAAAATGGTAATCAAAGAAGTTAATTCTTTCTCTTGCCTCCGTGTGGAAAACTATTTCAAATACTTGATTCACATGTTGAGGGGAGTTCTTCTTCTAAAAATATCAAAAACAATTCGGGTACAAAATGCTTTGATAAAATATCATAAGTATCTGGATTGATTTTCAAATGGTTTTCAATTGGTTCCTATGGCGGATGAACAATACCAAAAAGACCGACCAACTTTACATTATGTATGGTGATATAAGGACGATAAGGTTAGGTATGTGTTCCCATGATCCGCCAGAACCGAGGGATCTACCCAGGGACTATCCACTAGTTAGTGTAGAGTTCTTAGGTATGATGATAAAAGGAGAAAAATGAGATATGGGAAGAGTGGACTCGAGACTGAGCTAGTACTGAAATAAACCCAACAAGGTTCTAGCTATGAAGTCTCGGTAAGCACTGAAGGGTTGAAGAATTAAAAAGAATTGAATGAGAAAAGGGTGAAAACAAATAGCCCTCCATTTATTCAACCTTAGGCGTAAACCGGTTCAATTCATATGTTACTGATGGTAACATCGGTATTGAAGACAAGACGTCATGGACCCAGTGACGCACTGCACTTCAACTTCCCAAACCACTCAAGTTCCTCTTAAAAGGACTTGTTTCATTCTCACGAGGAACCGACATTATCTATCGACTTTCTCTTAGAGATTGTTGATATTGAAGGAGGAGACCCTCTCCCTAGTCTCCGATATAGGATCCAAATATGCACAAATTGAGTCTAGAGCCACGAGATCATCAATAAATCTCATTAGGACACTTTCAATGAAGACTCTCTGTTTCACACAATGTGGAAAGAGATTATATCTTGAGTCCTACGCATTATCCTTGTGGTATTGCCGTAACATCCGAGTAATGTGTCTACACACTTACAATGAAGATGGAAAGCCTTCTGGAGCCAACATCTAACAAGCTCCGGGTAGGTGGCATGTGAGATCTATTATAAGGATCAACCATGTGACAACCGAACGTAAACAATGGGGCGATTCAATCTTTTGAATCAATCCCGTTCAAGTTATGGATTGACGGATACCTTTGAAAAACCAGTCTTTGTGCTTTAAAACTCTTTTCATTAGCACGTCGGCGACGTACTAATTTTTCAAAATCAAAAGGTGTTTTATGATTGATAATTGATTTTCATTAAAACCTTCGTTATATTGCAAAACAATTTCTATTGAGCAATACACGATTGTTTTTCAAATCTCTTTTCATCAATCGCTGGACGAAAATTACGTGGTTCACTCACGTGTTGTCTTCTTTTAGACGTTCCGGTTTGAGAACGGCTAGAGCAACTACGAAACCCTGTCAAGGAAATTCTCGAATTATACCTCGATCACAGTAAAGATTTGTAATCGATCAACGGAAACCGTGGGCCGTGTACCTCAATTCATCGAAAGTGATCAAAGACACTTTCGCGCGCTTTATTGCTAACTGTATATGCGTACACCCGACGCTTGCAAATTGATCGTAATGAAGCGTCAATCCATAGCCACATGCTCACCTAACACATTCATCTCAAAAGAAATCATGATTAGTGCATCAATGACTCGGATATTTTCACTCCATGCTTCTCGCTACTGCCGCCAATATCATGAATCAACTAAAGCTTCCGCTACTCTGATGAGAAGATATCATGATCAGAATGTGAGCATGTCGGTCCGAAAGTCACAACATCACATAATACCAACACCACAATGGATGTATCGAGATTTTCTATTAGTGATGATCTCAAAAGCTGGCCCAACATTATTATCACGTGGATCAGGAAAAGACCTCCACTTGGATTAACCAAACATGCAATGAGTGGAATCAATGACTACGAAGCCGAGCAAAGTACTACATCAAGAATGCAAGATCAATTGTTAATGTAATATCCGATTGTATTCAATGTCATTTTAGTATATGGTTGAGGTGACCTCCCTTAGGGGAGATTGTTAGGAATTAGAAATTCCATGTATTAAAGAGTCGGTCACCTCAAGTATATGTAATCGTTAGAATGCTCGTAGTCATAGTGATATTTAGTTAAGTAGTATTTTGTTAAGTAACACCGTGGAGGACGGACGGGTCTTTACCCACTGTATGCCGATCCACAGCCCGTTGTGTGGCGTTTTATGTAAGACTATAAATACTCTCTACCTCCCAAGGTAGAGAGTTGGAGCTCATAATAATATCTTTCACTTTCTCTCACAAAGTTCCCTAAACCTCTAACTTTCTCTCTCTAGAATTCCATCTATATGCTACTTTGTGTTATGGTTTGATGTGTATGTGAAAAGTTATATCTTACAGTTTTTTCGAGTATTCTTTTAAGAGCTCTGTTGGTGTTTTCAACTTGGCCACTGGTTTGTGGATGATAAGTCTATGCTAATCGATGATGAACTCCATATCTTTTCATGGTTTTCTCCATTTGTTGGTTACAGAAATGGGTTCCTCGACGCTATCAAGGCTTTGGGGATTCCATAACGAGCAAAAAGCTTTTTGAGGAAATTAACGACGACGCGAGCATCGTTCGTAGGTAAAGCTTCAGCTTCTTACCATTTGGACACATAATCAATAGCAACGAGAATGTATTCGTATTTGTGGGATTTAGGAAATGGTCCCATGAAATCTATTCCCTAAATATCGAATATTTCACATACTTGAATGCTTGTTAACGGCATTTCGTCTCTTCGCGAAAGGTTGGTGGTTCTTTGGCAAGCATCATAGTTCTAAACAAGTGTATGTGCTTCTTTGAATATTGTTGGCCAATAGAATCCAGCATCAACAAATTTTTTAGCTGTGGTGGAAGGACCATAATGTCCCTTAGTTGGGCCATGATGACATTCGTCAAGAATCTTGCGGGTTTCGGAACCAGAAACACATATTCGGATCATTCCGTCATGACACATTTTGAAAAGATATGGTTCTTCCCAAAAGTAGTATTTAAGTTCCGAAAAGAATTTGCTCCTTTGAGCGTGAGTTAAACCTTTTCTGAGGATTCCTCCAGCGAGATAGTTAGCAAAGTTAGCAAACCAAGGATCGTCATTTCCATCGACGGTCATGAGAGTTTCATCGGGGAAGTAATCATCGATTTCTTCTTCCTTTAACTCCTCAATATTTGGATTCTCAAGACGTGATAAATGATCAGCGGCTAGATACTCTGCTCCTTTCTTATCTTTGATTTCGATGTCAAATTCTTGGAGTAGCAGAATCCATCGGATAAGATGCGGTTTAGCATCTTGCATGGTGAACAGATATTTGAGTACCGAGTGATCGGGGAACACGACCGTTTGTGAGCGTACGAGGTAGGATCGGAATTTTTCGAATGCGAAAACTACGGCCAGTAATTCCTTTTATGTGACTGTGTAATTCTACTGAGCACTATTTAGTGTCTTGCTAGCAAAATATATGGGCCGAAAGTGTTTTCCTTCTCGTAAGCCTAAAAACCCCGACAAAGAAAATCGCCGCATCGCATACATAAGCTCGAAGGGTAGTGACCAATTAGGTGAAACCATGATCAGAGCACTAGTTAGTTGAGATTTCAACGTTTCGAATGCTTTTATGCACAAGATTGAAGTCAAAGATAGAATCTTTCTCGAGAATTTTTGTCATCGGACGAGATATTTTTGAAAAATCTTTGATAAAGCGGCGGTAGAAACCGGCATGTCCTAAAAAACTTCTAACGGCTTTAACGTTAGTTGGTGGTGGAAGTTTCGTGATAATGTAGATTTTTGCTTTATCTACTTCCATGCCTGCACCGGAGATCTGTGGCTGCTAATAATTCCTTCGGTCACCATGAAGTGACATTTTTCCCGATTAAGGACAAGGTGTGCAGCCCACGATCTTTCGAGCATTTTATCAAGATTGGAAAGACAAGCTTCAAATGAGTTTCCAAAGATCTAAAAGTCATCCCTGAAAACTTCCATGGAGGTTTCGAGCATGTCTTGGAATATGGCTATCATACACCTTTGAAAACTCGCAGGTGCATTACAAATACCGAAAGGCATACACCTATATGCGTAGGTTCCAAAAGGACAAGTGAAAGTGTTCTTTTCTTGGTCATTAGGATCGATTGGAATTTGAAAATATCTTGAAAATCCATCGAGGAAACAAAAGAATTTATTTCCTGCTAGTCTTTCAAGCATTTGATCCATGAACGGGAGTGGAAAATGATCTTTTCTGGTGGCTTTGTTTAATTTCCGATAGTCAATACAAATGCGCCAACCAGTGACAGTTCTAGTCGGGACTAGTTCATTCCGTTCATTAGTCACAACTGTCATCCCTCCTTTCTTGGGAACACAGTGAACGGGACTCACCTAAGGACTATCCTCAATTGGGTAAATGATACCAGCATCGAGAAGTTTTATGATTTCCTTTTTAACAACTTCTTTCATGTTGGGATTGAGTCGACGTTGACGTTCAACAACAGGTTTGATTCCATCTTCGAAATTGATTTTGTGTTTGCAGAAATTGGGACTAATTCCTGGGATATCGATGTTTCCAAGCTGAAAGCTTGTTTGTGATTTTTGAGGACAAAAACTAAACTTTCTTTCTCATTGGCCTCGAGTAATGAAGATATGACTACTGGAAGAAGTGAATTTTCCTCCAATTAAGCATATTCAAGATGATTAGGGAGAGGTTTGAGCACGAGATCTGTTGGTGGTTCTTCAATAGAGGATTTTATTCTCATCTCGTCATCGAAACTTATTGCTTCAAAATTTTCTTCCTCCATTTCTTCCTCCTCCGTGTTATCTCCTTCGAACTCTAATTTCATGAAATCATCAAACTCTTTGTCAAAGTCTGTTTCATTGATTTTTTCAGAAGTAGTCATGAATGGATCGGATTCGTTGAGTAACGCATCCAATTCTTCTTCAGTGACTTCATCGATAACATCGATGTTGAAACAAGTGTCATCACTGGAATGTGGATAGCGCATCGCTTTATCGATTAGAAAGGTGATTCGATCTTCTCCAACTCCAAGGTTGAGTTCTTTTCCTTTCACTTTGATGATTACATCAGCAGTATTTAGGAAAGGTCTTCCTAAGATGAGTGGGACTTTACTATCTTCTTCCATTTCTAAGATTACAAAGTCCACGGGAAAAATGAATTTACCGACTTGAACAAGCATATTCTCGGCAATACCCACAGGATATTGATAAGAATGATTTGCTAATCGAATGCTCATTTTTGTTGGCTTAAGGTTATTGTTGCATAATTTGGAATACATCGAATAAGGCATTAAATTGATACTTGTGCCAAGATCGGCTAAAGCATCGCATTGAATATTATTCCCGAAAGTGCATGGGATAAGAAAGCTCCCAGGATCTTCGAGCTTTGGTGGGATTTTGTTTTGGACAATGGCTGAGCATTCTTCGTTAAGGAAAGTAGCTGATATTTGCTCTAGCTTGCTTTTGTTATTAAGAAGTTCTTTCAAGAATTTCCCGTAATTGGGCATTCCGGATAAGACATCAACTAGAGGAACATTGAGTCTAACCTCTTTGATTATTTCAATGAACTTCTTATAACGCTCTTCCATTTTTTCTTTCTTAAGGCGTTGAGGATATGGAATTTTTTGTGTGTACGCCTTGACAGATGGTGTGGTTCTCTTTTTGGTGGTTTGAGTTGTGTTGGTTTCCTCAGCTTCATCCTCGCTATCTTGGGTGATAGGAGCATTTTCATTAGTATTTTGGGGTGGATCGTACGAGAGACCACTTCTAGTGAAGACAGCATTGATATGCTCATTTCTCGTTTGTGGTGGACGGTACGTTCTATCATTTGATAGTTTTGGGTTGGATTGGGTGTTACTAGGTAACGAACCAGATGGTCGAGAGGAATGTTGGTCGGATAATATGCCAAATTTGTTTTCAAGATCTTGGATAGATGCTTGATGATTTTTCTGTCCCTGCTCAACTTTGGCTTTGAGATTGAAAAATTGATTTTTGATGAAATCATTTGCATATTTTTGAGCAGCCACGAATTCTCTCATGGTTTTTTCAAATTCGGATTCTTCCATCTTTTTCTCATAGTTTTGCGGTGGCGGATTGTCAGTTCGTGGTTGAGAATCACGGTTGTCATCCCTTGGTCGGCGGTCTTGCCAATTTCCAGAATTTCGACCGTAATATTACTACGATATCCTCCTCCACGATATCCTCCTTGGACATAATTTGCTTCTCCTTCGTCAGGTCCACCCATAGGTTTATCGTCGCACTCAGACGATGGGTGATTTCCTCCACAATTGTTGCATCCGTCTCGCATTTCCTTCATTTCTTCTTTGATATCTTTGTATTGTGAGTCGATTTTTGAGGTTAAGGCTTCCATTTTCTCCATGAGTTTTGAGGTATCGGTGTTTTCGACAAAAGCAACGGTTTTTCGAAGAGGTTTGGTTTTGGAATCTTTAGACCAATCGAGTTTGAGAAGTACTCGATCTTCGAGTAATTGGTGTGCATCGTTAGGAGTCTTATAGAGAAAAATTCCTCCAGCATCAAGGATGCCTTGAGAGATTTCATCTAGTCCATGGTAAAAGATTTGGATAATGGTTCCTTTGGATAATCCATGTCCATGACAACTACAAAGCAAATCTTTCATCCGAAGCCAAGCTTCGACAAGTGATTCGTTGGGATTTTGTGTGAAAGCACGAATATCTCCCATTAATCGATCAAACATGGCAGGTGGAAAGAATCGGCTTACAAAGGCTTGCCTCATCTCCTCCCAAGTGTTGATAATTCCTGGGGTTAATTCATTGTACCATAATTTAGCATCTCCGGTGAGTGATGATGGAAAAAGTTTGAGTTTGATGGCATTGACATCGGTGTCGCCATAACGGAACATGCCACAAATTTCTATGAATTCGGAAATGTGCTTATGCGGATCGGCCCGTGCACGGCCATCGAATTGACGGTCTTTGATCATGGAAAGATGATGACCCTTCATGGTGAAGTTGTCACCAAGGTTGACAGCAACAATAGCACTTCCAGGGGTTGGTGCTACGGCTCGGTTGGTTCCCCACATGGGTTGATCGTCCGCCATGGGAAAAGGTAAATTAGTGAAAGGGTTGTAAACGACTTTGGCTTCTACGAGGTTATCAAATGGTGGGTTTGGTACTCTTGGTACACGATTGGCTAATGGTATGAAAGGTGTTCTTCTTCTTCTTCGAATCAAACATTCGGGGTTGGTAAGAGGTGAAATTGGTTCTATTCCCGCTGCACGAGTGTTCATACAATGACCTAGAGAATACATGCAATATCTAAACACACGGACAAACAACAAAACAGTTTTCCGGGAGAAAAGTAACCGGATCGGTTGCGAGGAGCGACCGATCGGTTAGATCAATTTGGTTGGGTTAAAGGCGTAACCGATTCGGTTGTGAGGCAACCGGATCGGTTAAAGTTTCTGAGAAAAAAAATTTTTGGAATGAATCGAGTGATGTGGATTCAAAACTTGCTGAAACACAATCAAATCCCCGCAAATGCCAAAAACTTGATGTGTCCGGTGTGTACAAGTTTTAAATTTATAAAAGACGAATAACCAATTTTACCAATAACACATACGAGCAAGTGCACTCGTCCGTAATAGCAAGATTATGAAGGTAAGTCGGGATCGTTCGCAGGGATTTGAGTGAATCTGATTAACAAGTTTGAATCAACTAAGACAATCCAAAACATATAACAACGAAAATAGATATAATGATATTCAGATGATTAAAAACTACACTTGCTTAAACTAGTTTCTTAACCTAGATTAGTGTGATTGTTCTAACCTCTTAACATGTTGGTTATAATAATTAGTTGGTGTACTAATCTATTGTTCTTACAAGTTAAACCTTCATCAAGATTTTAGTTTATAAAAACAAGCATTAAGTTTAACCAATCAATTCAAGATCAATTCAAGTTTCATAAGTTTATTTTCACAAACTTAAACACAAAAACATCCATTTGCTTTATCAAATTGCTTAAGAAATGGTCAATACAAAAGGTAACCGATTATAGACAAAAGGGTACAATTGATTGTCAACAACTAATCTTACGACCTTTTAGATGTTTCCAATCAATCCAACTTGATAATCAAAAAGCGTTCTTATTACAACTACACCTTAGTTCCTTCGTTTAATCAAGAATAATGAGTAAAAACAATCATCCATAGACAAAATGATTATAACTAGTTGAACAGTAATAAGTTCTTTCGACCTCTACAATTATTATCAACTTTAGCACAATTGGATCTTAGAATCAACTTGAAATTGAATTAAACATGTTAACACAATCACTAACTAATCATATGATAATCAACATCATTTAAGCAAGTGTATAAAGAAACTAGCCACTCATAGCAAACATAAACATAAACTCAGAACTTTGAACATTAAAAAACATGATTAAGAGTCTTACAATGCTTGAAATAAGATTACAAATGGTAAAGTAATGATTCCTAAAGTATTGGGGTAGACTCCCTGGGGTTTTGGCCTCCAAATGTGGAACTTCTGGAACTCCAAACTTTCCTGGACTTCTAAGGACGAATTTGAGAGCTTAAGAGCTTTGTTTGATGAGTAGAGAGAGTTGTATTGAAGTGTGTGTCTCATATGCTCACAAGAGGTCTCTATTTGTACTAGTTCCAAGGTCTAGGGTATTAATTGCTGAACTTGGCCTCCAAGGAGTTAGGAAGGGACTGGAATACACCAAGGGAAGGACCTAGAATCGTTTGGATGCAAAGGGGAAACTTAGTTATGAACATTTGGCAGAAACATGCTCTCCAACCGGATCGGTCATATGACCAACCGATCCGGTTGGTCTTCTAAGGGCTCCAACATCGGTTATGGACGCAACCGAACGGTTGGATTGGTGTCTCGTGCATATTTTTGCTCATCTTCCAACCGATCCATTGCATTTGCAACCGATCCGGCCTGGTCTTCCCGAGTTACGGAAATCAACTTTACTTCATTTTGACTTGTAGAACTTGGTTCTTCAATCATCTTGGTCTTCTGTGGTACTAGAAACACTGATTTGTGCTTGACACGCTATACTGAAACGGGAATCTTCCAATTGTTGAACATTCCTTTACTTTTCCTTCCGTTTCCCTGCACTTGGTTATAAACACTAGACAAACATCTTTTGATGCGATTAAGAACTGAAATCATACAAATATAACCAAATAACATATACAAAAGCACACATAACGCTCCTAAAAACATGTACAATCTGAGCGTTATCAGCTAGGAATTCTCCTATCCATGGATCATTTTGAATCAATAATTCTTGTCGTACTTTGTAATCTTTAGTTAAATATCCAAATTAATTTCTCATGCTCTCGCTTCCATTGCTCAGATTTGAGCTTCTCTGATTAGGTCATGTTAAAGTCTAACAATTTAAGCACATTAATTTTATCTTTATTTAACGAGTGTTAACACACAGTTAATTGTTTGTCTTGTAAAGTATCTTCAAGATTTACCTGAACATTCCAAAGCAGCATGAGATTTTACTCATGATTTACAAGCTTATTCTTTTGGATCCAAAATGCTAACTGTCGTAGAATATGAGCTTTACTCAAAATGCTAACTACCGATGTGGGATCGTAACAATACCCACGCTTAAAGAACTGACGTCCTCGTTGGTCACTGATATGTTGGTCACGGTTGGCACTCCTCTTTTTTGGGTCCATGCCACTACTCCATAGGCCACCACTCCGAGCTCGTTGGTCACGGATATGTTGGTAACGGTTGACGCCTTTCTTTTCTGGTCGAAGCCACCACTCCTAGTGTTGGAACATCGAAAGGTAGAGCTAAACTAGATACCAACTGATACAAACCCATCTCATACTAGGTCGCATCAAGCCACAAAGCTAGCAGTAGAACTCACTCCATAAAGCTAGATCAAAGGAGAAGGGGGCACCTATGCTTTATAAGCTATCAACCAATAACATACTTGGCCGATGTGGGAACGTAACACCCAGCCCGCCATTTTCTTCCCCTTTTCGACCCATTTTTTCCTCCCCCTCCTTTTCCAACCCTTTTTTCTTCCCCTATTCCATATCTTTCACAACCTATTTTTCCCCAAATCCAGTTCCAAATCATTCATAATCACAAAATTAAGTTTCATTTTTTGTTCAAATGAATCATAAATCCGCTCACCCGCAATAGATTACAATAATTTTCAAGAATTTCAAAGTTCATCAAAATTAGAGTTTCGTTAACTTTGATTTAAAACAAAAATTGCTATGCCAATTATTAATTAAAAACCCCCATCAGGTGATTTCAAACTCTTATTTTTATTTTCTTTCTAAATTTTGAAACAATCAAGTGTTCATGAAAGTGTCCATAAAATGTTTGCTGAAATGCATTAATGAAGTAATTTTGCGATTTTAGAATTTGAATGTATTCATTAGAAGATAAACGTTTTAGTAATGTATAAAAGATTCAATCTTTGATTAAAAAAAATCAAAGTGTGATGTTTTTAACAATATTGAACAATGTTTAAAATTGTGATGAACTAAATTTTAATATGCAATTGTTTATCACAGAATGTTCATCATGTAAGTGTTCATCACGTAAGTGTTCACAACAGAATGTTCATCAAAATAAGTTTTAGTCTCAAAACGTTAATCAAAGAAAACTATGTTTCAAGCTAAGTACGTTAAGAACCGAATTTGAAGGTATTATTTGAGGATGTGAGTGTTGTGATTTTGATTTTTTGTAAGTTGTTGTCTTCAGTAGCTCAACCAATTTATTAGGTTCATCAAATAATGTTCATCAATCTATGTCCATCAATAAAATGTTTGTAGCTGTTTTTTATAGGGCAAATGATGAAAAAAAATATCATACTTGCCATCATTTGTTCTTGTGGGTAGCGAATAATTTTTTTTTTTTCTGGGTACTATACTTTCAAATTCATCCTCTTTAGAGTATTATGTGACATTTTTGCCCTTCGGGAAAAAATATTTTCTATTAGCTAAGAGGGGTAAAAATGTCCAAACATTTCGCAAAATACTCTAAAGATGATGAATTTGAAAGTATAGTACCCACAAAAGCAAAAAATTGTGTTCGCTACCCACAAGAGCAAATGGTGTCAAGTATAATACTTTTTTTTATCATTTGCCCTTTTTTATATTTATTAATTTATGTTCATTAATAGAAAATGTTCACTAGTTTTTTTATAAATCTAAATTCATCAATATTCTAATTATAAGTTCATCAAATATCAAATGTTCATCAGTCAGAGTCTTTTTTTGAGCAACATCAGTCAGAGTCTAAATGTTCATCAGTAGATGTTCGTAATGTCTATCATTAAATGTTCATCAAATCATGGTATAAATGTTCATTATATCTTGATGCTCTTGAATCTTGATAAATGGTTGATTGTAAGTTGCAGGAAAGAAAAGGAAAGGACACGTATCACTCCCTGGTGATCTTTTAAGCTTTTTTTTTATATATAGGGAGTCAACTTTCCATTTAATCTTTTACTGCATTACAATATTTTAACCAAAGTACACACCTAGTATTCTATCACAAAAGCAAAACCGACGTGATCTCCATTGGTAGTAGCAACAATAGTTGGGTCATCAGCAGGGACGGAGCTAGGGGGTTCCCGCGGGTGGCCAGGAACTCTATGAATTTTTTTGATATAGTGTTAATTTTTGAAAAAAACACTGATTTTTCTTAAATGCACCCGGTCCTTTCGAAATGTGTTTCCAGTATTAAGGTTCAAAAGATTTTGTGCACTCGGTCATATTTAATCCTGGCTCCGTCCCTGATCATCAGTTCAAATCAAAATTCAAACTCAAGAAGTTTGTTACCTTGGCAATACTACAAAAGCATCTCAAAGCAAGATACAAAGATGGCAAGGCATAAGGACTTTCAAAATACAATGTTGTTGAACTGAATTTATGCCGAGGGTGTTGAGTTTAAGATATATGAAACATAATAAAATCATATAGACATCAAGAGTACACAGCGGAAGACTATAGATCATAACAAATAAATAATTAACTGAATTAAAAGCGTAACATACCTCTTGCAAATGTCAGATCTCATGAACAAAACAGAAGAAGTGGTTTAAAGAGTTGTCCCTTACCGTTTTACAACTCAAACCAAATAGGTGTAAGAATAGTGTCTTACTACCACGCTCTTGTACAACAATTAACCAATGAATCAAGCGATTGCTAGATCTAACACAAGTCCTTGTTTTATGAAAAAAACAAAACCAAACTCCCTAACTAGGGGTGTTCGGCCGAGAATTGCAAGAGAGAGGAGAGGAGAGATCTAGGGTTAATTCAATGCACAAAGTTATGAAAAAACCCTAGAACCTAGCCTTGTTTATATAGTGTATGGAAACCTTTGGGAACAAGTTAGGGCTTGGGTTGAGAACCCTCCCCTTGGCCGGCTGATTCCTCCGAGAAGAAGATCAATAATAAGAAGTTGTAGTGATAGTGGGTAACTCAAACGTGTTAAGTTTGAGCACCGAGATCGTTCCGAACGAGGGTTGAATGGAATTTCCAACTCACGTCCCGATTTTTGTGATTTGAATGGGAAAAGGGAATAAGATGAAGTTTTCTAAACTACGGGATAAGGAAAGCAAATGGAACTAAAATCTATGGGGAAAACCTAAGAATTATGGCAAACTACGCAATTCTACACTAAAATGCAAATACGGGATTAAAACGAAATGCGAATACAATGCAACTACGTCTAATCTAACTCCTAAAAATGATCTAAAATTACTTTTATACTAAAAATGATATTAGAAAACTATTTATGAATTAAAACTAATTTTTAGGATTTTTCTTTTATTTATTTGAATTAAAAACTAATTTTTAACTTTTAAAACTAATTTAAAATACTAAAAATTATGAAAATTAAGGGGAAAAATATGAAACTATTTTTATAAAATCTAAAATATCCTAAGAGAATTTTCAAAACTTATTTTTTATTTTTCTGATTATTTTTCTATTTTCTATGAATTTAAAACTATTTAAATCTAATTAAATTGTGAAAGATACCAAATAAAAGGGGAAAAATAAGGAAAAATATTTTTTATGCTTTTTATATTTTTCTTAAACTGGGAAAATTGAAAAATTATTTTTTGGAACTTTTTCTTAGCTAATTGCAATAAAAGCTATTTAAAAATGACTAACAACTGCTTTCAATTAAGAAAAATAGTAAACAGTAACTAAAAATTATAAAAAATTCAGGGAAATTCTAAAATATTATTCTAAAGCTATGAAAAATATAAAACATGATGCTTATGTATAAAATATGAGAGCTGATGTGTAACTGTATGGGAAATAAGCACTTAAGAATAAGCTATAAAGCACTAGAGGACACCAATTAACTACAGAAGGTATATAATACTAAAACTACTCTAAGGCAACTTATTGCAACTACTCCTAACTTCTAATGTGCACTCTACCAAGTTAATAAGCTAACTGCTACTTAAGAAACACAGCTTTTGACCTCCTACTTTAAGCTACAGCACAAGCTTATATAATAAGCTAAAGTGAAAACCAAAACTGTGGTTCTCAAGACCACCAACCAGAGATTCTATATCTAAAATATCAGCTAATAAGGACTTATGATAAAGAAGTTAAAGATCAAAAACTAAATGGCTATATGGAATACTAGGACCTGATGCAGCAAACTATGATGGGCAGAAAAGGCTTATGCAGACTTAAAATGGCTAAATTCAACAAGCTCTTAAGGAAGGACTGATCTCTAAAGTTACAAACTACTACTACTTCCTACAAAGGAAACTAAAATGCAACTATAAACTCAAGTCCACAAGCAGAAGTTTAATTAGAACATGCAATCATGGATATCAAGAATCGACACTTGACATCTAAAGTACTTACAAAATGAGCTAACCGAGAGGGAAAATGAAGGAAACCAACTAGAGATTTAAGAAAACTAACCAATAACAATTATGAAACTAAAATGAGCAAGCAAGAGCTTAAGAAAATATCTCAGAAAGTGAGAAAAGTCATTCGGGCGCAGGGACCAAATCAGCAGACCTACAACTTTAAGCTCAGAGAAACATGATCAAAATATTTTTCCAATTTTTTTTTCTTTTGTAGCTGCTGAAATAAGCTGCTGAAAAAGCTATTTTTTATTTTTACAAATTTTTGTGATACCTAAAACTAATTCAAATGACCTAATGATAACTTGCAAAATCCATACTAAACCTGTTGAGACAGAAAGCAGTTTGACAGATAATAGATATGTAATTGAAACTCAGAACTTAGAAACTCAAAACTATGACAACTACTTACCTTAAAATCATTATCCAAACTTACTGACTCAAATCTATCTCAACTTTAGGGTAAAAACTTTTAGAAATCTACTTAAACCAAACACTCCTTTTGAAATTAGCATTAAAGGTGAAAACAGTAATCATGCAAATCTTAGATAAAAACTGAATTAAAACTCAATCACAAAACATTTTAAGAACACTTCATGACCCAAAACTGAGTTTGACTTCCAAATTAACCCGTTTGACTATCATTGACTTTTTTTTAAAACTGAGAATTAAGAGTAATTAACCAACAATAAACTCAAATAAGTCGTAATTGCTTATTTGAGCTTATCAAAACAAAGGAAATAGCTATTGAAACTAATTACATCAAAATTAAATGACAAGGAGTTTAAATGATGAAAGAAAATTGTATTAATAAAAACTGATTACAATGATGAAAAGTAAAGGTTTACACTAATTAAAAACAAGTAAATGACAAGAGATTAAAATGGTCAAAACTATTCTAAAACATGAAAAGTTGGACAGCTTGATCTTTGTGAAGAAATGGGTATAAATAGCTGATGAGGAAGCTTGGCTTGATCATGAGAAGCATCTGGAAGTACAATCTCGACCTTTGATTCATTCTCTTGTCATCATATCAAATCAGAGCCCTTGGATCACTCTTGTGATGTGGCAGGACCAATAAGAAGGCTTCATTTTGCCACTGTGGCAATCCCTATGCCTCACACCTCTTACACGTTGTCAGAGCTTCTAGAAGGGAGCTTAAGTGTGGGTAAAAAATGGGTTGATCAGGGTAAGAAGGGAAGATGGGTAAACAGTAATCCCTGGTAAGTTATTTGTTTAGGCGCGCTTTGGTTGGATTTGGGATTATTTTAGGTTCGTTTGACTGAGGGTGTGTGGGTGAGTTAACCGGGTCTAGTGTGTTGACTCGGGTAAAAGGGTATACCGGGTTGGATAGAAACCGGGTATAAGGATTGGATTGGGTTTAAGTTGGGCCGTGAGTTGGTTTGTTTAATTTGGGACCAAGGCTTTTGGATTTGGACTTTGTAATGAACCAAGGTATATTAAAGGACCAAAGATGCAAATGCTGAAAATCCAAGGACCAAACATGTAATTCTGAAAATATCTTCCAAGGTTTGTTTTTGTCAATCACAAATAGTCCAAGGGCTGATTTTGCACTTTCTGAAACTTGAGGGATCATTCTTGCCAAAAGCTCAAAGATGAGGGACTGATCTTGACATTTCTTCAAACTTGATTATAACTTCCAAAAATCTTCCTCAGAGAATAAAATCTTCAAAAATGCACAATCCCGACCTTCCGGCTCAGCTCAAACTCTCTTAATCTCTCGTGCTCGGATTTACGTCTGATTTGGCTTCTTTTAGTGTGTTTTTACATATCCGTACCTGCACAAGCACAAACTCAAGAAAACCACAAATATTAGCAATAAACGGCTCTTTCTTGGTTAGTTTGGGTCAGTTTTGATAATGAAAAGGTATGTGTTTTAGCACATACCAAAATACCCATATGAGACCATTGTCGTGTCCCCACACAATGCAATCAACTCACGCTTCTAAAACCAAGGATTTCAATCTCTTTCTACTAAACCTATGAAGAAGTAGCAAAGATTCCTCAAAAGAGATTAAGAAAGCCTTAATTCTAAAAACGCCCCGTTTCCCTTTTAAATAACATGTATAGATATTACGGTTAAGCACATTCCGGTTATGAGTGACGGTTTGTTGAACTTTCATGTCGATCAATAACTCTAACATTTTTCAAACGACACGTTAGGATCACGGAGTAGAAAACACAACACACAAGTGGAAGTGACCATACGGATAGAATACATCGTCCCTGATTTTCACAAGTCCCCAAACTAAGCGTAAAATCGAAATCATTGCTAAATATGATTCTAGATGCTAACACTACCCATGGAAGTTACTTGTGTAAATACCTTTTGTTCCCATTTTCCTATTTTCCTCTAGATTTTTTATTTTTGTGAGAAATGAATTTCTTCAAATTCTCGTTTCGATAACTTTTATTCCGATAAAGATACAAAGCTAAGTCGATAATTAGTTATCTCATTTCTCTCAAGAACCATTGTCCCAAAAATGAGGTCCACATCAAGGAATTTGTATTCACTTATACTTTTGACTTTTTCGACATTTTTCAACAACATTTTTTTTTTGCACTTATACTTTTTATTTATATGAGCTATGAACTACGGAGCTTCACGGGGTAATTCCAAGACTATAGGCTTCATGAAATGAGGATCCCTGCTGGCTAGGCTAAGACCTCACTCAATCCCGGCTAAAGATCCAAGGGTCCGATCTCGACACCGCAGCTCATAACTTTACTTATTACTTTTCACTTATCAATTATTGCTTATTTATTACGGATCCTTGATGTGTACCCAATTTTAAAACAAAGATTCTTTTAAGAAGATAAAGAACTAACTATCGCCAAAACTCAACATCTCTAATTATTATTAGACAGATATGGGGTGAAACAATTTTGTGGGAACAAAAGCCATAAGTACCTTCGATGGGCTCTAAAGAGAACCAACTACTCCACGCTTAGCATCTAAACTCATAAGTAACTCTATCATTTCTCGATCTCCTCAAATTTAAAATCCCAAATAATGAGATCCGTGGATGCTTAGCCGATAATTTTTAGATTATCTATGGTTAAGGGAACAAGCTAGGGCTCAACACGCCCGGTCAAGTCAGAATTCTATTCCTACCCTCACCAGCGGAAAGTCAACAAGATGTCAAAACATATATTAACTTAGCAAATGCTTTGTCTAATGAAATCAAGTCATGCATATTTAAAATCACTCATGGAAACTTGCAAAATCTTGGCCTTGTGAGCTAGAATTCGCATTTTATAGCTTCTTATCTAAGAGACTAGCAAAACTTTTCAATCAAAAAGACTTAACAAAAGCTTACAAAAAATTTTTAAATTTTTCTCATTTTTGCACGATTTTTTTATTTCTTAAGGAAAAACGGGGTATGAGTACACGACAAAAAATAGGCAAGTGCGGTCAAATCAAATCGAAGATTACCCTACCCCAGACTAGAACGAAACATTGTCCTCAATGTTTAAAAGCAAGGGTATCAACGAAAATCTAAAAGCCGCTTATTAAGTATGCTAAAAGATAAACGTTAGTCGATAAGATTTCGGATATAGGATTTCCATCGATCGATCATGAAACTCGAGAGGAGAAAAGACAAACTTCGAGCACGAGAGTCTTCATATCGGGAAAATCCTACACAACATCACAAATAACCAAACACGAGAAATCGAAGAGGCTAACCCCTTCACGCCACTTATTAGAAAATAGAAAGAAGATAGAAGGATAAGCATGGGGTGCCTCCCACGGCGCCATCGTTTTTCTTAAACGAAGTCGCTAGCCCGACTCGGCCCCCTCAATTCATTTGTCCTTGGGGAAGAAAATGGTAGAGATACCGTGGTCAAAACGGTGTCCTCATTCCCGAAAGAATGAGACTGGGTGGGTTGGGTGGAGAAGAAAATGGGTAGATAAGGCATATCATGTAAGAAGGATCCATCATCCAAGTGGTTTTCGGTGGATCGAAAGGATGATGGATAAACATGAGAAAACTCCAACAAAGATGGGAGCTCATGGTAAAAGATAAGAAGTTTAGGCTCACAAATGAAGGCATCCATCCGAGGATCCTTATCTCCAGAAATGATTTTAACAAAAGGCTCATCAATGCATATCCCGGGTTTAAAAATTTTGTCTTCACATGTCGGCTCAACGGGATAAAGGATGGTGGACTCGCCGAGAAAGGGAGTCAATAAAACCATCAAGAACAACCATATCCTCATCAGGATCAAAAACATCCTCAATACCCGGTGGTATTGGGTCATCAATCGCATCCTCAATGATCGGATCATTCGTCAAATTATCGGAAATATCGTTCAAAACCTTGCTCATATCAACCTCGAAGTAGAATTGCTCAAGAATCGGAGGATAAACATCATCAATAGTGGGATTGCCACTAATCTCTTCATCAAATCGGAAAGTCTCAAGTTCGGGAGAGAAATCACTATCTTTAACGGAGATAGGATGCGAACTCGAATTATCGTTTAAGGCTTCAATCTTAGAAATGAGAAGATGGACATTTGACAATGTTTCACGTAATGCTTCATCCTCGATCTCTATATCATTAGGCTCAATCTCTTCCTCTTCTGGCTCAAAATCGTTTTCTTCTTCAATAATGACGGGCTCAGGTGGTAAATCGTCGACAAAATCGATGTTTCCATAAGAATCATCATCGGAATCGGAGAACATCTCATCATGATCGCTCGTAATATCAAAAGAAGGATTATCACAAACAACAACCCCAGACTCTCTTGGGCTTGGGATAAGGATCTCAACATTAGTCTCTTCCGTTTCCGGAATAGTATTAAGATGCTCATCCCCCATTATGAGAGAATCAACGGGTTCAACAATGTCCGTAGAAATATGATCATCGACCTCTTCCAAAACGACGTCACTTCTCTCAACCGGTGTGAGAGAAGGGGAAGGGTCGGAAATTAAAGGCTCAGAAACGGGAGTGGGATTGCCACTCGGAGGAGTATAATCGCCATCGTAATCGAATCGTAATAATAGGTGGTTGAACGATGTTGGATCACTTTGCGGCTTCTTGCCTAATGATTCACGATAGGTCTTCTGATGAGGATCTTCTTTTCCGTAGGTAAATTTATCAAGAAGATTCTTAAGATAACTCATCATTTTAAATTTTTGATTAAATTCTTCATAACATGGTGAAGGTTGTGGTTGAATTTCTTGGTATTGTGGAGGTGGGTTATAAGGATAATCGTAATTGTTACAAGGAACTTGCTCGTAAACAATCGGATTCTGCATCTGACAATCGGAATTAACGTGCGAACCTCCACAATACTCACAACAAAGATGATTGTTGTGACGAATATGGGTAAGGTTCATAACCAAAGGTTGAGTTGTTAAATTGAACTTGACATTGAAAACCTTGGTGAGGACCACCACAGACTCACAAGAGTATGATTCCGCTCATGGTACAAGGGTTGGTTAGGAAAATCAGTTGTCTCATAGTTAGGATTGTGGTGAAACTCGGTTCCAGATTTTCCATTACTACAAGCGGAACAATTCCCACCATATTCGGTCCTCTCGCACCATATGCACAAAAGCTCGATAAATCAAGAATTATCCGGATAAGAGTTAGCTATTTCCACCGCTTTCCGTGATAGGCTCGATTCTTGAACGGAGTCATCTCGGCTCAAACATATTCCATTTCTCACCGAGGAAGTAGGAATCGAGGGTTCTCCAATTATGTCATTATAAAGAGCACTCTTTTGTTCTAGCCGTGCATAAAGACGGCGAGACTGGATTTGGATTAATAAAATTCGGCATACATTACAAAATCCATCTCGACAATTATTTCCGCATTCACAAAATACATTTCAAACATCGATATTGATTTTCTTCCATACGACTTTGGCAATGAAGGCAATGACGATAAGAACATATCTCGAGTTGTGGCGGATGGTCAGAAACACTTTGAGAATCATCTAGAGATCGTTTGTCGGCTAAGTCGCACCAATAGCAAGATTTTTTAGAACCGGGGTATCCACATCGCTCACATACACATTCAGGATTCAAACAACAATACCGCTTCTTCCATACGGCCTTTGCAATGAAAACAATGACGATAATTGATTGTTTCTATGGGAATCAAACATATAGAGGGTTAAGGAGAAAGAATTATCGGGTTCAGAGGATAAAAGAAGAATATTTTTGGGTTTTTGAAAAAGATATATCTACAAAAACGACGGTAACTTCACTCGGGGAAGGATCTTCAAATGCACGCGATTCGAGACGGAATACGAAAACTCGCTACAAGCCCTCCCGGCTGGCGCGCAAAAATTGATTCCTCCGAGAAGAAGATCAATAATAAGAAGTTGTAGTGATGGTGGGTAACTCAAACGTGTTAAGTTTGAGCACCGAGATCGCTCAACGAGGGTTGAATGGAATTTCCAACTCACGTCCCGATTTTTGTGATTTGAATGGGAAAAGGGAATAAGATGAAGTTTTCTAAACTACGGGATAAGGAAAGCAAATGGAACTAAAATCTATGGGGAAAACCTAAGAATTATGGCAAACTACGCAATTCTACACTAAAATGCAAATACGGGATTAAAACGAAACGCGAATACAATGCAACTACGTCTAATCTAACTCCTAAAAATGATCTAAAATTACTTTTATACTAAAAATGATATTAGAAAACTATTTATGAATTAAAACTAATTTTTAGGATTTTTCTTTTATTTATTTGAATTAAAAACTTATTTTTAACTTTTAAAACTAATTTAAAATACTAACAATTATGAAAATTAAGGGGAAAAATATGAAACTATTTTTATAAAATCTAAAATATCCTAAGAGAATTTTCAAAACTTATTTTTTATTTTTCTGATTATTTTTCTATTTTCTATGAATTTAAAACTATTTAAATCTAATTAAATTGTGAAAGATACCAAATAAAAGGGGAAAAATAAGGAAAAATATTTTTTATGCTTTTTATATTTTTCTTAAACTGGGAAAATTGAAAATTTATTTTTTGGAATTTTTTCTTAATTAATTGCAATAAAAGCTATTTAAAAATGACTAACAACTGCTTTCAATTAAGAAAAATAGTAAACAGTAACTAAAAATTATAAAAAATTCAGGGAAATTCTAAAATATTATTCTAAAGCTATGAAAAATGTAAAACATGATGCTTATGTATAAAATATGAGAGCTGATGTGTAACTGTATGGGAAATAAGCACTTAAGAATAAGCGATAAAGCACTAGAGGACACCAATTAACTACAGAAGGTATATAATACTAAAACTACTCTAAGGCAACTTATTGCAACTACTCCTAACTTCTAATGTGCACTCTACCAAGTTAATAAGCTAACTGCTACTTAAGAAACACAGCTTTTGACCTCCTACTTTAAGCTACAGCACAAGCTTATATAATAAGCTAAAGTGAAAACCAAAACTGTGGTTCTCAAGACCACCAACCAGAGATTCTATATCTAAAATATCAGCTAATAAGGACTTATGATAAAGAAGTTAAAGATCAAAAACTAAATGGCTATATGGAATACTAGGACCTGATGCAGCAAACTATGATGGGCAGAAAAGGCTTATGCAGACTTAAAATGGCTAAATTCAACAAGCTCTTAAGGAAGGACTGATCTCTAAAGTTACAAACTACTACTACTTCCTACAAAGGAAACTAAAATGCAACTATAAACTCAAGTCCACAAGCAGAAGTTTAATTAGAACATGCAATCATGGATATCAGCAATCAGACACTTAAGCATCTAAAGTACTTACAAAAATGAGCTAACTGAGGGAAAATGAAGGAAACCAACTAGAGATTTAAGAAAACTAACCAATAACAATTAGGAAACTAAAATGAGCAAGCAAGAGCTTAAGAAAATATCTCAGAGAAAAGTCATTGTGTGCAGGGACCAAATCAGCAGACCTACAACTTTAAGCTCAGAGAAACATGATCAAAAGATTTTTCCAATTTTTTTTCTTTTGTAGCTGCTGAAATAAGCTGCTGAAAAAGCTATTTTTTATTTTCACAAATTTTTGTGATACCTAAAACTAATTCAAATGACCTAATGATAACTTGCAAAATCCATACTAAACCTCGTTGGAGACAGAAGCGTTTGTGATAATAGATATGTAATTGAAACTCAGAACTTAGAAACTCAAAACTAGGACAACTACTTACCTTAAAATCATTATCCAAACTTACTGACTCAAATCTATCTCAACTTTAGGGTAAAAACTTTTAGAAATCTACTTAAACCAAACACTCCTTTTGAAATTAGCATTAAAGATGAAAACAGTAATCATGCAAATCTTAGATAAAAACTGAATTAAAACTCAATCACAAAACATTTTAAGAACACTTCATGACCCAAAACTGAGTTTGACTTCCAAATTAACCCGTTTGACTATCATTGACTTTTTTTTTAAAACTGAGAATTAAGAGTAATTAACCAACAATAAACCCAAATAAGCTGTAATAAGCTTATTTGAGATTATCAAAACAGTGAAATAGCTATTGAAACTAATTACATCAAAATTAAATGACAAGGAGTTTAAATGATGAAAGAAAATTGTATTAATAAAAACTGATTACAATGATGAAAAGTAAAGGTTTACACTAATTAAAAACAAGTAAATGACAAGAGATTAAAATGGTCAAAACTATTCTAAAACATGAAAAGTTGGACAGACTGATCTTTGTGAAGAAATGGGTATAAATAGCTGATGAGGAAGCTTGGCTTGATCATGAGAAGCATCTGGAAGTACAATCTCGACCTTTGATTCATTCTCTTGTCATCATATCAAATCAGAGCCCTTGGATCACTCTTGTGATGTGGCAGGACCAATAAGAAGGCTTCATTTTACATGTGGCAATCCCTATGTACCACACCTCTACACGTTGTCAGAGCTTCTAGAAGGGAGTTTAAGTGTGGGTAAAAAATGGGTTGATCAGGGTAAGAAGGGAAGATGGGTAAACAGTAATCCCTGGTAAGTTATTTGTTTAGGCGCGCTTTGGTTGGGTTTGGGATTATTTTAGGTTCGTTTGACTGAGGGTGTGTGGGTGAGTTGACCGGGTCTAGTGTGTTGACTCGGGTAAAAGGGTATACCGGGTTGGATAGAAACCGGGTATAGGGATTGGATTGGGTTTAAGTTGGGCCGTGAGTTGGTTTGTTTAATTTTGGACCAAGGCTTTTGGATTTGGACTTTGTAATGAACCAAGGTATATTTAAGGACCAAAGATGCAAATGCTGAAAATCCAAGGACCAAACATGTAATTCTGAAAATATCTTCCAAGGTTTGTTTTTGTCAATCACAAATAGTCCAAGGGCTGATTTTGCACTTTCTGAAACTTGAGGGGTCATTCTTGCCAAAAGCTCAAAGATGAGGGACTGATCTCGACATTTCTTCAAACTTGATTATAACTTCCAAAAATCATCCTCAGAGAATAAAATCTTCAAAAATGCACAATCTCGACCTTCCCATTCAAAACTCTCTTAATCTCTCGTGCTCGATTTACGCCCTGATTTGGCTTCTTTTTTAGTGTTTTTACATATCCGTACCTGCACAAGCACAAACTCAAGAAAACCACAAATATTTGCAATAAACGGCTCTTTCTTGGTTATTTTGGGTCAGTTTTGATAATGAAAAGGTATGTGTTTTAGCACATACCACCGGCCATGATACAAGCCCAAGAGAAAACCCAAAACTTTTCCATTTCAAGATTTTCCATTACTAGTCCTTTCTCTTTTCATTTAACGGTTGTTAGTTATTTTCCGTTAAATACTTAACGGTCGTTAAATGGAATTTATGTGCAATAATTAATCGTAAACATTAACATTAATTATTTAACTTTAATTCTCATTCGCTAATGTGTGCATCCCATGGTCACGAAGTTCGAATCCGACATTTACGTATTTATAAGTATATACATTTCCAACAGCTCCCACTTGGATATGTTTACAAAACGTGAAATGACATTGGTTAGCGCCTAGCAACACGCCAATGCCCCGGTACAACTCGTGTATGGTTTTCTGGAGAAAAACCAAGTTTTTATGATTCATCATCATATCATCCTTTGTTTCTAATACCATGTTAATAAGAATATGGATCTTACTCATTTCTTAATTAACTATTCTGTTTCTCGCTTTATGTGATTGATCAAGATTACCAATTCTTGAACATATTCCGTAAGACCTTGGGCATGGCCATGCAAACATCTTAACAACCCTACGAGGCCCAAGATATTATACTTCAAAATAAATTTGAAGGAAACAAATCCCGCTTTGACTACAAGCGGATTCACGATTTCGCAACACTTCGAAAACAACCCTTATAACTACCAGCCATTATAGCGCTAGATTGCTTCACAAAAATGCACTACATCCATGGCATATCTCTGGTATCTCAAGTCAGAGGATAAATATTCATGATATACTTAATGACTAAGATCCATAAAGTATTATCATGCAGGAGGGATAAGTCCTATACTCAATTCATTGAATATCATCTGAAATTAGTCATGCTACGCATCAGCATACTTTCAAGTATACTCTAACTAATACTCAGATTTGTCTTAATTCAATATCATTCCCATGTTATTGATCGACAACGGACTATTTAGAATAACTTAAGTTATTCAAGGATTTAAACATGTAAATATAGGATAACATCATAATAAATGAGTAATAAACATAACAAAATACTTTATTTCATTTCAATAATAATGTTTAGAATATCCTTTTATCCAAATACTAAATAGATTAATGCATGATAATTCTTAGTTAATGAATTTTGCCACAAGTCATGCATACTTGTTGACAAGGCATAATTTCAACTAACTTTGATCTATAGGAATTTTGAGAATACTTATTTCAAAAATTCAATAAGTGAATTTCTTGTATGTGTTTACACATATCTTGATATTGTCATATCATTCCATAAGGTGCGTGACAACCTGAACCACCTTTATATGACAATCATCTTTCAAAACTTTTAATGTTTAAAGTGTTCTTTATTCTTTAATGTATAATACAACTATGCTCTTAGTTGAGCATAACTAGTCATCATCAAGGATACCGTGACTAGAATTGAGTGTCATCTCAATTATACTAGCATCATTGTGTACAACAATATGCTCTTTAAACATCCGTAAACTTTGAACAGTTATAGTGTAATGTTGGTGCCTACCAAAACTCAAGTTTGTTGGCAATGACAATTATGAAACAATTGTCATATAATCATCCATAGAATCTAGGAGCATCTCCGCATGTGGAATGTGATTCTTAATCCAAACATATTCCTTTTAAAATATTTATTACACTAACAACTTTCAATGTTGTCAAATCATCTTGTAATCAAGCATGACACAACAATCTTATATACAACATGATGTTCATGATGAATCTTCAAGTTAAACTTTAAGATCTCATCTATCTTGTCAAAGATATGTATTCATCATGTTCTATTTGACTCATTTATTTACAGCATATGTTTATAATAATAAACATATATTCCAAGGTTGTATATATTATTTCCAAATCTTACAAACGAAGTTTCATTCCCAACTAAAACTTAATTTAAGTGGAATGTAGTTGCCCATACAACATATAAGATTTAAGAAAAATAAATAATACTCCCACTAGCTTTCATGAATACTTATGAGCAATCTTATTTTAATTATTAAATCAAACATGGATTTAATATTAGACATAAGAATCATCTCCTAGATGCATGCATATATCCATTCATGGATTCTTGCCTGTACATATTCAAAGATCATTTGAATTTATAAAACTACTTTGTATTACTCATCGTCCTCGCAAAAGTAATTCCACAACAAAGAGTTTTGATATTCATTGTCAAAATTTTATATCAATGAAACTAAGTATGACAATTATAATTTTTATACTTCTATTTAATGTATCTAAAAAAGAATATTCAATCATAGTTAATTGATTAAGTATGATTAATATTATTGTCACTAGACATGCATTAAATATGTGTACAATATTGTCCATATGATTCCTACACAAAGATTTAAACCACTAGGGTTTCCATTCTTTGAAGAAACTCATTAAGATAAACCAAATATCTAAAGTTGATTATCTCTATGGACAGCATCTCTACATTCATAGTATGATTGATTTACCACAATTCAACATTTGGTAAATTAATCATTATGATTAACAGGCTTACCATGATCCTGTAACTCATATTCCTCAACATATTAAATATCTGAGATATCCTTGCAAATCTATGAATGACAATTCCATCATATTGAGGTCTATCATATACATGTTTAGCCTCATCATGATATTTGCTAGTGTATTTTAGAATATTGTGTATTTTGTAATTCAATCTTTCAAGATCTAAACAAAACTCCCACTTGCCTTTAACAATTTAAAGATTACCTTTAAATAGTTTAGCAAGTAGAGCAACAATACATTGTTCTCTTTTGGGATATTACAAAAAACATTGACAGTTCGTGACATTAGTTTGTTACAACCCACTTTACAAGTAGTTTAACAAATTCAGAACTTCATTATAAGACTTAATGTGATTCATCACATTCCATAAAAATGGTGTCTTATTAATCTTCTAGGTTGGAGTCTTATTGAGTATATTCAGTCTATACTCAATCTACTAACCTGGATAACATGTAGAAGAAACTATAGTTATCTTGAATCAAACATGCCAACATATTTTGATTCTTCTAACTGAACATACCATAAAACTATAGTATTTTCTTAGAATTAATATTGTAAGAAAATCTAACAATATTTAAGATAACCATCTATTTTTTGGCTTACCTATTTACCAACAAAGTAAAACTTAATGGTACAATATAATTACCAAGTCAATTGCATGCATTATAACACAAGTATTTTTGACCAAGTCAAAAGACATATCGGTTATAATCCCACTATAATGCTATAAGTCATTTGATCAACTTATTGACTTCATGCATATGTCTTAAAACATAGCAAGTTAACGTCTTACTTTATATTGTAAGTCTTTAAAAGACTTCATGTTTGTGACTTTACAAAATCATAAACATTTATAATTAAAGTAATTATGAACACCACCTCGGGTTTCAATTAATATTTCAAGTTAATATTTACTACATATATTTAAGTCATTCAACGAATACTTAAATTCAAAGTAGTATTAGATTACTTCATTTAATTATGTCATTCCATGAAATGTTCAACGTAAGAAACTACAAAATCATCCATGCTCGTTCTCACGACACGTGAGTATTTTACCTTGGGCTACAATCTAGTTCACGTTCTCACGTAACATAAATTGTAACTACAAGTGTTTCTTAAATATTGAATGACATAAATATTTAAAATAAAGTAGTCTTTGTTATCATCTTGACACATGTTCTTAATAGGGCAATCATACATATTTAAATGTATACTTCCTATTAGAACGTTATTCTCTTACTTTACAGTCAAGAGAATCCATTTAAATCATATTAATATGCGTTGTACCTTGCACACAATAAAGATTTCTCCCACTTGTGCATGGAACAACATCATGTATCATATAAACAACACGATACACGTTCATTTATTTGATTAATATGATTTGTGTCATAGATATAACTAGTAGATATAGGACTATATATATTTGTAAGGAAACGCACATGACAATCCTTAAAAAAAACATAAGTGCCTACAATTGGAAAGTAATTATCTACATGATATTCAAGAGATCATTTGGATTACTACACAGGAAACAAAGCTTGTAGCTCCCACTGAATTAGAAATCATTATAACAACTTCTTATTCAGAAATGCAACACAAATGCTCCCACTGAATTTGACAACATTGTAAGTGTTTCATAACCAAGTGAAAACAAGTTGCTTGCTTTTTACTTTCCTACACCTTTAAAGAACCATACGTAATCATTACTAAGGTACTAAAAGGTGTATTCTACTTTATGAATAATGGAATATCCATCAATGTTACTAACTCGAAAAATTTGGTATGCAATTTCTTCCTTAACAGGCCTACCATGCCCATAATGGTATGTAGCACCTTTAAAGGTTAAAGCAAAACAACTAGATAAATAATGCTAGTTTGCCTTTTACCAATTTTCGCGATAAATAGTCTAACTTCTAATTTAGTAACTCATATACATGTTTTCCAGTTAACCAACATTCATGTTGTTACAAAAGGATTCATTCACCAAATGAGGGTAATGAAATCTTTATGGAAAATATGATGTGCAATTCATTGCTATGAGTTACATTAGAATTTAGACAATTCAAATGTTCCTATTATACCTTTCTCATTCATGAAAAGGAATAGGATTGAGTCTCGTGCTTTTCCCATGGAAAAGATACTTCGTTTGTCTTATCGGTAAATTATTCTCGATCAAACATTTGTTTGAAAGCAGAATGGATCAATTTACTAATCAAAGACTAAACCACGTTTACGGTTAAATGTTGTATTTATACATTCAAAAGAATTACAAAATTCAATTTTAGTATTTTCGATAATTAACCTTTTCAAGAAAAATTAAATACCCATGGTTCATAAATATATAACCATTTAATTTTCATTGAAAACTAGGATCCAAATTGACATAGTTTCATCACATCACTTGATTCGCTAGTAATGAAATTATTTAAGATGGTACGAGTCGAACCTCAATTGCCAATTTTCAAATTGCAATTCCTAGATTTATGGGATTTACATCTAGCCAATTTCAATTGCCATGTAAACATGTTTTATCCCCATCTTATGCCTTGAGTTGTGGGGGCTCACTACAAAGCTCAATTAAGTTGTCCAACTTAAGAAACTGCAAAATCGCCCATGCCCGCTCTCACGACACGTGGACATTTTACCCTTTGATTACGATTTAAGTCACGCTCAAAATAAAAGGTAATCTTAGGTGTTTCCGTTTCGCTGGATGGCATATAACTTAAATTAAGGGTAATGATTTTGATGTCAAATCAAATATGTACAAAGATGTCATGCATTCATCTTCAGAACATAGGTTTTATTAAAACATTTATATCCTTGTTTTAATGATTTAAGTTTTTCATCATCAAACTTTAATCGAGGTATTGGATAACCAATTAAAGAATCACCTTAATAACTACTATATCCTACTACTGCATGAGTCATAAGACCCAAGTTATTCGGATAATTACCACAAAAGTGGCTTTAGAGATTAAAGTAATTCACCCTTAAGATTTAATGCACACATATAGGAATACTTGGTAGCTCCATTAAGACGCACAAACGGCGGAGAATCGGTCAACGCCAAGCATACCCCTCATCTTTAGGGCGCCACAATTTAATGCGGTCCTCCTTATACCCATCACACAATTTGTCATTAATGGGTGAGCCGTTCTAACTATTTTGTGCAAAAAATCAATCAATTAAACAATTACGATTACTATGCTTAAAATACATGTTTCACCATTGTTTAGGTCAGTTTATTTTTCTTGTAAAAATACCCTTGTTACTCATAACAAACAAGCAAGTATTTATAAAAATAAACAAATAAACAATGAATGCATAACAAAAATAAGTCATGCATATCAAATAGCCACATGCAAACCTTTTGATAAATCCCATTAATAATCAATTCTAGATCTGTCAATATGTATATATTTAATTAAGACTTTCACCGTTTTCACTATGTACAAGGTGAGCCACATGCATCGATTCATCGACATGTAGTCAAAATTAAACACATACCACATAGCACATAATTGATTAAATAATAATAATTGAGGTCTTCCCCAATTTTAGATCTATCATAATATTTAGTGTATATCACTTAAGCAAGTAAAACATACAATAAAAGCAGATCCATGATAAAACATGCATGTAATTATCATGGACATAAAATTACACTTAACAATTAATGCAATTAAACAAGAGTTACGCAATTTAATACACATAAAATTGCATGCATCCTAGGGTTTCTAATCCAATTAAAACATTAGTTTACAAAACCCTAATTAGGGCACCAAAAAAACGCCCCCCCCCCTAAAAAATTAGGGTTTAGGTTTTGCAAACCCTAGATCTACGCATACAAATAATAACACAATCATGTTTATTTTAATTATGTGTTTCAGTAATTAATTACTTGTTATACAAGGCTCGTGATGCCACTGTTGAGTTTAAGATATATGAAACATAATAAAATCATATAGACATCAAGAGTACACAGCGGAAGACTATAGATCATAACAAATAAATAATTAACTGAATTAAAAGCGTAACATACCTCTTGCAAATGTCAGATCTCATGAACAAAATGTAAGAAGTGGTTTAAAGAATTGTCCCTTACCGTTTTACAACTCAAACCAAATAGGTGTAAGAATAGTGTCTTACTACCACGCTCTTGTACACATAATTAACCAATCAAGCGATTGCTAGATCTAACACAAGTCGTTGTTTTATGAAAAAAAACAAAACCAAACTCCCTAACTAGGGGTGTTCGGCCGAGAATTGCAAGAGAGAGGAGAGGAGAGATCTAGGGTTAATTCAATGCACAAAGTTATGAAAAAACCCTAGAACCTAGCCTTGTTTATATAGTGTATGGAAACCTTTGGGAACAAGTTAGGGCTTGGGTTGAGAACCCTCCCCTTGGCCGGCCATGATACAAGCCCAAGAGAAAACCCAAAACTTTTCCATTTCAAGATTTTCCATTACTAGTCCTTTCTCTTTTCATTTAACGGTTGTTAGTTATTTTCCGTTAAATACTTAACGGTCGTTAAATGGACTTTATGTGCAATAATTAATCGTAAACATTAACATTAATTATTTAACTTTAATTCTCATTCGCTAATGTGTGCAATCCCATGGTCACGAGTTCGAATCCGGACATTTACGTATTTGTAAATATATACATTTCCAACAGAAGGATATAAGAGAAAGAAACAGAAAATGCACGATTTAAACATATAACAATATATTTGGAAAACCGGTTTTACGTACATTTGTATTTGCAAATAACAAAATTTAGTTCATCATTATAAAATTTTGCTGTTTAAAACGTGAACAATAGTTAAAGTTCAGTAGTTGAGGTACATTACAAGAAGGCTGTTTTTTGTATGCCTTGAAAAAGAATGTGAAAGCATGTTGTAACAAGGAAGAAAGTTGTTCGGGGGTTGTACTTGTGTGCATATTCTTGGAAAACAATAGAACCTACCTCTTTTACATTATAGATACATTCCCACATACACACAACTATTTATATATTTCCTCAAACCTTGCTTTAATAGGCTTGTACATCATGCATTAAAAATTTGTATTTGAGAAAATATGTAAATATTGGTGTGTATGTGGGGATGTATGTAAATCCCCCTGCATTATAAATAGAAAAACTAAAATAAAAATATCTTGAGCATCAGTGGTGTATATAGTATGCAACATTGACCTCAACTTCAGAAAATAAACTTAGGCCGGAGAGCAAGGTTCCGTGAGTCACTCACCTTAGGCTCACTCACTCGCGACTCACCCTGCCCATGCACCTCCCTCACGCTCGAGTTTCTTATTTCAAGGCAAATTAAAGTGACCAAGTCACCTAGTTGATTTGTGTGAAAAAATTGTAACTCGTTTGTTTATAAAATAAAATAAAAATCCCCACTACCTCATTTAAAAAAAAAGGTATGTATAGTTTGTACTAGGTAATTAGAAGGCTGTTCTACGAACCGGAACTTTTAATTTTGTTAAATAGGGTAAAGATGTAAAATCATAGTAGGTAAAACCGTAAAAATATTACTATCTCTGTTCTCTAACTTGGTGCAATATTGTTACAATGTTACCTTAAGATTCTTTTGACCTTCAAGTGTAAATTGACATACAATTATATTACTACGTATTATTATGTCATTATTAAACAGGATCAAGTCGCGAAACAAAATTAAAAAATGTAGTTAGTTTTCTTATGTCATTGATGTTCTACAAAATTTAATTTATAATTGTAAACTATAAGTATATGCGCAACATAACATGTAAAAAGTAAGATAAGAGAATACCTATATATTGCACTTACACCCTACATAGTGTAGATTACAACTCTTTGAGATTGTCGGTTTGTGACCCATCATCTCATATTCTCATGTAGGGCTGAGCAAATCAATCCGAAAACCGACCCGAACCGACAAACCGGACCAAACCGAACCGAAACGAATTTTTTCGGTTCGGTTTCGGTTTTGTACATTTATTTCGGTTTCTGTCGGTTTCGGGTCGATTCGGTTTTTGTCCTTTTTTTGGCTCGAAACCCGTAAACCGACCCGAACCTAGTTATTCGGTTCGGTTTCAGTTTTGATATATATTTTTCGGTTTGGTTCTCGGTTTGAGTTTTTCCCTTTTTCGGTTTTCGGGGGTCGGTTTTGTTTGCTCGGTCGGGTTTGACCCGATGCTCACCCCTATTCTCATGTACTTATTTTCAACTATTTTAATGAAGTAGTAAACTCCATACTTTTTAACTATGCATGAAAAACTCACAAGCTAGCCAGCTCATGTTTGTTGAGAAGAAAAAAAAGTACACAACTTATGTTTCATGACCACTGTGAATTTATTTCTCTCTAAAATTATCAAAAAGTTTAAGGGAATTGATCTGCATACATTTACAACTGACTGAGATACTCTAAACAGTACAATCAATACTTGTACTACGTAGTATATTACTAACATGTTTTACCTGCTTATGCTATTGAGTGTGCAAATAATAACTAAAATGTGCAAATCATCTCCCAAAGCTTAAGGTTAAATACTACTCCCTATATATTAATTACATAGCATAATTATCACCGTGAAAAAACAATTGGCCAAAATATATATATCTATAATACTCTCTCTGTCGCATAATAAGTATTCACTTTAAATATGCATAAAGTTTTAAGAATTTCCATTACCAATCAAATATTATCTCTTCCTATTAAAACACACGGAGATAATAGATTATAAAGCATTGGACCTGCTAAATAAGAAAATCTTAAAAGTTTCAGCCAACACACTTACTTATTATGAAATTGTGTTGATTACAACATTGTAATATTCGTTATAATAATTTAAAGCAACTTTTTGAGGTTATTATAAGTCATTCTTCAAGAACGCACTCGGCTAATGAAGTAACTTTTTTAAATATAGATGTTACAAGGCATAAAAAGAAATTCATTTATTTAGTAGAGAAAAATGTACTTACAGTTATATTTAAAGATCTGAAAGAACATAGATATAAAAGTTTTAGCATGTCACGATACAACACTTCTACAAATAGCATTGAGTTGAACAATTAATTGCAATATCAACTTACTTAATAGATATAATTGCACCGTGTCTATAAATAGCACATAGAAATTACCCTGCACTTAACTTGTTTAACATTAGAAATGGAAGCTAGTAAGCATTGCAGTTTTTCAAAATCATCGTAACATGTCTTTCGGCCATCCATTCTTTGTATCACCAAAATAGGGAAAAGTGTTTCTAAATGTATCCAAGTTACCCTGTTTTACTAAGTTGTGTATAAAAAAATTAATCCTCCTAAACAATGTAATATGTTTACTAATCATACTAACATGTGCATCAATTAAGACTCCCGTCTATTTTTGCTGATGTGGCAAAGTGGAACCGTTATCTTTGTTTTTTCCTTGTTGAGTCATGCCCAAGTGGCAGTCAAAAGGGCGGCATATTAACCCGCCAAAAACACACAATACACGCACAACAATCCCCAAATCACACACCACTTTTCCGTAATCATGAATAAACCCTAATTCCTAACACATTACTCACACAACTTTTCCGTAATCATAATTTGAATGCAATTAAAGTATTAAGGTATGTGTTTTTTTAGTTCCAATTTACAAATTGTTAATTTATTACAACTACGCTTAGGGTTTAACCCCAATTTTGTATTTTGTTTCTTTTAGAATGACTATTCCGGGCCCGATGGTGTAGAGTTGGATGTTCGGTTTGATGGGATTTTCCCCGCATCAACCACTAAGGTATGACGGTGGAACAACTACCAACATATATGTTGGTAGGCTTAAATATGAAGAATTTAAGAGCATGGTAGTTGAGAGAACAAATTGTGCCCACATATTTGGTGTATACTATAGAATCCCAGAACATGATCTAGAGAAGGGTTTAGTGAAAGTAGGTAATGACGATGACCTGATTCACATGTATGACCTCTCAAAGTTGCATGGTGGAATAGAGGTATACTTGGAACATTGTGCCATTGATTTGTCACAAGATTTAGCTAAACCTCGACCCTAGTGCAACTAGTGATGGAACCTCTAAGAAAATAGGAACACCGTAAGAGGCAATGCAATGTGTTTACAGCTTGAAGAAATGGAGAGGTGGGCGAGGAGGATCTTGAACAAGGGAGTGTGGTTCATAAGGGTAAAGGCATAATGGTGGTTGAAAGTGATAAAGATAAAGGTAGTGATGGAGATAGTGATAGAAATAGTGATAGTGACAAATGATGATAGTGATTACTCTCTAAGTCCATTGATTATCTAAGTGCCGTGAAGAAGAGGTCATAGAGCTTAGAACTAGGAAAGCAAACAAAAGTAAGAGAAAACCAACACCAATTGCAGATGGTTCTCGGTTCTCGCAAGGAGTAGTAGGGCTGCAGCTTTCAAACAAAATGAAGTATTGATTGAGCATGATGAGTTCATAGGAGATTTATTGAGAAAGTTGAAGGGTGATGGTGATGATTCTGATTTGCAAGACCCATTTGTTGGTGCTGAAGATGTGGTAGAGAAATATCCTACATATGATCCTAGCACACATTGGAGGTCACAAACTTGAGGTAATGAATCTTATTTTTTATGTTCTTGTAATAGTTTGGTCAAAAGTTTGGCTAATATGTTCATTGATTTGAATTGTTTTCATGTAACAGCTTGGGCAAAAGTTTGAGAGTGCAAAAGACAATTGAAGGAATGCTTAACATACTATGCTTTGGCCAATGGATATTCAATTTGGTATGAGAGGAGTGCATCAGATAAGGTAATTGCTGTTTGTGGCCAAAGACCACCAAACCTTAAGGATCATGATTTAGGAAAACAAGGAAGCAATTCAGTATCCTTGTGAAATACCCTCAAGATGTACCAAAATGTAGTTTCAGATTATATGCTAGGATCAACTCGAAAAACATTTTGATTATATCTTTAAAGTCTGAACATAATTGTGTGAGAAATTTCAAGTTTGGGTCACTAGTGGACTATAAGTGGATAGGAAAACAGTTTGGTGATAAAATTAGAAAGAATCCAGATATAAAGCTAGTAGATATAGCTGATCTTGTAATGAAAAAGTATAAATGTAGTGTCAGTCCTAATCAATGTAAAGTCGCAAAGAATTGGGCATTAAGTGAGTATGAGAAAACTATAGAACAACATTATGGGCTGCTTAGATCATATGGCAAAGAATTATCGGATAGTAACCCAGGTCCACAAACTAGGTGTTTCGTAATGTATGAGAAGACTTATTTTGATAGGTTTTATGTCTGTTTAGCTGCATTAAAAGAAGGTTTCAAAATTGGGTGTAGAAGGGTGGTTGCATTGGATGGTTGTTTCTTAAAGAGACCTAATCAAGGTGAGATTTTAACTGCCATAGGAAGAGATGGGAACAACCATATTTACCCTATAGCTTGGGCTGTTGTCAATGTAGAAAACAAGGACAATTGGGCTTGGTTTTAGAACTTCTTGGAGATGACTTAGAAATGCCAACTGGCTAAGGTCTCACACTTATGTCTGACCAACATAAAGGACTCATTGAGGTTTGTGAAACAGGTTATGCCTGATCGAGCCGAAAGCACCGCAATGTGCTAGGCATATTTATGAAAACTTTAGGAAGCAATCAAAGGACTAGAGTATAGGAATCGTTGGGGCACCTGTAAAGCTTCATATCCTCAAAAGTTCAATAAAATTATGGAAAAGATCAAGGCTATAAACCCTCATGCTCACAAGTACTTGATAGAGAAAAACCCAAAGTCATGGTCAAGGGCTTTTTTTAAGTTAGATAGAGGGTGTGAAGCTGTTGAGAATGGTTTCAGTGAGTGCTTTAACTCAGTCTTGGTGAGTGTGAGAAGCAAACCTCTTCTGACTATGTTGGATGCAATTAGAGTAATAGTACTTGAAAGGCTCAACACAATGAGGAAGATTTCTTCAAAATGGAATGATGACATATGTCCATCAATCAAGAAGAGATCGGACATAATGAAGGATGACACAAGGTATGATGCATTCCATTAGTTTCCATTATTTCACTTTTAGTAAATCGTTACTAATTAAATGAAAACTTAAATGAAGGTTTTGGCAAGTGATTCCAGCTGGTGGTGATGCATTTGAAGTTAGATCGTGAAGTGATGCATTCAAGGTTGACATGCAAACTAGAACCTGCAGTTGCTGCATTGTGGCGTTATCCTGGCCGCCATGTGTTCATGCCATAACTTGTATCTTCAAGGTGAATATGGTTCCAGAACAGTTTGTTCCAAATTGGTTTAGGAAAACTCTATACCATGCCACTTATAATAACTTAAAGCTTGGTGAACTGACCGCCGATCAAAGTCAATTCTCAACCGTTCTACCACCAAAACCCATAGTTATGCCGTGAAGGCCAAGGAAGAAGAGGATCGAGGCAAAAGGTGAAGGTGGAAGTGGAACAAGGGTATCAAGGGTAGGTGGTATTGTAACTTGTAAAACTGGTATCGTTGGTCATAACAAAAAAGGTTGTAAGAATCCCACTGTTCACAAACCTGTTAAGGAAAAAAAAAGTCTGGTAGGCCAAGAAAAGGAACTACAAGTGGTCAAGGAGGATCTGCAAGTTCTCAACAAGGGTCTGCAAATGTTCAAGGTGGGTCTGCAAATGCTCAAGGAGGGTCTGCAAGTTCTCAACATGGGTCAGCAAGTGGGTCTACAACTTCTCAACATGATAGTGTCGGTGGTGTTCTTAGGGGTTCCTGATATCCCGTGATTAAAATTTGCATCAACTCCAACAAGGGCATTCAACAAGGTTGGTGGTGTTCATTTTGCAAGTAACCCAAGTGGTTCACAACCAAGACCATTGCAACCAAATAAATCAAAGGATTTTCTTTCGGTTTGGAAATGAAGACAATGTCGCTAGCCAAATGAAGTCCCTAGTGAAGCTGAGGTGCAAGCAATGTGTTAAGCTGCAAGCAACCAAGAGTTAAAATTGCAGTGAGAAAAAGGGGTCCAAGTGAAAGAATCATTAAAAGCAAGTTGGCGAAAACTGTTCTGGGACAAGGAAGCTCACAAAACACTCCAATGAACATAGACTAGTCACTAATTATGTAATATGTATTAAGGTACTGAACTAGATGTATTAAGGTAGTAAGTAAGTTAACATGCCCTCTTTTGTGTATTAAAGTAACTTGGGCATTGACAAACTTGCAATATGTATTAACCTACTGAACTAGATGCCCTCTTTTGTGGTTGTGTATGAAGTTATATGACTTGATAAAGTCAAATTTTCAAGCTATGGTTGTGTACTCTGTATGTTCTATTATTTGAATGCACTATTTTGACATGTTTCCTGCAAATGCACTGTTTTTTTCAATGCACTCTGTATGTTCTATTATTTGAATGCACTATTTTGACATGTTTCCTGCAAATGCACTATTGTATTCAACATATCATCCTGCAAATCCACTTTTAGCATCTTTCCTGCAAATGCACTGTTTTTTTCAACCTAGCAATCACTTTCACTTAACTATTGAGACAATTCCAACCATTATAAAGACCAAATATCAAGCACTCCTCATCCATAAGTTTCACTTAACTAGCAATCACTTTCACTTAACTATTGAATCACTTTCACTTTCACTGCAATGAGCTCCAACAAGGGGAAAGAAACCTGCAATGGTGAAGCGAATCCCTATTTTATTTAGTTAATTATAATTTTATTATTAACCCTTTTGACATCATTGTTATTTCTAGTGATAGTAGTGACACTCGCAGGGAGCATGGTTTAACTATTTTCCAAAGGGCTATCCAAATCATGAAGGCGCAAGCTCAATCCATATTGAACCTGAAGACTTAACCCCAAAGCGACAGCGCAAGGCAAGCTTATGATGCTAGGGAAAAGGTTCTAGGTCTGCCAAACAAAGAAACTTGTAAACTTTTGGGTATCAAGCCATTTGAACCCAAAATTTCAACAGATGAGTCTGCTAGTGCTTCAAAAGGCAAGGGCAAATGCAGTGGTTCAAAAGGCAAGGGCAAAAGCTACTGAACTAGTTGTACTAGGTGGTTTATGTATGGCTCTAATGCCCAATAATATCACTCTTGTAATCTAGGAACTGAATAATGTAGATTGACTTTCTAAAGTCAATTTTAAGTTACTAATTTTACTTTCTAAAGTGCATACACATGTGACATGCAAACTGAAAACATAACAAAACTGCAACATCAATATAAGAAATTTGCAAATTGTTTCATTGCTAATAACTTGAGTCAAATACCATTACAACAAAAACTACCACAATCCTACACTATACTACCACAATCCTACACTATCCTACCCAATCCTCATACCTAATACAAGACACAAAACCAACAAAACACCCACCAAAATGACAAAGATTCTGTCATACAATTGTAGTTTTGACTTTGTCAACTGCCAACTCTTGCACAAGCCTTGCTTTCTCCATAGTTAGCACACCAATATGATCTTGCATCTCTACTGTTTCACTACCTCCTCGCCTAGCATGCAAATCCAATAGCAGCTTCCTATAGTAATCACTTGGTAAATCTTCATCAAAGAACTCATACACACCACACTTTCTCTTATCCTATAGTAAAACAAAAACAAAATCAGGTGTAAAGAAAACAACAAATTCAAAAAATACCCAATTATAAAATTAGGGCTTACATAAATGGGGCAAGCAATAAACCTTTTCCCTGGATTTTCGGTGTCCACTAGCTTTCACTGTCAATCGATGGCCACATTCACAAAAAGGTCGAACGTATTGCCCTATTACACGAGGAGTGTCTTTTGCATAAGACATGGTGGTGGTGGTTGTCGTCGTTGAAGTGGTGGTTTTTGATTTGGGGGTGAAAATCTCGTTTCTATATATTAACGGGATAATAGATAGAGGGTATAGTTTGATCGCCACTTGGGCATGACTCAACAAGGAAAAACAAAGATAACGGTTCCACTTTGCCACATCGCAAAAATAGACGGAGTCTTAATTGATGCACATGTTAGTATGATTAGTAAACATATTACATTGTTTAGGAGGATTAATTTTTTGATACACAACTTAGTAAAACACGGTAACTTGGATACATTTAGAAACACTTTTCCCCACCAAAATATTAGCAAGTAGCACCACCTAGAATTTTTGAAAAAATTTAAATGTAGAAACAATTAAGGTCATGAAAATCCTAAACATTAATCATATGTAACCTCATACTTAAAGGTAAGTACCATTGTTTCCTCTTTTCTCCAAAATTAATATCACCCATCATCATCATTATTTTTTTTTTCAAAGTTTGTACAACACCCCATCACCAACTCTCTTACATGCCACTCCCATTTACAGTTTACACTGTCACACCCCCAAATTACCTGTTTTGCAGTGGAATGGAATTCCTGGGGATTGACTGTCATAGCATCACAATCACAGTTATATTGAACGACCTAAAGTGTCGTTTGGAAAATACATCGTTTGATTTAATAAAATAATGAGAGTTTACAAAGTATAGGTCCCAAATGAAAATCAACTTGTGCGGAAAATAAGTTTGTTACAATTCAAACGATGTTTTAAAGTACGTAAAACCCAAGTGAGACGCGTCGTCACCACGACTCCATGATGTGTCCAAATGCATGCCATGAAGTGAATGCCTTAGATACCTGAGATAAAACATGCTAAAAAGTGTCAACACAAAGGTTGAGTGAGTTCATAGAGTTTGAGTTGAAATGTAAAGCCTTTCAAAATCGTTTATGTAGCAAAGGCATTGTAAATCCACTCAGTTCCAAGTCCCGCCCATACAAAACTTGCAACCTGTGTGTTCACAACCCACTGCTAATATGCATGGTTTATGTTCAAACAGAATCGAAATGAATTCACAAAAATAGCGCATGGCTCAATGTATCGAAATCGTTTATGCAGCAAAGGCATTGTGAATCCACTCGCCCAAGTCCCGCCCATCCAAAACTTGCAACCTGTGTGTTCACAACCCACTGCCAGAATATGTAGAGTTAATGTTCAAATCGTTCCAAGACCGTTAGTCCATAATCGTATACCAAGTCCGTTAGATCAATATTATACCAAGTCCGTTAGACCAATGAATATACCAAGACCGTTAGACCAATGAATATACCAAGACCGTTAGACCAATGAATATACCAAGACCGTTAGACCAATGAATATACCAAGTCCGTTAGACCAATGAATATACCAAGACCGTTAGACCAATGAATATACCAAGACCGTTAGACCAATGAATATACCAAGTCCGTTAGCTCAATGAATATACCAAGTCCGTTAGCTCGATGAATATACCAAGACCGTTAGACCAATGAATATATGAAATAGAAATTCTAAGTATGGCAATAATGTACTTCAAGCATGACTAGCATTTAGTTCGGATAAACATATAATTTGCAAATAGTCATGAATGTAATAAAAATAGTAGAGCATGTATCTCCCCCAAAACAGTTATGAAAGCATTAAAACAAGAAAAGTGGGGCTATGGAACTCACGGTAATCCTTAAATGTTTAAAGTAACTATGAAAGTAAATGAAAATAGTTTGAGCATGTATCTCCCCCAAAACAGTTATGAAAACAATTAAAAGCAGGGGCTATGAAAACTCACTTGGTGGAATGATGCGAAGACAAAAGTGAGTACACCGAGATGTAATGTGATACGTAAATCTTGACCTATGATGAATGATATGACATGTAATGAGTTGCAATGTAATGTTATGCATGCATTTCGTATGTTATTTATACCATTTGCGAGTTTTGAAAATATTACTTATCGTCGAAAAATACTCTCTTGACGCCTTGACCATTCAAAAAAAATGACTTTACAAGTTTTTACGTCAAAATGTCATCCTACAATGATTTAATAATGATTTTTGGTGAAATCTCCACTTTTCGTCGCAAAACAATGTCGTCGGAATATTCATGAAATTAACAAAAATGGCTTTGGAAAACTAGTCGTAAAACGGTGTACGCCGATCGTTAGAGAACGAACTCGACTGTTTTGGAAAGTTTGTATCGATATTTAGAAGTTTCAGTTCAGGAGTTTTCGTCCAAAAGGTCTCGATCATAAAGATATTAAGGGTTAAAGATAGTGATTTTGTTGAATTGTTGTGCAGAAAATGAGTTTCGGCCAAGTTTGAACATCCATAAATAATTTACTATAACTCCGCTTTACAAACGGCTTATTGTTTTGAAAAATATGGCCGGTGAACTTGATTTTACTAGAAGACAATTCGCTCCAAAAGTTTCACAACCTCGTTAAAACAGCCCTCAACAGGACGTTACGCTACCGTAACACTTGTGTCGTAAAAATAATATAGTTTTCTAAAAAATAATAGTTACGTAATTCTATGAAAACGTGTATATCTTAGTCGTTTCAAATCCGCTTTCTACGTATTATATGTCCTTAGCTTCGTATCAAAGTATACTAATATATTTTTGATAAGTCGAAATAATTTGTGAAGCTTAAGGCTCGTTTTTGACTCGAATAAAACAATAATAGTGTGCTGAAATTTTCAGAAATTATATATTTCGTCGCCAAACTTGAAAAATCCTTAACTTCTTCGTTATAACTCCGTTTTAATCCGTTCAAGCGGCCACGGATTCGTTTTAAAGTATATTTTCTAAATATCAAGGCCAAAATTTCGTGCCTACTGTCGGTTTTTCCAGAAAATCAAAATAAGGACAGAACGTAATTTATACTTATCGAAAATAGTTTTTATCGGACAAAACCTATTCTAATCCCTTCAAATCAACTCCAAAACTAATCTAATCCTACCATACACCTTCTTAGGGTGTCATGGGTTCCTAGACATCATCAAGACCAAAGTATACCAAGGGGATAATTATAGGATGACCATATATATAATTAACTCTAAAAATCATGTAAAATGGTATAATCAACATATGTCTTGCATGTTTTCTCCAAAAATGAAGAGATGAATATGAAGTGATAAGGAAACATGAAAAATGAAAGAAACATGCTTACTAGTATTATGATGAGGTGCAAGAAACAAGGTTAAGCCTAACCACTCTTGGTTTTTATTTCAAAACCTAATAAAGAGTGATAACTAGATTGTAAATAACTTGATCTTGCAAAATTTTGATCCCTTGTTTACCCTTGATGATGAACCGGTTATGAAGAGAGAACAAAGAGAGGAAAAAGAGTTTTACTTGACTTGTTGAATGAGATAGAATGAGTGAAAAAAATATTGAGTAAGACTTTATGTATATGTGTAGACTTTTAACAATCAAGAACCATTCCTCAAATTAATGCCACCCTCCCCTTGTCAGCCAAGGGGGGAGGGATTTGGTAAAAATTTTTTTTTTTTTTTACTTATGTTATTGTATAATTAATTGTAAAAAGTGTAAGTACATGTGTAGATAAATATAACTTGTAAGGTTTTGGTAGCTTTTAGGTACAAGTAAATTTTTAATAGATCAAAATAGAGTATAATGATGTTATAAAAATTGTAAAAATACGTTCCTTGTGAAATTTGAGTGATAAAATAATTATCGTGTAGTTTTTAGGAAAAACGCCGTAATAATTTAACTTTAACGATTTATGTACCAAATAAATTTAAAGCACTAGGAAAACTCAAAATATAGTTTATATAACTAAATGTAAGTATAAAAATATGTCGGGATCATTTTTGAATGTAACGGATTAAATATTAAAAATAATCACTCACGCGATAATGTTTATTTAATATAAAAATTACGCGTTAAATGTGAAATGAAATGTCATGAATGAACTATCATGATGCAAATGATGTCAATGAAATGTAGACTAAACTTAGTCCATATGAAATGTACGTGATGTTATGATCATGAATTCGCCGCTAAACCATAAAGTTACGCATTTGGGAACACGTAAACCTAGTTTACGATAAATGTTGAAATAGTGAAGCATGAATTGTTTCCAGAAATGACCTGAAAGTACGGGTTGTCACATTCGCCATCAAAAAGGAATTGATCCCCTCAATTCAGTTCGTGTTATTCTCTACGGTTTAGGGTTTGATGTGGCAAACTTTCCCATTCTCGAGCAAAATTTCCAAAAGACTTTTAGGTAACCGATTTTTGCTTAATCCCACAACTCATCAAACAAGAACTGTCATACGATTAGGCTAAATCGGTTTGGGTAACAACTTGTTTCTAGCTCGATCTTTGCAACTCATCAAACAAGAACTGCACACGGATCAAACTGGAAAAAAGTGGTTTGAAGAAAATCTTTTGAAAATTTGGCTCGATTACGGAATTGTTTACTCATATGAGACTATTACTCTCCTTCATTGCATGATTCTTCCCTAATTAGACATAGGTGATCAGGCTATGTATAATTTGGAGTAACTATGCAATGCTTGGACTAATCGACTCATATGATGTTTGGTGTTGAGTCAACTGATGTTAAAATTGTGCTAGGGAATGACAGGGCATTCTCCATGTCAAAGTGATGTGAGTATGATGGGATGGGTATTTAAAGGCATCCATGTGACAATCGATATGAAATGAAAGTAAATAACTCGAAAAAATGTACGTATAAATCGTATGCAAAGTGAACATGCACTTGTGATGAATTGATGAGGTGTTATGATGATGTAGTTATAGTCTAGGGTCAATGATGCAACCTAGTTCTCTATAATCAAGCTCGATGCCAATCACACACCCCCAAATTACTGCTTTTTGGTGCGAATGGAATTCCTGGGATTGACTGTCATAGCATCACAATCAATATATATTGAACGACCTAAAGTGTCGTTTGGAAAATACATCGTTTGATTTAATAAAATAATCGGAGTTTACAAAGTATAGGTCCCAAATGAAAATCAACTTGTGCGGAAAAATAAGTTTGTTACAATTCAAACGATGTTTTAAAGTACGTAAAACCCAGGTGAGACGCGTCGTCACCACGACTCCATGATGTGTCCAAATGCATGCCATGAAGTGAATGCCTTAGATACCTGAGATAAAACATGCTAAAAGTGTCAACACAAAGGTTGAGTGAGTTCATAGAGTTTGAGTTGAAATGTAAAGCCTTTCAAAATCGCTTATGCAGCAAAGGCATTGTAAATCCACTCGCCCAAGTCCCGCCCATACAAAACTTGCAACTGTGTGTTCACAACCCACGCTGAATATGCATGGTTTATGTTCAAACAAATCGTCAAATGAATTCACAAAAAACAGTGCATGGCTCAATGTATCGAATCGTTTATGCAAAGAAAGGCATTGTGAATCCACTCAGCCTAAGTCCCGCCCATACAAAACTTGCAACCTGTGTGTTCACAACCCACGCCGAATATGTAGAGTTAATGTTCAAATCGTTTCAAGACCGTTAGTCCATAATCGTATACCAAGTCCGTTAGATCAATATTATACCAAGTCCGTTAGACCAATGAATATACCAAGACCGTTAGACCAATGAATATACCAAGACCGTTAGACCAATGAATATACCAAGACCGTTAGACCAATGAATATACCAAGACCGTTAGACCAATGAATATACCAAGTCCGTTAGACCAATGAATATACCAAGACCGTTAGACCAATGAATATACCAAGACCGTTAGACCAATGAATATACCAAGTCCGTTAGCTCAATGAATATACCAAGTCCGTTAGCTCGATGAATATACCAAGACCGTTAGACCAATGAATATATGAAATAGAAATTCTAAGTATGGCAATAATGTTACTTCGCATGACTAGCATTTAGTTCGGATAAACATATAATTTGCAAATAGTCATGAATGTAATAAAAATAGTCGAGCATGTATCTCCCCCAAAACAGTTATGAAAGCATTAAAACAAGAAAAGTGGGGCTATGGAACTCACGGTAATCCTTAAATGTTTAAAGTAACTATGAAAGTAAATGAAAATAGTTTGAGCATGTATCTCCCCCAAAACAGTTATGAAAACAATTAAAAGCAGGGGCTATGAAAACTCACTTGGTGGAATTATGCGAAGACAAAAGTGAGTACACCGAGATGTAATGTGATACGTAAATCTTGACCTATGATGAATGATATGACATGTAATGAGTTGCAATGTAATGTTATGCATGCATTTCGTCTGTTATTTATACCATTTGCGAGTTTTGAAAATATTACTTATCGTCGAAAAATACTCTCTTGACGTCTTGACCATTCAAAAATGACTTTACAAGTTTTTACGTCAAAATGTCATCCTACAATGATTTAATAATGATTTTTGGTGAAATCTCCACTTTTCGCGAAAACAATGTCGTCGAAATTTTCATGAAATTAACAAAAATGGCTTTGGAAAACTAGTCGTAAAACGGTGTACGTCGATCGTTAGAGAACGAACTCGACTGTTTTGGAAAGTTTGTATCGATATTTAGAAGTTTCAGTTCAGGAGTTTTCGTCCAAAAGGTCTCGATCATAAAGATATTAAGGGTTAAAGATAGTGATTTTGTTGAATTGTTGTGCGAAAATGAGTTTCGCCAAGTTTGAACATCCATAAATAATTTACTATAACTCCGCTTTACAAACGGCTTATTGTTTTGAAAAATATGGCCGGTGAACTTGATTTTACTAGAAGACAATTCGTTCCAAAAAGTTTCACAACCTCGTTAAAAAGCCCTCAACAGGACGTTACAGCTACCGTAACACTTGTGTCGAAAAATAATATAGTAGAGTTTTCTAAAAATAATAGTTACGGCAATTCTATGAAAACGTGTATATCTTAGTCGTTTCAAATCCGTTTTCTACGTATTATATGTCCTTAGCTTCGTATCAAAGTATACTAATATATTTTTGATAAGTCGAAATAATTTGTGAAGCTTAAGGCCGTTTTGACTCGAATAAAACAATAATAGTGTGCTGAAATTTTGTGAAATTATATATTTCGTCGCCAAACTTGAAAAATCCTTAACTTCTTCGTTATAACTCCGTTTTAATCCGTTCAAGCGGCCACGGATTCGTTTTAAAGTATATTTTCTAAATATCAAGGCCAAAATTTCGTGCCTACTGTCGGTTTTTCCAGAAAATCAAAATAAGGACAGAACGTAATTTATACTTATCGAAAATAGTTTTTATCGGACAAAACCTATTCTAATCCCTTCAAATCAACTCCAAAACTAATCTAATCCTACCATACACCTTCTTAGGGTGTCATGGGTTCCTAGACATCATCAAGACCAAAGTATACCAAGGGGATAATTATAGGATGACCATATATATAATTAACTCTAAAAATCATGTAAAATGGTATAATCAACATATGTCTTGCATGTTTTCTCCAAAAATGAAGAGATGAATATGAAGTGATAAGGAAACATGAAAAATGAAAGAAACATGCTTACTAGTATTATGATGAGGTGCAAGAAACAAGGTTAAGCCTAACCACTCTTGGTTTTTATTTCAAAACCTAATAAAGAGTGATAACTAGATTGTAAATAACTTGATCTTGCAAAATTTTGATCCCTTGTTTACCCTTGATGATGAACCGGTTATGAAGAGAGAACAAAGAGAGGAAAAAGAGTTTTACTTGACTTGTTGAATGCGTTAGTATGAAGTGAAAAAAATATTGAGTAAGACTTTATGTATATGTGTAGACTTTTAACAATCAAGAACCATTCCTCAAATTAATGCCACCCTCCCTTGTCACCAAGGGGGAGGGATTTGTAAAAATTATTTTTTTTTACTTATTTATTGTATAATTAATTGTAAAAGTGTAAGTATACGTGTGTAGATAAATATAACTTGTAAGGTTTTGGTAGCTTTTAGGTACAAGTAAATTTTTAATAGATCAAAATAGAGTATAATGATGTTATAAAAATTGTAAAAATACGTTCCTTGTGAAATTTGAGTGATAAAATAATTATCGTGTAGTTTTTAGGAAAAACGCCGTAATAATTTAACTTTAACGATTTATGTACCAAATAAATTTAAAGCACTAGGAAAACTCAAAATATAGTTTATATAACTAAATGTAAGTATAAAAATATGTCGGGATCATTTTTGAATGTAACGGATTAAATATTAAAAATAATCACTCACGCGATAATGTTTATTTAATATAAAAATTACGCGTTAAATGTGAAATGAAATGTCATGAATGAACTATCATGATGCAAATGATGTCAATGAAATGTAGACTAAACTTAGTCCATATGAAATGTACGTGATGTTATGATCATGAATTCGCCGCTAAACCATAAAGGTTACGCGAATTTGGAACACGTAAACCTAGTTTACGATAAATGTTGAAATAGTGAAGCATGAATTGTTTCGAGAAATGACCTGAAAGTACGGGGTTGTCACATACACGACTTCATTTTACAATATTACTCTACACCAACTCTCCTTTCAGCCCTGTTGCCCTACTATTAAACCCATCATCTATCATCATTTGTCGACACAATATCTTTTGGATGTAAAAGTAAAATTGTTTACCGTACGATTGTTTCTTTTCATCTTTGAATTTTCGCAATATCTCACTCAACAAATTAATAAATTTTAACTCTCACACTCTTTACATACATCACACCGAACCACCTAAAATCATCCACAATCATAAAGTCTACGTCTTGGTTTATAATTTTCATAGACTAACATTTAGATTCATATGCTTACTTTATAACTTACTCCGTAATATATAAATAATGGATTCATAACCACAAAACACATTAGTATTGTATATTATCACTAATGCACTATCAATCAATGTTGTTTACATTTAGCATACAAATTGGGAAATCACAATTTAACAAACAGATTTTTCACCTACTTTACAAAAGCATAAACACAAATTTAGGGAAAAAAAAAAAAAAAAAAAAACTCATCTTAATTTAATTTGCACGTACGTAAGATTTGTCAATCTTCCAAAAGCTAGCATTAACAAAATTTCTCTTAGGGTGCGTTTGGTAGAGAGAAATTCAGATAAAAAAAATGAAGTAGAGAATAGAATCTCAGAGAATAGAAATCAGTAGAGAATTTTGTTCAATTCTAATGTTTGGTAACAACAGAGACTTGACCCGAGAAATGAAAATTTTTTTATTTAAATAATATTTTGTCTAAACAAAACTGTGAGATTTCAGTTTCTCGCCATAAACACTAAAGAGTTGTAAAGACTATAGTAAAGAAAGTAAGAAACGTAAACAAACATTGTGAAACTACACTTGCACTGTTTTAAAGGATTGTTTGTATATTCTTAAGAAGTCGAGGTATTTGCCTAGTACTTACTGCAAGACATATTACACTTAAGATAACAGCTAATATAGTTATTCTAATAAGCCAAAGGAGGTATTTCTTTATTAATTTTGATAAAAAATTTCCACATGTTTATTTGTTATTCCTTGCATTAAATTTAGTAAAGGATGATACAGAATAAATATGGGATTTGGCCTATTCATACGTAGAACAATGAAAGAATGAAATATCTGTTAGTAATATCTTGTGTCAATGTCAAATCAATATGTTAATTTTAAACTCAAGTGAAATGTCAAAGCCTTAAAATTCCATATTCCTCCTAGTTCTTGACATTTTCACCGTTCTACTTTTGATCATGTTGGCGGTAGGATTTCCTTCAAGCATGACCTTATCACCAAAAAAAAAAAGTAATAATAATAATAATCAGAATCTTAGGCATGATAATGAATTTCAATGTTTAAACATACCAGTAGAAAATGCCGCATCATCTTATGGAGATGTCTTAATGATCAAACATTTGTCTGTACTGTACAAACAATTCATCAATATAACTTTTTTCACTAAATATGAGCTTTTCCTTCATATTCATATCTAATATCACTCAAACATTGATAGAATATAAATGCAACAAAATAAATTCATTTGTACACAAGCAGCTAACAAATTTTGCAACCTTATTATGTAAGGTTGTTCATGCAATCATTGGAATACCAACTAGAATGTAGCCACTGGAATTCAGCAGTAAGCCGATTTTAAAGAACAATAACCAAGTAAATAGCAGTATCTTCAATTTGACATTTATCAAGTCAACAAAATTCAAATCCAGTCTATATACCATGCACAGGCATCATACAAATTAAATTTTTACTTCATGGGCTCTATATATTTCCCTAACTAGTCGATAGCAGTGATAAGCAAATTATGTGTTGCCAGTAAAGCCCTTGATTTAAATTAGCTAATTATGTCTACTATTATAAACATTGACTGAAGCAGAATAATACCTTCAAATCACAGTTTAGAGTTCTTCTCTATCCTTCAAAAACACAAACACACAGAAGTATTCAGAGCCCTGAACAGACAAAAGAGCCTCCTCATAATGTTTACTTTGACCAGATTTATCAGAGGTTGATACCAGCTTTTAGGTGTGCTTTTGGAGATACCCTGTTGGCTAAAGAACATGTTTTGACTATGCTAATTGTAGATAATCAGTTGTCATCAGTTATGATAAATTTTTGGTTACTCAAATGAGCATTAAAGTTGGAAGTCTCTAGGGTTGTGTTAACAATTCTTCCAAAAACGCCACCAATTTTCCCAGGAGCTCATGAACAAAAAGAAACATAATGCAATAATCATATAGAGTAATTGGTGATGAAAAGTGACTTAAGCGAAACAATATTGAAACTAGATTACTATTTAGTAACTAAATTGCAGATATATTAAGAAACAGTAATTGCTTGCAAAAGCGAACTTATACCTGATAGACCTGATGACAATGGACAGAATGATCTAGTTAAAATCGACACAAAAATCCAGAAAAGGTGCGACCCGCTAACTACCAACACCCTTCACACATGAATTGCGCATATTTTCAATTATCAGGGTTCTTGACTACCTTAGCAATACAGACCATAGCCCTACATAACCCTGGTCCAGAAATACCAACTTTTTATTGCTCCGAAAACAGATTTTAACAAAATATTCAAATTGAATAATTCCCCTTTGAAATCAAATTATTAATTAACATGCTAAATTGTGCTTGTGAGAAGCAACTGAAACACATTTAGAACTTTTGTTATATTTAAAAAAGCCTCTTTAAATGATACATAGGAGGCAGCTGTACTTTTTCCCCTTGTTGAACTCTCTAAGGGAAGCTATGCGGGTATGGTTTTCTTCAAGAGCGTCTTAGTTGTATATCCCATGTGAATTGAACCGAATCCTTGAACTAATGACAATAAATGCCCTATAATACAAGAGCTGCAATATTACAAGGTGATTCAGGTCTTCTCTTTTTTCACCAAAAAGAAAGAACACAGTTGGCAAACGGAACACAAATGCTAAAATTAAAAACTAACCTAGGAATTAACTTTAAGAGACAAAACACGTTTCTTTTTTCTAATAGTTTGGACTACAACAGCACAGTAAAGTAATAAAGAGCGTATTCTGAGCAGAGTACAATAAAAATCAGGGCAACCTCCTGAAAATGAGTTATAGGAAGTGGTGGAAAATACATCAGGCGAAGATGACACTTATAGGACGGAGCAGAGTACATCGAAGATCTAGCTAAATATAACAGAGCAGAGTTCTACACTATTCAAAAATAGACTTGTTGGATGAACTAGCTGGTCTTTTGAATCTTGTCTCAACCTTAGTAAAAAGTATAAAAACAGGGTTTCAAATTGAGAAAGTGGAAATAATGATTAAACTAAGCTTATACAAGAAATGCAATTTAGATGCGCCTACTGCTCATGTCTCTCAGAAAGAAATATACTTGCTAGAGACAACAGATAAGCAAGATTGATGAGCTGCTAAGAAGAAAGTGGACAAAGGGGAACAAGTGAAAGAGAAAGCTCATTAGCTATCTAATTCAGTCGACCATAACTCTTTACCCTCGGGTCCAATTTCTCCAGCAACTCATACAATTGCTTATGTTGTTATCGTTTTTCAGTTTAGCAAATGCATGTTTTGCAAGATATTTGAACCCTCAGTGCACATGAATTGCACTTGCGTCAGAGCTTACTTAAACTCTTTTGTTAGTTTACTCCTCTAAGAAACCTCGCCCTTTAATGTTTTTGCTTCAATAGAGATTAACACATCAACAAATCAAGGTAGTTCATCCAAGAAATCTACTTTGTTAATACTGCAAAAGCTTACTCGTCATATCACATAAATATTTGATCAATTACACACCTTCCAGTGACTGAAATCTTTGCGCAAGGTACGCTCCACCACCACACATATCTCGTTGTTAGTACTCTTTTAAAGAGGTTGCTCTTGCTTTGAATAGGTTTCATGGCTTCATGCATTAAGTACCTCTATATCCACATACACATACCATACTTGCGGCATAGAATGAGACCTTTCAAAAAAAATGTGCCAAAACAGGGTCTGGAAAAACTATGACAAATCACGAAATACATTAAATTCAAAATGCATATAAAGAACCGTAACGAACATTCATAACAAACAGAAAGTGCAGTGAAACTAATTAAGCGCTTGTCAATGTTACAACCACAAGTAAGAAACCAAAATGTGTTATTATCAGTAATATATTTGAAAACGCATCTTAATAAGACAAAAGATTAGATTCAACACATTATGTTAAGCAAGGCCTTCCTGCTGGTCTCTATACCTTTGTTCTTTTTTTATTTCCTCATCTTCCAGGGAAGTTCATCTTTTACAGATAAACGTACATGCATAATCGTTGCTAAATTGTTGTAACAAATTATAAGTCAACAAGCATACCAAGTTCTGGAGCATGGAAGAGAAAGATAGTAAGCAAGTAATTCGAGAATAACTTCTTTATTCCTAAAGAAATAAAATTGACGAATATAAGTTTTTCGGTCGGCCAAACTTGACTCAACCCCGTTCCAACCTGCACTTACAAATTACCTATTCTGACCCAAAACCCATTTTTGACATGTTACTCAACCTATCCGACACGGCCATTTAGACGCGTCCACTTGAGAACGTTCAAAAGCATTTATAAGCTCGGATCCTATCAGACTATAAGTTAACAATCATCAAACTAATTCAAGGTCAAACAAAAAATTCCTGGTCAAACTCAGATATGAAAGCAATGAAGAGCCAATTGTTTGGTCTGGTTAAGAAAACACAATCAAAATAAAGCATGTGTCAGAGTGTACTTACAACTTAACAGGGTCGGCCATGTCTCCAATATAAGAGGCTCTTGACTTCTGTAGCAATGCAGCGGAATCATAACTGTACACAACCCTGCTCCGAATGGACCAGCTTTCATGGCTCCATATGAAACTTATTAAGCATAACTGAACTTCTTGTGAAGATAATCAAACAATCTAAATGTTAAAAGCCAAAACAAATAAAAAACCTCAGACGTTGTTAAAGAGTACCGACACTATCTTCTTATATGGAGCCCTTATGCAACTCCCTAAAGTGAGTCCAGAAAAGATTTTACAGGACCGATGCAAGGCTTAGCTATAAGAAAATCGGAAAGACCGTTAACCAAACTCAATCAAGTGAGTCGTATCAACGCGAATCAATGCGATCTCCTATAAACTTTATGGATACTTTTAACATACAAGTACAGGGAGATATCTTATTAGGGAGACTTGATATAAATTATCCAAACACCCCCTAGGTACTCAATGGTAACATCCTAGAGTAATGTGTACGCATGTCTTGAGTGAATAATTGCAATAGCTAGAAAACTGATAAAAATACGAGTATAAAAAAATTAGGTTTTTCCTTAAAAAGAATACCAATAACGTCAGCGGAAACAAAAACATGCTTTTGTAATGCAAACAGATGAACATCCACCCATATATGTTCTGATTACTTAAGCATATAGCAGAGATGCAGATCTGTGCATATATCTCTACAAAAAACAAATTCGAACTACTTTAAAGCTTAAACAAAAACACATTTGTAGAAGATGCAGATGAAAGAAAAATTCAACTAAACACAGAAAAACTAGGGCTTTTTTCAGCTATATTCAGTCAGACGCTAAAAGCCTTATTTATTCTCTAGTTTTATTTTTCTCAGTTATAAAAATTCTCGTTCTCTGAGTGTCTGACTATAAGCCTGATATGACAACCAAATGAATTCAAAGAAATCCAAAAAGAAGAAAAAAAAAAGAATGCAGCTAAGACCTGAGACAACACTGACTGTCAACATTAAAATGAACATTCATAGATACTACATAAAGCTGTGTATTTTGCTCCACGTTCTAGACATGTATAATATACCACTTGCCAAAAAGATGTATTATCAACAATTAAAAAAAGTATTTAAGTAACTCGTAATACTATCAGATACCAGGATTGAGGACATGAAGATCCAACAAGGTATTATGTACCCTTTCTCTATTTCCTCCTCTTTCACCTGATGATGTAACAACGTTTCAATAACAAAATTTTCTCAATCAGTATCACATTTCTTTCCCTTTCGTTTTCTCGTTTTACTATTTACAGTGTTAATTACACAGAAGCCACCGCACTCACTGCCACCATTTACCGCTAATGGTGGCCGCCTTATCTTCTCAATCCTTACAATATTTCACTATGGAAATCTAAAGAAATATTGCAGAGTGAAGTTGCGGAGAATAACTAATTGATCCACTAACTTAAAAATAATAATGCAACAAGAGCATGAAATATGTATACTTCTTTGACACCATATGCTAACAATGAGCATCTTTATAGAAGTGCTATACTATTTATATATACCATTTTCTAAATCTCCTTATTTTGCCTGTTGAGTAAGACATGGATGAATTTAATACTGTTATCAGTTTGAAAAAAAAAAAAAAAAAGCACCTTGTGATTATTAATGCTTAAAAAAATACCCGCCAGTTAATGTTCAAAGAGCACACACCTTACTACTTTGGAAATGGATATGTTAACTTCAAACCATTATAAC
>OU343225.1:181360209-181436178 GCA_910596185.1 Chrysanthemum makinoi
TCGATGTTTGTGTGTACTTTCTTTATTTAATGGTTCATCTTCCTTGTTATTATTTATTATTTCTTGACTTTCTATCATTTGACTCAACTAAGTCTCATCATCTACCAAAGGTGATGTCTTAGAGGAGGTGGACTTTCGTCGAATGTTATGTTCACGATTCCTCGAACTATCATTGTTTTTTGTTTAGGACAATGTAAGCTTTACTAGTTTAGAGTAACCAAGAAATACACCTTCATAAGACTTTGAGTCAAACTTGGAGAGATAATCCTTAGTATTAAGAATAAAGCATTTACAACCAAAGACTCTAAAATATCCTAACGTTGGCTTTTACCTTTTATAGAGTTCATATGGTGTGTTTTGTTTTAAAAAGAAAGACGTATTAGACTCTATTCAAAATATATGTAGAAGTGTTGTTACAACAAAAACTTTTGAGGAATGTTTTGTCATTTCAAGCATTGTTCTACTCATTTCTTGAATTGTTCTATTTTACGCTCTCACTACTCCATTTGATTGAGGTGTTCGTGGATCCGAAAAGTTATGTGTTATACCATTTGTATCACAAAAGTTTCCAAATTGAGTTTGGTTGTCAAATTCACGACCATGATCCGTTCGATCGATGGCTAATTTGACACCTAGAAGATTTTGAATTTTCTTGCTAAAATTTCAAATTTATCAAAAGTTTCATTTTGGTTTTCAAAAAAACAATGTCCAAGTAAACCTTGATAATCATCTACTATGACCAAAGTGTAACATAAGTTGCCTCGTAGCTTTTATAGCGGATGGTCCAAACAAGTCCATATGTAATAATTCTAGACACTTAGATGTGGACACCATATTTTAGATTTGTGACTACTATGGGTTTGTTTACCAATTTTGCAAGCGCCGCAAAAGTGTTGGTCATATTTTAGTTTTGGTAAATTTCTAACTAACTCTTTTGAAGATAGGTTTTGTATAAGTCTCATATTAGCGTGACCTAAGCGCCTATGCCAAAGAGATGAGCTATCGTCTAATGTTGTTAGGCAAAGTTTGTCATTATATGTTTTTATCTATTTTCAGGACGATGTTATTTTTTCCTAACTCCTTTAGCTATGGTGATACCATCTTTTTAGTATTTTACTACCATTTTCATCAAATAGTACTTTATACTTTTTATCACATAATTGGCTAATACTAAGTAGATTAAATCCTAACCTATCCACATGAGCAACATTTTCAATAGTTAGAGAGTTATGATCAATCGTGCACTTTGCCAATAATTTTGCTTTGAGATTGCTACCAAAGGTGATTACCTGCCATACTCTTGGTATGATGATGAAGAGACTTTGTTGCCTGTCGTATGTCGGGAGCATCCACTATCTTTTATCCATTCATCAGGTTCCAATCCAACTTTCAAGCATACCTAAGAGGCAAATAACTCAAGCATTTGGTCCCCAATATCTCATGGGTCCGTTTGGGTTAAACATACCATTTATTTGATTCATGTATGGAAACGATGGGTAAGAGTTCCATGGCATGTAATCTGTAGTTTGATATGGTCTAGAAAGTTTGATTCCAACCGTGTGTTGGTGTAGGTTGTAATGCTGTGGTTGCTCTAGGAAAGGGGCGCTTGGTAAAAGGAGTTTTATATCGTGGTTGATAGTTTTTGATCTAAATTCATTTTTGACAGTCCTACTCCTTATGTAACAACTGGTTTTAGTTTAACACTATCATTGGTTTTCTTTGTTACTTTTAAAATTCAAGACACCGATTATAATATTCCCTGGTTTCGCTGAAGTACCTACGGCACCATTTTATGTGAATCGGACGAACCCTTATTTTGTTACCGTCCGTGTTAAAATCTGCAAAGCCAATTTTGACAGAATATTCGTCCTTTTCGGCCGGTTTGTTTTGACTCTTTGGAATTAATACTTCATTAAAACCTAGCCCATTCATGTTTCCTGGTGTTTTATGGAATTTAACTATTTCATCTGGTAAGCGATGTTTTTGTTAAACCTTTTAAACTTAGAATTATTTTCGATTAGAACATCGTGTGTGAGCTTTAGTTTTTCTATTTCAAGTTTAAGCTCTTAACATGATTTACAATCATCGTCATTTGCTTTTCCTTTTTCAAGTCATTTTGCTTTTTCTTTTAACTCATAAACTTAATTTTCCAAAAATTCCTTTGGTTTTTGTATTTATTTTAGTTATGATTTTAGACTTAGCTCACACAATTGATTATATTTTTTTTGCAAAGTGTCATCATCAATAGAAGAATAAGAAGAGTCGGAAAGTACTTCTTTTGATTCATGTGCCATTAGGCCATTCCCTTCCATTTGATTGACTTTTCTTCGCCTTCACTATCACCCAGCACCACTTACAAAAGCTCGTTGAGTTTTGTTTTGGGTGGTTTGGACATTCTCCTATGAGGTGACTTGTATCACCACATCTAAAACATTTTCTTTCACTTTTACCCTTCTTGTCATCCCGATCTTTCTGAATGGCTTTCTTTTCTTCTCGAGGCTGTCTTAGTAACTTTCTTCTTCTAAAGAACTTCTTAAAATCTCTAACGCCATGGCATATTCCTCTTCTTCTTACTAATGAGCAAGATTCGTCATCATTACTTGATTCCGCTTTTCTTTAGAGCAACGGATTTGATCTTTCCTTCCTTTGATGATTCCTAATCTTTCTCCATCACCATTCGTGTACTTTGAGGTTACCGATTAACTGTCGCTAGTGACATTATTGAGAGATCTTTTGATTCCTCAATGGCGGTCACTTTAGCTCTCCATTTGGGATGAAGTTCTCTAAGAAATTTCCATTGACTAATACTACGAAAAGATTCATCAAGTGCTTTAAGTGATGTAATAATAGTATTAAAGCGAGCCAAGCCACAATCAATGGTTTCATCTTGGGGATAATACATTGTTCATATTGTTGAACCAGAAGATCAATTTTGTTATCCTTGACTTGTGAATTACCTTGATGTGTAATAATTAAAGATTCCCAAATATCTTTGGCGGTTTCACTCACACATAAAAATTTTCTATATTCTTTTCTAGAAGGGCATTATAAAGCATCATTTTAGCTTCGTTATTTTTAGTAACTAATTCTTTTGTTCATCAAATGTAAATATCCTTTGTTGTAGAACTAAAATCCTTTAACAATATAAACCAAAGATCTATAACTTTTGATTTTACATATGTTTCAAAACGGTTTTTCCAATAGATAAATCCAATGGTTTCAAAGAGTGGTGGTCTTTGCATAGATTGCCCTTCTTTAAAGTTTTCAGAATCCATGGATCGTTTCAAGTTTATAAAATACAGATTATTCTAGAAATTCTTGAGCAAGCAGGCTCAAAATATTACCAGAAAACTAGAAGGGGGTTGAATAGTTTACCAATTAAAACTTTATTTTGAAACTTATTGAAAGATCAATTGATATTGATCTTTGATATGTTAATGAAATATGCAAGCATTATGTAAAGAGTAATTAAGGAAAGAAATGATCAAACCACAACTTGTTGTTTATAGTGGGTTCATTCACGCAAGGACCTTTTTTCTTGCCCTACTCCACCCTCGAGTCTCACCGCGGAGAAAACCTTTACACTTCATTACACTACCTTTACACTGCTAGATGTAGGAGTTCTTTCCAAGGTACAACTACTCCCACACGCACAATGTATTTTGAGGACTAAAATACTAACCACTCACACTCACAAGATTATGATGGTTTAATACAACAATGAAGTAAGAATCAACACTAGATCATACAAAACTAAAAAAAACAAGACTTCCAACTGCCTAAGTTTGAATGCGACTTGATCTTCTTTGCTACAAAAAGAGATCACTAATATGATATGAAACCGAAGAAAGGCTTAGAGAAGATATGTATAAGAGTATAGTGGAAAGGGATGAAAAACTATTAGCTTGGCATTGCTATTTATAGCAAAATGGGATGAGCTGCCCACTTGACCCGGAACCCTTAAAGAGTTCCGCCTGTACCAATTTGGTACCGTCCCACAAACAAGATATCAAATCTTGCTAAAGTCAACTCTATCAAAGTAGATGTGCAAGATATGAAGAGTACAATCCACACAAAATATCTAATGAAATCTTCCAATGATTTTATGATGCATCACATGATGTGTCATATGTTGTATTTCTATTTTAGAATATGCAAGTACTTAATAATTGTTTGGTTTTAAGAACCTAACACATTCTAAAAACTATTATCATACATAATGATTAGAGTCATATCAAGATGTTACTAATCATAAATGTAAATGCTTGAATGATGAATATATTGTTTGAAAAAGCTTGTTCTAATATCTATTACACTTGACAAGCTTTAAGCTTTTATACAAAATAAATTTACTTTTGTCGTTAACAAAACTTAGGTAAAGATCAAAAATATAAATAACGCTTAATGACGATATTTGTATTAACAGTTTGTAAACACAAGTTACAAGGTTGTTTGGTTATGATTAGGAAATCATAATGGTTATCACAAATATCGTCATAATTTATGTCACAAGTGTTTAAAGAAAAGTTTACAAGTCTCTAAATTGTAAAGTTGTTATTGTACAAGTATAGTTTCATGGTTTATCGATGGAGGATCCAAATCGTATTGTATATCGCTTAGGTTTGTCAAGGCTAGGCCATGTTTTCGGTTTCATGGGCTCAGGAAGCCTGAGGCTTTAGCCAGCCATTGCCATGGCTTTATTCTAGGCTACCATGCCTGGCCCGTGGTGTGGTCCCTTCATTAAGACCATTAGGCCTCTTGGTTTGCCTTTAGTTGTGACAAGTAAGATATGCGCGGAGCGTTAGGTTTTGAAGGAAAGTGGCATGTTTTAAGCGTTTGGGGCCCGAGCTTCGTGGGACCAAAGGAAAACGTCATTCCGACAACTTTCTGTTTTTAACTTTTGATGAACGGACCCGAAGGCCTTGAAAAAAAAGCAAGAGGCCCCAACGGTTTGTTATAGCCAGTTCGGCTTTGGTTGCTTAACTTTTAATTATCTTTTGACTCCGTAGCTCATTTTCATGATTCAAATTGCTATGTTTTCCTTATAAAATCCTTTTTAACAGTATGCAAGTTTCTAATATCATGGTTATACTATTTTGGTCGTATTTCACAATATATGTCACTAGTTTTCTTGTTTACATCCATTTAGCTAACATATGATTCCTTTAACTTGTTTTAGTGGTTTATGTACATCATGATAACAATATAAAGACCATATATATAACATAAATGAATGAAAACATGAAAATGATGTTGAGCAAGAGAGTGTGTTAGGGTTTCTTACAACTTTTGGCTTTCTAAAGAAAGGAAGTTAAAATAAGGATTAGACTCGGACTTTGATTGAGCAATCTCTCCACACTTCTAGAAATCATATACACCCTTGTATTTTTGAAGGACTTTGTGTTGAGATTTTAGGTCACTTGAATGGATTTAAATTCAAGAAGAATCACCAAAGATTGCAAGGAATTGGATGTAGTTTTACTTCAGGCTTGAATTCTTGAGATAATACTTGAAGTGTAAGATCAAATGAAGAAAGGTTTATGTTGTTCATGGTGGTGAATGACAAGAGAGGGGATTGAGGTTTATATTCTGGTTAGCTCAAAGGAGATTTAAATATTTGACTAAACAATCTTGTATGTGCTTTTGCAGTTGTGCAGATTAGCTAAACTTGGAGCCTAAGTTGTGCAAGGTGTAATGATCACAGTGAAATCAAGAGATGAAGAGTATCCAAGACTCTTCCCTAGAGTAGGTTAGGATAAGAGGTGACTGAGTGGTTTAAACTTGGTATTATCTAGTTTACTGAGAATTGCTTTGGTCTGTTAATCGCTAAGCCGTTAAGTCGCAAACGTAAAACCCAAGATTTGTGTAAAAAATATGAAACTTGTAGGAATGATGAAACCCATCATTATACTCCATAATAAGGGAAAATGAGGCAAATGCCCTCGGCGCCCTAAGACTAATCACTTTCCGGACCACTTTTTAGTTATTTGAAAATGGACCGAGAAGCATGCCGTCAAATGTTCACACTATGACATTATGGTGTCCCATATGAAGTAGGTATTATTTTTCGCGAACTAAAATTGTTTGAACAAGATATTTTAAAAGGTTTTTTTTTGGGCAACTATGAATAAAAAAGCATGATCATTAGTAAAACATGCAATAACAAAAAAAACGATCCAAAGAAAACGCCAAAATCCATCGATTATTATCATTATTGTTCTTCCACAATCCAAAACTATCCAGAATGGGTAACAGAAACTTCATTATATGAAAAGAGGACCTTAACGAGATCTTCATTTACGGCTTCAAGATGTAAGTGAATTCAATTTATTTTAGTTTTGGGGGTTTGGTGAAAAAGGTGTGATTCTATTTGCATTGGTTAGGTTTCTAGTGATTAACAAGTGCTTCAACTGAAATTTTATAAAAGTTGGTTTACGTTTTTTATTTTTTATTTTATATATATATTTTTTATTTTTTATTTTTTTTAAGAAACAAAATATTTAGTAAAAGAGATGAGATCCTGAAAGAACACTATTTCCTTTTAAAAAAAATGAGCACATCTCTGACCCTGATTTTATTTCCAATTATAAGATCAAAAGCTTTCAATCATATAAATACTAAAAAAATCTCCTGCCCCTCATTTATTATTATCCCACTTTCTGTCATTAAAACTCACATGAGTCACCACCAAAAAATAACCATCGAAATCCATTCTATCACTAATTCCGAACTTCACACACCCCTGTTCCGAATCTCAGGTTCCAAGGTGAAGGTGAAGATGTGACGTTCCAGATGTCGAATTCGATGCATTCGAAGGTGAGGTCGGTGACGGTGATTTTGTCGCCAGGAAGTGATCGGAATTTTTTTCCGATGAGGTAGCGTGGAGATGATGCCATTTAAACTAACATTGGAGGCACCTTTCTTATATAACTGAGTTGAGACCAGCTTTCGGTTTTGTAGCATGGATTATGGTTTCATGTCCAAATATATGAGGATAAGGCTAAAATATAACAAAATGTTAAAACATAAGGTATAAATTTCAAACAGATAAGGTGGACCAACATTTGTTGTCCAACTAGCACTTAACAAGATTCAAATTTGATTGTATTTTTAGATTTGTGCTTTGACTCTTTAAGTTGAGTAGTAGTTGTCATTAGACTTTTTTAGCATGAATTAAATTTGATTGTATTTTGATCTCGAAAAGAGTATCACGCGTGATTTTGTTTTTATTGTGTTATAAAAAAATATAAATCATGTATGATTCGTTTTTTGTTATTGTAAACTGAATCAAATATGATTAATTTGATCTAAAGAAAGAAATCATCGCGAGTGATTCTATTGTTATGTGTTTTTACATGAGAAAGTGTAAAGCACGTGTGATTTGCTTTTTGTTGTTGTAAATTGAATCAAATTTGAATGTATTTTAATCTAGAAAATAGTAAATCACATGTGATTCTGTATCAAAATAATTAATATTAAAGTATACGCTCTTTGTTAGTTCTAATATTAAATTACAAAGAATCACATGTGATTTTTACAAAATCACATATGATTCTTCGGTGGATCACGTGTGATTCTCTCATAAAAATTTAAAGTACACACTTTATACTTATTGCATTCTTTACACTCTTTTTAGTTACTGGAATTTTACAACAATCACATGATTATAGTATTACTGCTACATCAAAACAACAATTGATGAATTCCCAATTATACACACCGACTCCAAAATCCAAATAATAATCCCTTCTTACATGAATTTAATTTTATCACATTAAAATCACATGTGATTTTATCCAGCTCGCAATATCGAGTCGGAACCCTAGATTAAAAAAAGTGTGATTTTACTGTTATGAGAAAATGTAAATCACGTTGATTTGCTCTTTGCTGTTGTAAACTGAATCAAATTTGGCTGTATCAAAACAATTAATAGTAAAGTATGCACTCTTTATTAGTTATGAGATTCTTTTACAACAATCACATGTGATTCGTACAAAATCACATGTGATTCTTTGTTTGATCTCGTGTGATTATTTCATAAAATTTTAGAGTACACACTCTTTACTAGTTCTAAGATTCTTTTACAACAATCAAATGTGATTTATACAAAAATACAATGTAATTCTTTGGTGGATCACGTGATTCTCTCATAAAATTTAAAATATACACTCTTTTATTAGCCCTGAGATTCTTTTACAGCAATCACAAGTGATTCTTTGGTGGATCGCGTGTGATTCTAGTAACCACTTGACATCAAAACAATTGATAAATTCCCAATTAAACACATAGACTCCAAAATCCAAATAACAAATAAAAGATGTAAATCACACGTGTAAAAGATCCAAATAACAATTGATGAATTCCCAAAGATGTATGGTCCCTATCAAATTTCAACGATTTGTTTTTCAAATTTTCTACCCAGAAAAATCACACGTGATTTATAAAATTACATGTGATTTGTTATTTTAAAAATCACCATGATATATATAGTACAAAAATCACATTTGATTTACTGCAATGTATGAAACATATCTTTACAAAAAATCACATTATCATGCTCATACGCGACTTTAATTTAATAAATCACATGTGATCTTCAATGTCAAATCAACTTATTCATTCCTTTTATAAAAACCAATTCGTGAAATCACGTGTACTTTTTTTGGTATGTTATGAAAAAATGTAAATCACGTGTGATTTACTCGTTGTTGTTATAAACCCAAACACAATACGTCCTTGCTTTTAATCAAAATGAGTAAACTCACGCGATTCTTTTTTTTGTGATTCGCGTGTAAATCAGTACGATTCACTTAAAAAAATTTTGATAGAAATCACATGTGATTAGAAGAAATCACATGGTTTCGGTAAATCACATGATTTGAGGTAAAATCACATGTGATTTGCGGTAAATCACTTATGCACTAACCACACCCTATGAGCTATCTGTTTTCATGGACAAATAGTAACTACGCTAATAAAACTATGCAGGGATTACTCGATGTGTTGTAATTGATTGCCAAAATGATTCATCGATGAATTATCCATTTGCACATGCCTCACTAATATCGCTTCTGATTTTCTTAATAGGAGTACAAGTCAACGACAAAAATGCACCAAAACAACTTGAACCAGATAAGACACAGCCGGAACTTAAGAAGAACAGAAGCAATATTTTCCGTTTTATTTTGGACTGCAGAATTTCAACTAAAGCTAATATTTAGTAACCTATCCACACAACCAGTGGTCCAAAAATTCATATGCAGCTACCACTGATCCAATAGTTAGACAGCGCGTATATGCAATCACTACTAAAACGACCTTATTAATATTCAGAATCTAGCCACAAATGCCATACATCACTCAGGCGTTGGTGAGCCGAGGTATTTGGTTTGAAATGAAATACCTCAATGACAGGTTTTGTATGTGACGGTGAGTGTGCCAGATTTTAGTGTGAATAGTTTACCCAATAAATGTTACCAAGTGTGTTAAAAAGTGTTTTAGTTATTGGTGTGTTATTGGAAAGTGTATGATATGGCGCTGAGATGGCATACCAATAACGTGTTAACGGTTCCTCCCATACCTCAAGGCTTTCTTGGATCAGTTAATTTGCCAAACAAATTTAAGCAACCCCAGCCACTTAGTTATAATTGTTGTATTCTCCCAAATTTGAAGAAAACTTTTGCAACCTCTTATTCCCTGGATTATTGTACGCTAAAACTAGATACTTGTACATTGCAACTATTTCCTAGAAATCATCATCAAATAATTCAAAAGAGGTGACACACATTTAAGCTATTTAATAAAGTATCCACATATCCTAAAAAAACTAGCGCACCAAGTCACTCATTCTGCACAAAAACATAAAATATTAGAAATTACATGTCTTAATTAACCTAGAGAGAAAATTCACAAATACCATGAGACACTGCAACCTCATGCCTTTAAACTAGAAGTTCAAGATATTTAAACATACTTAAACTTAATGCACTTGATAAAAGATCAGAAAGCTTGATTTGTCATGCTTACTGAACAACCCACGGCCCAACCAAGACCAGCATTTATTCGACCAGCATTTCGAGCACCATTAGCTGCACCACCTCCACAACCACCAACATCATCACCCACTCGACCACAGTTACTAGTACCTAGAGCTACACCACCACTACCATCGACATCAACATCTTCATCTCCATCGCCACCCCCCTCCCCATCACCATCACAACCTACTCTAGCACAACGACGATATGAATCTCCCTCACCTGTGACAACTTCCCTTCCACCACATGCTACATCACCATATTTGACCACTACTGTGGCCCCAACATCGCCCCCTGAAAAAACTATCAAACCACTAGAAAACGCCTCACCTCCTTCACCTACTATTACCCCTCGTTCTCACCCACCATCTTCATTGGCTCTTCCTTCACCACAACTTGAGTTGTCGGAATCTGATTCTCCTCCGCCGTCCGCCGTACATATTCCGCCGTACAACTTGAGTTGACCCGTCTCAAAAGATCATGGTTTGATGATGCCGCTTCCTTCCTCGCTCCTCCGCCGGAACAATCGCAATAGTCACCAGAAATCTTTGTTGGTGAGAGTAAATGAGAGACTGTTTGTGTACCGATGCTTTAATGATATTACAAAACTGCAATTTAATAATTAATTATATTAAAAGAGGATTAATCTAAACCGTTAGATTTAAAATAGATAGATGGTTGAGATCTTTTAATTTGATCTTTAGATAATTATTGTTCTGCATTGAACTTTTCTCTTTAGTAAGAGAAAAGGTCGAATTTCGTTGGATATTACTACTGTACGAGTTTATGCGGCTATATGACTTGTTAATGCTATTCCGATTCGTTACTACTGTTCTCGATACTACTTAGTGCTGCCCGTTTTAGTTACTACTGCCTTCACAAGGTTAGAAAACAGGATTTGCAATAACATTATTTTGACGGTAGGAATTCGTTGCAAATGGTCATGTAGCAATCATTCCATGTCGGCACATTTCTTGTCCATGTCGGCACATGCAAATGGTCATGTAGCAATCATTCCATGTTGGCACATGTCTTGTGTTGTTTAGAGTTTGTAATTTTCTTGTTAAATCAAGAGTCTCACATCACTTGATTCAGATGGGAAATACTTATAGAAGTGAAACATTATGTACTATAAGGTAAAATCTCAACAACCATTGAAACAAAGTTAGCAACACCACGGTAAAGGTTAAAAGTACCACTAGATGCTCATTAAATCAAAACCTGGCAAAATGAAAGCTACTCGATGAAAATGCAATTGACTATTTAAGACACACTAGTGATTGGTAAAATCTCAAGTTGCCAAAATCGAAGCACTTTTGAAGAGTGGCTACTTTTATGTGATTTTTATCGACAACTCATTAAATCCCGAAAGAAGTCTTGTGAAGGACGTTCGTTTGATGCTACTTTTGGAACTTTGCAGAACTCAACAGTATTTTGTTTATATTATAAGTTGAAAATTAACTTTTATCTTGTGTTTGTCACTGCAGTTAAAGATGCTATCTTGCAGCTGAGACCAGTCCTATATGAGAAAAAGCTTCTGGTGTCGGTAGTTGCTGGTGTCAAATTGAAAGACCTTCAGGTTTGGCGAAAACAGATCTATTTAAGCAGTACATTACTAAACTTATGATAATATAGTTGCTGATTATTTGGTAATATTGTAATATGTATTCTTACTATGTGATCCATCGAGCAAATGGATCTCATGTTGTACATCTGATAATAATCTTTATAGGCTGCCTTGCAGTACATCAATACTCTAAATGTGTGATCAAGAATCTAAATGTGGCAAAACATGAGATTTAGAGGCCTTTATCTTACATGATTTGCATAAGATTTCACAAATTTACATTTATGATGGGTCAATAATGTTTAAGTGAATCATAATTGGTTTTGTATGACGCAGGAGTGGGCTGGTCATGATCGTTTTATTAGGGTAATGCCAAATACCCCATCTGCTGTAGGTCAAGGAGCATCAGGTATAATCTAATTTTGAATATTTCAAATTGTATTTATCCTGTTACACTTTCAGTATATGTGCATTTTAACCTATTTACAGATGCATTTACTTTTTATTTTGTTATAAACCAGAATTAAACATAGCGTAATGAGTTTAGCAACATTTTTTCCTATTTACTTTTTCTCATCTTTTAAACTAAAATGCCCTGAAAAAATATGGTAGAGAGGTATTGCCCTGATGTGGAAAGAAAAAGCTTGACGGGTCAAAGCTGCACCAATCTGAGGGTATGATGGATGAAAAACATATTACTGAGTTTTATGTGCTATTGACATAAGATAAAACATTTCGTTAGTCTAGTAGTAATTCATGCTGCACCAATAATACTGAGTTTTATGTGCTATTTACTTTCTATAACAATAATAAAACTCATGTGCATATAACCTGACGAAAGGCATAAAATGTATACAATGTTGGCTACCAGTATGTAGAATTTTCTTATTTTATGTTGCAAATTTTTAATGCAAAACTATTTGACGGTTACTAAAATTAGTATTTGTGTAGTTATGAGCTTGGGAGCAGGTGCAACACAAGAAGATGGCGAAATAATTGCCAAGTTATTTGGAGCAGTGGGTAAGACATGGAAAGCTGATGAGAAACTGTTTGATGCAGTCACTGGATTGAGGCAAGTACAATTCTTTCAATACCAAAGCATAACCTTTCCTTTTACTAACTTTTTTTTTTCTGTGAAAATTCTAGTGGGAGTAGGCCAGCGTATATATTTCTGTTAATAGAAGCGGGCTGATGGAGGTGGCAAGGCTGCAACCACAGGAACTTGCACTTGGTTTAGCCTCTCAAACTGTAAGTTTTCGCTATTACTTTGCAATCATTTTTATACGGGTTGAGGAAAGAATCTGATGCTGAATTGTTGTTTCAGGTTCTGGGAGCGGCATCTATGGCTACTGAAACAGGAAAGCATCCATGCCAGCTTAAAGATGATGTTACTTCACCTGGTGGGACCACCATTGCGGGGGTTCATGAGCTGGAAAAGTCTGGATTTCGTGGGATATTAATGAATGCAGTTGTTGCTGCTGCAAAGCGTAGCCGTGAGCTTTCCCAGAATTAGTTTTTAGTCGATAGTATTCTTGATGCTACAATCACTAATACTTTATTGTTTGAGAATGCGGACTAGTATTTCTACCATTGTAGCGGTTAATAAATAAATGGCCTTCAAGTTTACTTATTAATTCAGAGTTACCTATTGTCCCAACTATTATGAATATGCATGTGGTTTGATAATAAAAACTAAAAAAAGAGAAAAAATAGACGATATATCATCTCCAAGCTGAGATTCTGCAGAATTACCAGTGTGTTGAGGTTTGATACTTTGATGTGCAAGTTCATGATCTTCTACCATTTGTAGTCTTTTCTAAATATATACTCCGTATTTGTCAGGAACTTGAAGATATCATTTTGAGACAGGTAAAAATTTGTTAAGAATTTAACCTTTCAATACAAGGAAAAAAGTAGCTAATACAGCAGAGATTTTTGTTAAAAATTAGCAAAAACTGTGGTAGTCTTATAAAGGGGCACTCAATCTGAATCATTGATAAAAGACCATTACACATTCGATTTTTCATATACAGATTTCAAGATAGATATGGGCATCCTTTACTGGCCTCCATTTGTGTATATTGGTTTATTTTGCACACACTCGTTGAGCATTTTCTCAAATAACCATTGTAACTTAACTCGAGAAACATAAGATAACTGGGGTGTCACTCTATGTGAAATCACTAATACGTATAGGCAAAATATTAATCCACAAGTGCAATGTTTCAATCAATTAATGACCATTTCCAAGTGGGACAAATATTACAATTACAGTACTTACTGTGTTGGTCCTAAATAATCTAAAGTTCAGATTACGTTACTTGACGACATATAAAATAAAGAAAAAAAAATATGTACAATCTGTATCTAAAATGGGGCGAAGAGCTATGTTCCACAGCCGAGCACCCAAAAAGACGGAAGAACATTGCCATAATTCGCCTGCAACTTAGACTAGAACTCCGATTCAAACCACACTCACTATAATTAATGCTGCAACAAAATTAATATTAAAGTCAGAGATAGAGCTTATACAAGGCTAGAGTGTTAAAGAAACAAAAAAAACATGGTGAACATAAGTCACTCATCTCTTTTCAAATGGGATACATTAAACTAGTGTCAAGTATAGGTAAAGGATCCCAAACCAAACTTGTGACAACTCGTTCTAGAATCATACATTTTAAGAAAAATATGAAAGAAAAAAATGCCCATTTGAACCTTTTGATGGTCAACCTGAATAGTAAGGGTTTGGCCTCTAAAACGAAGTGCCTAGAGGTCTTAGGTTCACAGGAAGAAAATTAATCCCCATTGGCCAGGTTGAGAGCCCACTACCGGGTTATCCAAAGGGTAGTAGCCAGGATTAGTCATTTCCAGTCAAGTCGGAACCCGTGTAAAATTTTAATTAAAAAAGAGAAAGAAAGAAAACTATTTGATGATCCACATTATGACAATATTTTGTAGTCATGACGGTTTTGATCAGTTTGACAAGACACACCATCTACCGGATGGTACTGGAATACATCAAGATGGCAGTGCAAGACAAGGTTGTAAATCGCATGGTACTGTATGGTTGACCCCGCCTGCGCCATAGGTAAGCCATGGCGAGACCATAAATATAAAGGAATTTATCTAAAATTAAAATATTAATTATAAAAAACTAGCTCAAATTAAAAAAAAAAAAAAAATCAATAAAATCGAAGTTGACCACCGGAATTTGAAAACTAGATCGAAGTTGACCGTCCGCCTAGGACGATTTTGACCGCCAAGCTCCGATTTTGACCGATTTTGACCAAACCGATAAGTTAGACCGATATGGTAAATATCGTGGCGGTGGACCACCGCCAAACCGCCATGGCGCCGCCATATCGGCCGCCATGGACGATTTTTACAACACTGATGCAAGAGGGGTAGAAATACAATATATTCTCATGAACTAATCAACCATTCATGAGGGTGAGAAAGAACGAAAAAATGATGTAAGCGTCACTTTTTATTAAACAAGAGATTCCATGATTCTGTGATTGTAGGAAAGTTCAACTTCATAATCGCTTTTTACTATCCTAATTCTACTGAAAGGTATATTCACTGTTTGCAAACAAGCTTGACAACATACTCGAGTGAAAGCTGGACAATGTAACTAATGCCACCTCCATACGCATCACTATCCAGATCTATGTCTTAAAAACTTTAAATGACTGTAACCCTACTAATGGATGTGCTATATAACTATATAAAATCTTTAGATCATTACCTGAATAACTTTCCATCAATAACCGTATTCCATTACACAACTTACATGACTACTTTTATGAATTATAATTTAAAAATAAGGAGAGCAAACTTACCAAACAAGAAAATCAGGACAAGTACCGAAAATATCATTTGAGTAGGTCGACTATACTGCACATAATACTGGGACCTTTGAAGCTGTCTTTGAATAGCACCATACCACCCGTAAAGTTACTTCTGGTAGCAATCATCACCAGTCTCAAGACAGCTCTTACTCCTTTCATAATACGCATTGATACCCTTTAATCAAAAAATAAAATACTATCAATACAAACACAGCACACTAAATCAACACAAAACCAATAACCGCATTTAAGTAATGTAAAAAAGCTGACAAAAGACTCACTCTGCTCACAGGTAAAGTCTCGGGAAACTTTTGATCCATAACCTTCAATTTCTTGTAACCATTATTTGACCACTGTGATTTCGACACAGGCTCCATCATATTCAAAAACCCAGAAACACTCGGTGTCTTCCTTGGCGGTTGTTCAATTTTTTCTTAAACACCACCAGCATAAACATCGTCATCAATAGTAATGTTCCAACTACCAATATCAGCACCAGCACTTGCTGTCCTTCTATGCTTATTAAACTTGTTCTCATTAGATGTATCTTCTACTAGTGCTGCTGGTTTCCCCGAAAGGAATAACGCAAGTTCATCACTTTCACCTTCATCAAGTCGAACCCACGGGCGAGGCGGCTTTCCTGTTACACCAACCGACTCATCCAAACATTTTTCAACTCTCAAAACCTGACTCTCCATCGCAGTAATAAAATCACGATGCCGAGCTTTAGTATCATCACATGAAAACTGACTAAAACTTTGCTTAACAGCCTTTTCAAACTCTTCCAACTGCAAACATACCATAATATAATCAATATCACCAAATACGAACCTACTAATCATCTGTATGATGTAACAACATAAATGGCATTAATAACCTGCCATTTAGCAGTACCGAGTGCTGTACGTAAATCCCTTTTAAGTTCTTCTGTGTTCCAGGCACTAGGCTCTTTTAATGCGTGTATCAGTGTTCTATATGTCGATTCCATCCTTCAACCAGAACAAGGATTTAATTAATCTCAATAACGAGTATATAACAGGAAAATGTAGTCCCAGTTAGGTCACTCAAACTACTGTTTTCAAACCCGAAAACCATGTTCCATTATTGTTCCATTCTTGTTAGGATCCCCTAAGACGATACAGCAGTGTTGCACTGCACTAAGCATATATTCAGGAATTTCATAACTATCAGCTTACTTCACAACTTGTAGACAACATATGTACACACAAATACCTATATCTAAAATGAATTTATTCAATTTAATTCTAGTTCTAACATCCAAAATGATAATTCAACTTAACATCTGCATAGATCCAATCAAATCACTATTTATCATAAATCTTAAAACAAATGATTATACTTTAGCAAAGGCGACAGATCGAGTACGTGAGCGACCAAAATCAGTAGTTGGTCTAATAACACAAGTACTGAATGAAGATCTAAGAGCAGTTGCTGTTTCCATCTCCGATTATTTGCTAAACAATCGCTGACCTTAATTTCTTTTTTCCCCAAATTTAAACAATCGCTAACCTTAATTTCTTTTTTCCCCAAAGTTAAATCAATTTCAGTGAGAGTGGGTGGGAAGTCGATTGAGTCTTGGCCTTGTTATTCAAACATAATACAAACAGACTAAAACTTACCTGAATTAAACCCGGGTACGGATTCAGCTCAACACGAATTGCACGAATCCAAAAAACCCAAAAAAAAGGTCTCAAAACCGCTAATTTCTGAAAAAACTCAAAACGGGTTAGATCAAGAATCGGGTTTTGGATTTGGCGAGTGTTGTTGTGTACTTGGATTGGATGGTAGTTGGTCGGTAGATGAACATGGAGATGGATCTGATGATCTTAATTGCTGCTGATATCCAGAAGACGCTGGAGATGAACATGGAGATAAATTCAAAAGAATCAAATGAATTATATCCGGAAGACAAGACATAGATTGGGATTTTTTGTGGGTGTATGATTTTTTTTTTTTAAATTTAAAATGTAAAATGACCAAAATATACTTGTATAGAGTAAATTGCATTTTGGTCCTTAAGAGTATAAATTGAGTTCGATTCTAAGATTTGAAAGTCAGGCGGTTGTCTATTTTAAGCGTTTGCTGCAGTTTGGTCCCTGACAACATCAAATAACGAAAATACCCCCCCCCCTTTTGTTTCTTTATTTTCTTTTCATATTTTACATAAATGGTACGCTTCTGGCTACAAAAAATTCATTCCCATTTTTTTTTTAATTAACTATTACAATTAGTATTATTTTTAATTCAAAATATTCAAAATGTTAAAGATATTCCAAAAAAAAATTAATTTTTACATAATTTTTTTTTAGAAGAAGAGTCCAAAATATATTCTCTTTCATTTTGTTCTGATTTTACGTTTCGTCCGTTTTATTACGTTTTCGTCCTTTTTCTTATATTTTCAAACGTTTTATTTCTTTTCCATTGTTTTATGTTTTCGCCCATTTTTCGTTTTCTTGTTTCACTTAGATCCACTTTTCAAGCTTATTTACGCTTTTCTTCATTACATCTTTGTCCGCTTACATTTTATGCGGGTTTGACGCCGACGTGATATGTTTTATGCCTTTTTTTTGCGTTTTCACCACTTTTCGTTTTCAATTTTAATGTTTGTTGTTTTTTACGTTTTCTTGTTTTGTTTTGTCTGTTTTTTTTACGTTGCTTGTTTTGCATTTTCGCCCTTTGTTTTCGCCTCTTTCTTTTTCGTTTTTTTGACGCTTCGTCTAACGTAAAAGAGACGCTTTTTTAGGCGAACGTAAAAACATAAAAATGAGACGCGTTTTTAGGACGAAACGTAAAAAAAAAAAGCGAAAAAAAGAGACAATTTTTTAGATCTAAACGTAAAAAGCGTAAAAAATGTCTCTTTACATTAGACTAAACGTAAAGTCTTTTTTTACGTTATTTAAACGAAAAAAACGAACGAAAAAGAAAAGAGACGAAACAAAAAAAAAAGCCGAAATGCAAAACAACCGGACGAAAACGTAAAAGAAACGTGACTAAAACGTAAAGAACGATTTAAAACGAAAAAACGGGGCGAAAACATAAAAAAAGTTGAAAACGTAAAAAGAACGGGGTAAAACGTAAAAAAATGGATCGAAAACATAAAAAACGGATCTAAAACGAAAAAATTGAACAAAAACGAAAGAGACGAATATATTTTGGACTTTCTCTCGAATTTAAAAAAAAATTATGTAAAACAAATTAATTTTTTTGGAATATCTTTAACATTTTGAATATTTTTGAATATTTTTGAATTAAAAAATAATACTAATTGTAATAGTTAATTAAAAAAAAAAAATCTGACGAATTTTGTAAAGCCAAAGACAAGAGGACCATTTATGAAAGAAATATGAAAAGAAAATAGAAACATAAGAAGACAGGGTGTATTTTCGCACATTTGATGTTGATCAGGACCAAACACGCAAAGAACGTTTCAAAATGGGACCACCACAGACTTTCAAACCTTAGGACCGAACTCAATTTGGCTAAACCTTAGGGACCAAAAATGCAATTTACTCCCTTGTATATAAATACAAGTTGCCAAAAAAATATAAAGTTGCAAAAAAAACAATACAAGTTGTCCAAAAAATAATACTTTACAATACATGACAATACTTTCAACATATGTACTTACAGATTTTCAATATATGTGATTGTATATAAAATATGCCACACGCAGTACGGTTGTCCAGAAAATCGGTGCGAATCGGTCAAGTTTCAAATAAAAAAAGGCATTGTCCTGAAAGTGATGTTCTGCAGTATAGCCCATTTGCCTCATTTTCCCCCATAATAAAATATAAAATGAGTGGTAAGCTCCATCGGGTTGCTTAAACCGCTGTTTAAAGCTGAAACGCATCAAAACGCGTGTATTTCAGGTGAAAACGATTGAAAAAAACGTAAAATTCTAAAACTTGTGAAATTGTCGTAAAATGGTAGAAATACATATTTCTAATGTTTATAGTGTTTTATGGACATATCGGGATGCCTGAATGACTTTTAAACCCTAAAGTAATTTTCGAAAACGGTTTTGTGAAATAGGTTCTGAATGTATTCAACGTACGTCGTCAGGACGACTTGTCGAGTATCAACTTTCATGTCATGATGGTAAAATAAAAATAAATTTTTTTACGGGATGAATATATAGTAAAAGTGAATAGTAACTTTTCAAAAAAAAAAAAAAGTAACTCAAAATGCGGAAGCTGTTATGCAGAAGATAACAATTTATCGATATGTAGGTGAAGGATCCCAAAGATTCGATTGCTTTTCTAACCATCATTTTCTCATCAAAGGTTACTCGTCCTCGTTCCATTGCATGAGCCATTCTTGATGGATCCGTACCAAACTCCGATGGACTGAACCGCTAGTAAATCATGATTACCCATAAAATGATTAAAATCCTTTAACAGTATTAGACTTTTAAGAGGCCAATGCAAAGATACAATAATGCACTACTTAAATCTTATTTGTAGTACATCAACTACTTGTAATTTGTTACCATTTTTATGCAACATAAATACCATTCAAGGTAAAACATTCCATACCTTGAGTTGATATATCGGTAAAATGAATAGATTATATATACATATGTTTTCTTTAGTTATGAGAACCATAATTGCACATATCACAACGTCAACTTGCTTCACAGCCTCAACAAGGCTGGGATGATCGTCAAACGAACCAATAACAAGTCTAGCTCCTTGCTTCTTGAAGGAAAGTAGCAGCTGGACCTTTTCAATGTCGACACCAATTTCTCGTCGTTGGAGAACGTATGTCTCATGACCATGCCCAAAACTCGCCTTTACGAGTCTTTTTCCTACGTACCCAGTACCTCAAACGATCAAAACTTTGCTCTTTAACCCCATTTTTAGTGTGTGATGTATAATTATGTTGAACGAGGCCTTTATATAATCAAGTTTGGAAACCTTTAAGTTCAAGTCAAAATTTTACAAAGTTGACAAATGAGCAAACTATTATTATACATACATATTAATCCTTACTGTTGGTGAGATTTTAAAATGGTTTCCTAAGGAATGGTCGGTGCCTTTTCTAAACGTATTATATCTCCTGGTCGGTTGGGCTGTTTGGGCCTTTTTGAGGTGGGCAGGCATTGTGTGTTGGGCCTTTGAGACCTTGAACGTGGCCCGTTTTTGGATCTTATATTGTTATACCCGTATTCGGTTTCTAAAAAGTTTCAGATAAGTTTCACCGCTTCTCTTTACACTGATCGTCACCATCTTCAAAGATACGTACTCGTGAGATCTTTAGGTAATAAGCAAACAAATTTGTCATGATGACCTGTTTACTTGATGTGTGATGGTATTTTTTTTTCTTTTTTACAGAAATTCGGGATAAAGGTTTTTTTTTTGTAAACTGTGATTTGTGATGTGGTTTTAATTTTCTTGTAGATGGGGTGATGCGATGCCGTTTATGAGGTCCACAAGGAGGATATGTCATATGGAGATTTCATATGAAAAGGCAAAGGGTTTTCGATAGGTTGTTTGTTCGCAAACATCAAGATGACCATTCTGAACTCATATTTGTTAGTGTAGTTAACCATTCTGAACCAATATTAGCGGTTTGCAAGAAGATAAATTACATTTTGACTTAGCTTTTTACGTTTAGTATATGAAGGTATGTAAGTCACGTTAATTCAATGGATAACCAAATTGAACCAATGAATTTGGGTAAGCAACTGCGTAACAAAGTAGCTTATTTTTTTTTTTTTTAAAAAAAGGAAAAAAAAAAAACCTTATTACCAGTTTAGCTATATGTTTTTTTTTTCTTCAGTTTAAGTGGTAACTGACTCTATATTTTCTTTTTTCAAGAATTTTAACATGCAATTTTTCGTTTTTTTGTTTTCAGGCTATTTTTGGGAAAATAAATGTAAGAAAAACTAATCCTACTATTGATGTACTGGGATTGCTTTTTCTTAGTCGAATACTGATCACCACCACAAAGTTTGGTCTTTCATACAAGATTTCAATTTTTACGGATGCAGGTATTTATTTTCAAGTTGAATTTTACATATTTAATGCAATAATATTACTTAGGGCTGTTTCGATTACCTTATATGTGTACATCCGCTAGCACAAACTTGCTAACTGGCTCTCATCTAAAATAGTAATTGCCTAACAATTGTATTAATGTTTTGTTGCTTTTATGGAATAGCGTTATTTGCTATTCTTAATAGTTTATGTGAAAATGTGATGATGTCGTTGAATTTAAGTATCGTAATGGTTTTGGAAAAAATAAAATAAAATAAAATAAAGGATGGTATATTTGGCATCGTTATTATGTTGATGTTTATGTATTCCAGCCAGTGCTACGTCCCACCAACTGCCAGCTGTAGCGAATTCTCACCCACACTCACTTCGCGTACGGAAGGCGCGACACATGAATAGTAGTTCGTAAGCATCTGAGAATTCTATTAACTAATCGTAACATTCTTAGTCTATGTGTGAAGGGTAAGTTGTGAGTTATTATTTGTCTATTTAATATTTTGCATTCTTTAGTAGGGAAACTAATTACGAAATTTGGTTTGTAGGTCGTGCAGATGCGGAAGTTTGGAACAGGTTTCGTAAGCAGATGCCCAAGCGATAGAACAAGTTAAAGGTGGTGTTCACACAGAAGTTAAAATTGATGCACCAAAGGTTTGTCTTCTTAGCGCACTTAACTGTATATATAAGAACTTGGAATTAAATGACCCTCAAATGTTGGGGAATGTGGATATGCTAAATTAAAGGTTATCTTGAATGTTAGGTGTGTATTCAATTTGAAACCAAAGGATATACATATACAATCCTTTTTTATTTTTAATGTAGGTGTGCATCAATTTTAACTTACATGTGTGTCTAACATTTCATTGCGAGTTATAGGTAGTGCCCTTTTGACACACATATAGGATGTTTTTTAATGTAGGTGTGCATCAATTTTAACACACATATAATCCGATGCATTTTGGGGTAGTCACAGTTGTTATAGGCTTAAAAGAGTGAAATTGCTCTATAGATATTTGGGCTATAGCTATTTGGGGTAGTCACAAATTTCACTTTATTGCATTTTGACGCTTCATGAAATGTTAGACACAGATGTTATAGGCTTAAAAAAGCTGGAATTTCACTTTATTTCGGGTCAAATGCAGCTTCGGGTCAAATGTTTATTCCAGGCGTGGGTTTACAAAACACAAATTCAAACACCCATATTAAGTCTGCAAAAGCATTTATAATCAATTTCATAAACATGTTTGCTCTATAGCTATTTGGGTTAATAACGAAACTTTTCTATTGACTTTTTTGCAGTGGTTTACAATGAAGCGTCAAAATGTCATTATACTTATGGCTAATAGTGTCTGCTATACTAAGTTTAAAGTGTATTGCACGGTAAGTGTTCATTATATTGTTTATGCAATCTGTAGTATCTTTTAAATTCTATAATTTATTTCATTTTAACTTTTTTTTTTTACAGCAGCCACATATGGGTGCACTCCTTTTATCGACGCAGAGAGACGGGGAATGAAGTTGACACAAGTATATAGTGATTACTCAAACTTATATGGTTTAACGTTTTATCGTTTGATTGTGAAATGTAAAATAGGGATCTTTTGCATTAGTTGTGAAACCTAGGCTTTTGTATGTGGTAGGAAAACGTAAGTTGACACACCATATACCTTGCTATGTGATAGTTTCAGCATCAACAAATGCTACGCCAGCACCAAGAAGATATCCTCCCATTTTAAGGTAGTTGTTCAAATAAAGTTGATGCATGATACATCAGGCCTCATTCTCTCCTTTTATTTATCTGCAGTTTTTGCCACATTTCTTAATAATGTTAATCTAATAGTAATCGGTGTATGTTCAGTCACTCAAGGTGATTCAGCTACTTATTTCAGACCATGTTTATGCAATCTTCAACTGGGCAAGTACTAATACATGGATCAATGTTGTCGTTTGAGGTGCTCACACACAAAATGTTCTTTTCCATTACTTTATGCCAATAGTAGTCTGCACTTTCGCCAATCCTGGTATTTGCATTACCTATGTTCGATCACTTTAACTAAAAGCGTTGCAACTACAAAATGAGAAATCGTATTAAAAAACTGGATGAGTTTGTTTTCGAGTTGTTTATGCCGAATAGTGGTTTTAAAAAGTTGTTTTACCCGCTGAAACTTTCTGCAAAATAGTGGTATTAAAATGTTGTTTGTCTATTGATTCTATGTAGTAAATCTACTGTTAAAGGGTAAATGAGTTCTAAATGGTAGTTTGGTTTCTGAAATTTTGTCCAAATTTTTGTTTTTAAAAGGTTGTTTGGTCGCTTAAATATTATTCAGAAAAGGAATTGTACATGGGTTGTTTGCTTCCTGGTATTTTATGCAGAAGTCATTTTTAAAAACCTTTTGAATGCTGAATTTTGGTGCAGATAACATTTTTTTACCTGATATTTTATGCATAAATTTTGGCCGCTTCGTTGATGGAATTTTATGTAGTAACTGACATTTAGCTGTAAGTTTTGGTTATGTTGTTTTAGTTTTAGGTGTTTGGAGGACTATCATGTGATTTTGGATTTGAAGAACTAGATCAGCAAGAGGGGAAAGGGAGATAAATCTTACCAAAAAGTAAAGATCTTGGGTCTAACCGTTATTCAATTTTTAAAGAAGTTAACATCCATTACGTTTTAGACATTATGATGTGCAGAGAAAAGTTCATTATAAAACTCATATTTGTCATAAAACCAATCAACCAATCCTAGCCACTCATTTCTTTTATTAAAATATATTCACACTTTTTTTTTAAATTAAATATCTCACAAACCGCTAATCGTTACTACCATCAATTATTCATATTCGACGATAATTAATTTTTTTCTATAGATGACAGTTGAGATACTTCGACTTTTTTAAAATTTCGCCCGTAAAAAAATCACATGTGATTTGTAAAAATCACACGATTTGATTTTACTAATCACATGTGTAAAAATCACATGTGATTTTACAAATCACATGTGGATTTTTCCGCGAAATTTAAAAAACTTCGGCCGAAAGTATATAACAATGCATATCTATAGAAATATAATTATCTCGCCACGATGGTGTATTTTTGTAGCTTGAATATTTACCGCTTGCAAGATATGTTGTTTTAAAAAATGATGAAAAATGATTTTTATTAATTTAGATGAAAACGAATGCATGACGGCTTATTGGTTTATGACAAATATAAGTTTTATATGGATCTCAACTCATGATGTGCATACTATTATATCACAAAAATATAAAAGGGTAGCACCAAGCGTGATTGCGACATCCGATCGAGGACGCATGATCCCACGCGATCCTACACTTAAAAAAAAACGATCGCTAACCGGATCGTAAATCGGTAGGATCGCTCAGGATCAGGATCGGATCGTAGGATCGTAGGATCGCACGATCCGATCCTCGCTGCTAAACCATTGTTTTGACTTTTTCTTCTATGAAGCATTTAAGCCCCATGTTTGATTCAAAAGCTCAATCTCAATCACTAATTCATTGTTTTCTTTTTTTTTGAACTTTAATTCATTGTTTTTCAAATGACCATTCGGTTTAAAGTGACAGAAGATGTAGAAATTAGTGTTAGCATTGGCTAAATTAAGTACAAAATTATTACGATGATGACTAACAATATTTTCACGCATAACTACATGCTATTTTTACCAACACACATATGATTTATTAATTTATATTAAGTCTTATGTATGTATATTTCAAACGATAAACAAAAAAACTTTATTATTTATTGTCACCACGTAAAACTTTAAAGTATGCAAGATTCTTTTATTTTTTTTAACGCTAGTATAGTATACAACTAAGTGTAGACTTATGCCAGATATATATAACTATACTATACAAAAATATACACATTTTCATAGGATCTTAAGATCCCGATCCGATCCTACGATCACGATCTTGCAAAGCCAAAAACGATCCTAGGTAGGATCCCGATCCTGACAACCTTGGGTAGCACAATATTGTGCTCCTATATAGACTTAGTTTTATAAGCGATACCTCGCACAAAGCAATGTCATCCTTTATTTACACAGATTCTGTGGCAACTGTCTTATATGTATATGTTTTATGCTAATGCATTTATGTTCTGATATTTAAGATATTAAAGCTTATATTTTGTACTGGATCACCTAAAGCACATGAAATTCCGAAAGCAGACGTCAAAAAGAGATTTGATGAATTTAACCGAAAATGGGACCGGAAGATGGCGAACTTGGTTACTGATTACGAAGTGGATAAAGCTCTTATTCGTTCGAAAAAGGCTCTAAAGGTTCAAAGAAAAGATTTAAAAAAGTCCGCCGCAACGCGGCGGGGAGTTTTCCACTGTAAACTTGTATATTGCATAATGAATATGATTACAATGTTATGTGTATTTATAATACACATTGGGCCATAATGATAAATAAAATACAAATGATGAGGCCTATAAATGTATAATCATAACATCCCCCCAGCTGGATGGAGGAACGGACACTCCTCCCCGACCAAACTCATCAAACAAATAGGTAAGCCCTTCAGAAGATATCGGCATAATTGAAAACGAGAGGGCACATGTAACACCCGTGATATGACCATGTGGCAACCAAAGAACAAAGTGAATATCGGTCTCAATATGCTTCGAGACGCTGATGTTGCACGGATTAGATGAAAGATAGACCCACTCACATTGTCACAATAAACAATAGTAGCTATAGAAGAGGGGTATGAAGTTTACGCAAGAGATTACGCAACCGGCAAGTTTCAAGAATCGCATTAGCAACACCGATATGAGACCAAAGACGAAAGTGTAACCCTGTCTTCGCAAGACCAAGAAGAAGGTTGTTGCCAAGAACACACAATAACCAGATGTAGACCGACGTAGTCGGACAACCAACCAATCCGCATCAGAGTAAGCAACCAAAGAAGAAGTCGTACGGCTGGAGAATGCAAAGCCATGAGCCAAAGTACCCGAACATACCGTAAGATCCGCAGAGTAAAAATGAGGCTCCCCGGATCATGCATAAAGAGACAAACTCGCGAACCGCAAGATATATCAGGGTGGAAAGTCAAATACTGAAGAGCCCCTGCAAGACTGCGATATAATGTAGGATCAGAGACTGGAGCACCATGAGTAGAAAGATTGGAATCCGTGTCAACCGGAGTATGTTGGGAATTATGCGAAGTAGGATTTCTACCGTCAATTCTGCCGAAGGATTCTGCTGAAGTAGCGTAATCACAAGAAGAGATTCTATGAATATAAAAGCCGTCGTGTTTCCTCACAAGGGTGGAAGTCGACTAGGATCTGCGTGACGCTTTATTAATTGCATGCTAACCCATCGATATTCTTGAACCGCCAGAGGTTAGCATGGGTATATTAATATTTTCAATATTGTTTAAATGTTTACTCATAATATGTATGGGTTGAAACAAATGTTTAAATGCATGCTTGCATGCTTATTCGTTTGGGTAGAAATAGTTTAGGTTCCGTCTATAAAAGGAACTTGATAGTATGTAATAGAAAAGAGAGTTTTGAGAAACATAGAGTTTCAGTTAATAAAAGATCCATAGAGGATCTAAGTGTTCTTAGTTATAATAACTTGTATTTACATTCAAAGAATACGAAGTTGTAGAGAGTTTCTATTAGTTTGCTTATGATTACATAGGCAACACTAACGATCTACGAGTGCTAAAGATCTGTCAAGGTCTTTGTGTTTTCAACAAGTGGTATCAGAGCCTCGGGAAAAGTCTCTATCACGATGAGAACCATATTTAACCTCACCCCATACAACAAAAAATCCATTCACCATGCACTGGAACTGATAATGAACTGTCACCAACAACAACAACAACAACACCTCTATGCAACAACTTAGTCTTTCCAACAAGTATATGCTAAGTTTCCTTATCTAAGAAGGGAAGAGTATATCCAGACAATGAAGATGCACTGGATTCCAATATTGATTGGAATCTTTGGGAGATTGTGAAAAATGGAAACAATCAAGAAGACTATCCCGCATCTTGATGGTAAATTTACCATTGCTCCTCCCAAATCAAGAGATTCTAGGCAAAGAGAGCACAAAGTAAGAACCATCCTTGTTCAAGCTATTCCCGAAGATCACTTGGGTGATTTTCACCACATAGTTGATGCAAGGACATATGGATGGCTCAAAGCAAGGTTCGGTGGCAATGAAGAATCGGGAGAATGAGGAAGTCCATGTGAGACAACACTTTCAAGAGTTCAATATCTCGAAGAAGAGGGTATCCACAGGGATACGATACATGTTTCATAAGATTTTGTCGTCTAAACTAAATGAATGCAAAACCGACAATGATGATTGCAATTCAAAGTTCCTTCGATCTTTGCCTCCATCATGGTTACATGTTAGTATAGCCACTTAAGTCTAAGGTGGGTTGGACATACTCACTTTTGATGGTACTACTACAAACTCAAATCTCTTGAACCTGATGGAGAACTCCCTCACTGCATCCTCTTACGGTGCATGACCTTTGTTGGGACATCTCACTCCAATATGATGATACATGCTCCTAGTCCAACTTACTTAGCATCATCTTTACACTCCCACCCACCATAACAATCGTCCCACCCATCATGCCCTCAAGCTAAAAGCTGTAGTATATTGGAGGATGTTCTTCATTCATTTGTTTTGATTATGACATACCACTGGCATCTTGTCTATGAAGATTTTCAGCGTGTGGACCCACTTGATATGGAGGAGATGAAACCTAAATGGCGGTGGCCATGCTTCGTGATATCAAAAGGTTTGAGGAGAAGGGGAAGAAAGTTTGGCTTCAAGGGAAAGGATCCACTGTTTTGGATGTGGAGAAAGGTCAAGTGTTTCTCTTGTCACCGATGGGTTTCTGAGGAATGCAAAGATAGGAAGAGTAGGAGCTAACTACAATTCCCTGAGAATCGGGAAGCTAGAACTTCAGCAGTTTTGTCACCTTGGATGAAAGGTCAACCTGGGTCGCACATGAACTTGTGAATGAGGAAGCCTGACATGGAGAAGCTTGGATTGCTAGCAAAATGTACTTTAAGATATATGATCAATTTGCCTTGATGGGACTTTCTCGGTACACAATTTGATATTTGGTTGTAGTGAAAGATACAATGAACTTAAAGAAGCTTATGATACTATGAAACCTAAATATAATGAATGCTATGTTGATAATGAAGCTTATAAACTTTCGTTAAAAACATTAGAAAGACAAAAGGTTTGGTTCAAAAGAATCAGATAGCTTATGAAGAAAGATAAAGCGGGTTGCAATTTGATCTAGATATTGCAAACATTAACTTAAAACGCATCGAAAAAAGAAAAAGTCGGGTGCTACTGAACCTAGAGCTTAAAGAGAAACTAGGGGGAAGTAGCTAGACATAAACAATGGTTAATATCAGGTGACAATCTAGCTAGAGAAATCTATAGTAGTCAACCAGTGACCTCTGGAATAGGTTTAGGTTTTCAAAAGTATGTAGGATTGTAAGCTAGGAATGATGTATGAATCACACCACAGCACTAGCAAATTTTGTTAAAGTAGGTGATTTGCATGTCGCCCCCGACCTATTAGAGTGAATTCTGCCACTGACCATTCATTGTTGACTTTGATGGATACATCATCCGTATGGCAAAAAGTCAAAATACTTACGCACGATGCTTCATCTAATGACTTTGTCTCTTGCTCGACGGAAGTGACAATTCATCGGATCAAGGGTCTACTTCTTGTGCCAGCTGTGTTTCAAGTGATAAGTCAGACCTTCCCAAGCCCTCACCTGAGCCTACACCCAAGCCTGTACCCAAGTCTATCTACAAGCTTCTAGGGTAGGCTGCCTGAGAATCAACTTCCAAAGTTTCCTCTAAGACTTGTCCTTTAAATCTTTGCATAATAAGTCAAGTAAAAACAATTCCTTTAATGTTTTGGTTTAAGTACTTCTACATGTAATAAGACATCTTCGTAGTTGAATAAATCTTCCAAAAGGAAGACATGTTTTGTATGTAGAAGTAAATTTCATTTAATCAAGGATTGTGATTTCTATGAGCAAAGATTGGGTGTATGTGCTACCTGCCAAGCCTAGACCAAGATGGACCAATGTTAACAATATTCCACCATATGTATTAACTACTAATATGATTCTCCTTGAGAGATCAGTTGATAGACTTATGTGCAACCTACAAGCCCATACTTTAAACATGGTTATTGGCTTTGCATATGTTGACTCTATGAATAATGGGAAAGGATTTTGGGGTATCTGTCAAGACCTCAAAGAGGTTGTTCTTGGAATAATAAGGGACCTAAATTTCAATGGAAACCCAAGAACAATGGTGGATCTTTCTCTTCTGATAGACCTAAATCTTATGATCCACAAGGCGGGTTCAAGTCGGCAAAGAATGACTGCCTCCTTGTATACTAACATTCTTTTGTATATATTGTGATAGTTGATATTGGGTTGTCAAGTCACAATGACTATAGGATCATCTCTTAAGCATAAAGATATTGGGATAGGATAAGTGGTTGTTCAAGAAGATGTCGAAATAGAGATATGATGCACAATTTTGTTCCTATAGGAGGGAGCAATGTGACTTTAAGAAGTGATGGTAGAAGAATCGGATAGGCAACCATCAAGACACCTCTCATGAATTTTGAGAATGTACTATGGGGAACTTCTGCTGATTTCAACTTGTTCTCTGGCTCTACAATTGTGACACCAAGAACAAGGTACTCTTCTCTCAAGATGAATGTCTTGTGCTTTCAAAAAGAGTTCAAGCTTCCAAGATACTTCACTACCAGAGTTCCTCGAACTCACAATCTATACATATTCAACCTCAATGAAGTTCATCCCAAGGTGACCTCACTCTGTTTGGTGGCTAAAGCATCCTGGATGAGTCAAATAAAATGGCATAGATAATGGTTCAAGGGAATTTCTAAACCATAAACAAACTCTAAAATGGGTCTTGTTGAAGGTCTTCCCTCCAAAGTTTTCTCAAATGATCATAATTGTGTTGCATGAAACAAAGGGAAGCAACACAGAGCTTCCTACAAAGCTGTCACTGCTGTGAGCATTATCACTGAGCCTCTTCAACTGCATATTGACCTGGTCCAACTCAAGTCAAGCATCGATCACAAATATTTTTGTCTGTGATCACTGATGGCTATAGCAGATTTTGTTGTGTTCTTTCTAAAGACTAAAGATGAAACTCCAGTGCTGAAAGACTTCATCACCCTCATTGAAAATCAGTTGAACAAGAAGGTTAAGGGAATTCGGTGTGATAATGGAACAGAGTTCAAGAATGCCATTCTTATAGAACTCAGTAGGTCTAAAGGATAAAGAGGGATTATAGCAATCCAAGAACCCCCACAACAAAATGGGGTAGCTGAAAGAAAGAATAGGACCTTGATAGAGGCTGCAAGATCTATGCTTGCAGACTCTAAATTGCCCACTATGTTCGATGAAGCTGTTGGCACATTTTGCTATGTACTAAACAGAGTCTCCATTACTAGACATCACCTCAAAACACCATATGAACTTCTCTTTGGGAAGGTTCCAACCATTCATTACCTCAAACCTTTTGGTTGTCAAGTGACCATTCTAAACACCAGTGATCCGTTGGGGAAGTTTGATGAGAAAGCTGATGAGGGTTATATTGTGGGTTATTCAGCTCATAGCAAGGCTTACAGAGTGTATAATTTATCTGCCAAGAAGATAGAGGAGACTTTGAACCTGAGATACATGGAAGATAAGCCCAATGTTCAAGGACAGGGTCATGTGTTGTCTTTTGACCTTGACTTCTTAACTGATTATTTGGGTTATACTAGACATATGGCTAACCAAAGTGCAGGTTCTCAAGAGTCTCCCTCTAACAATGTAGGTACCTTGGATGTTGACTCTGAAAGTGAATTTGAAGATGATGAACAACCTATACTTGTTCCTTCTTTCTCCCCTAATAATATTGCATAACACCTCGAGATACTGATGAGAGTGAAGATGAATCACATTATGCTGAGGACCTTGCTAGGCTTCAGACTCAAGATTTTGCAGCCAAGCTTGAAGCCGAAGGTGACCGGGAGCTTGCAAATGAGGCCGCCGTGGAAACCCGTTTCTGCGACACCGATACGTCTCTCCCATCATCATCAAATCTGCTGAAGGCTCGGCTGTTTCTACTCCTATACCTTCTAAAGTGTCCACAGACTTTGGTGCACCCTATACTCGCTTTCCAAGACCTTCAGATCTTGGAAATCATCAACCGAAATCTAGCATTTTCACCTCACCTTCCTATGACACCGACTTTGTACCAACCGTGTTCTAATCTTGAACCTTCCATTGAAGTCAACCCCACTGCTACTAAAAGAATCAACATCACTCACCCTCAATCCAATATTATTGGTGACATTCTAGCACCTGTTAGGACTCGAAGTGCTATCTCTAGTCCTAAATTTGGACAAGTTGCTTTTCTCTCTTATGTCTCAAATCAGCAAAGAGACAATCACACAGACTTCTAGCATTGTCTGTTTGTTTGTTTTTTCTCAAGTAGAACCAACCAGTGTCACTCAAGCTCTTAATGACTCAAGTTGGATTGAAGCAATGCAAGAAGAAATGCAACAGTTTCAAAACCAACAAGTTTGGATAATGGTACCACTACCTGATGGCAAATATGCTATTGGAACTAAATGGATTCTGAAGAACAAAAGAGATGCAAGGGGTGTGGTTATTAAAAACAAAGCAAGATTAATAGCTCAAGGTTACAGGCAAGAGGAAGGGATTGATTATGATGAAGTGTTTGCACCCGTTGCTAGAGTTGAGGCTATTCGAATTTTCTTGGCCTATGCATCTTACATGGGCTTCATGGTGTATCAGATGGATGTTAAAGGTGCTTTTCTGTATGGTGAGATAGAAGAGGAGGTTTATGTCACTCAACCCAAAGGATTTGAAGACCCAGATCATCCTAATCATGTTTACAAGGTGGTTAAAGCTCTCTATGGACTTCATCAGGCACTAAGAGCATGGTATGCTAGGCTTTCATCATTTCTCATGAAACATGGCTATAGAAGAGGTGCCATTGATAAGACTCTTTTTCTGAAGAAGAACTCGACAGACATCATACTTGTGCAAGTATATGTGGATGACATCATTTTTGGATCCACTAAAGAAGCTTGGTGCAGGGAATTTGAGGAGCCGATGAAGGGAGAATTTCAGATGAGTGCTATGGGAAAGCTTACTTTCTTTTTGGGTCTCCAAGTTCAGCAGAAACAAGATGGGATATTTATCAGTCAAGATAAATATGTGAGGGAAATTTTGAAGAAATTTGGTATGGAAGGTGTCAGGACTGCCACAACACCTTATAAAGCTCCAAAAACAAAAACCAACAACGAACCAGATTTACCTGTGAATGTTCATTTATACAGATCTATGATTGGTTCATTGATGTATCTAATGTTTCAAGGCTTGATATTACGTTTGTGTGAGTGTTGCTCTCGACATCAAGTTACTCCACTTACTTCCCATCTCAATGCAGTCAAGAAGATCTTTAAGTACCTCAAAGGTCAACCTCATTTAGGCTTGTGGTACCCAAAAGAGTCTCCTTTAAATTGAAGCATATAGTGATAGTGATTATGCTGGTGCAACTGATAGGAGATCCACAACTAGAGGTGCCAATTCTTGAAAGAGATTGATTTCTTGGCAGGTAAGAAACAAACCATTGTGGCTACCTCAACTATCAAGCAGAGTATGTTGCTGCCAAAATTGCTATGGAACAGTCCTTTGGATTCAAAATCAATTGCTGGATTATGGGTATAACTTCATGAAACACAACACTTTTATTGATAATCAAAGTACCATATGCATTGTCAAAAATCCAGTTTTTCACAATAGAACCAAACATATTGAAATCAAGCACCACTTTATAAGAGATGCATATGAAAAACATTTGATAAAAGTGGCTAAAATTCATACAGATGACAATGTGGCAGATCTGTTAACAAAAGCTTTTGATGGACCAAGGTTTCAACACCTTGTGGTCAATATTGGAATGCTTAATCCTTAACTGCAAAGTTTAAGGGGAGGCATAGGTCTCAGGGGAGGCATATGCCTCAGAGGAGGATTTTGTAGTATATATGGACAGTCTTTTGTGATGTTTATTTTCTTTGTTTTGTTTGATAGTCATTTTTTAGTTAAAATCACTTCTCTTGCAGTTTGTTGTATATAGTTGATGGTTTTAACTCACCAGATATACCTTGTGTATATCAAAGAGTTGGCTAGTCCAAAGGGTACAAATTTGGTAAAGACACATCAAATCTGTTGATACCGTAATGATTTGTCTGAAAATCATAGGGTTCAGAACCACCCATGCTTAATTGCGAGAGTTGTATGATCATCAATTCACCATGGTATATTCCTTTTGGAATCCAAGAATTGGCTAGCCCACAAGTATATGGCTTGTGGTAAAGGTAATCAGATCCATATTTGGTTATCAATTCACCAATTCTAAGAATTGACTAGTTCCGAGCAAACTACATGTAAAGACACATCAAACCGCTTATATAGTTGCTGATTTGCTAATAAATCAGATGGTTATCAATGTACCATAGTTTTCGAACTCAAACATTTGGCTACTCTAGTAGTGATGGCTATTGGTAAAGAGACATCAAATGTATTATTTTCAATGATTCACCTCTCACGTGAGTTAACACACCGATGTGATGAGAATAGTTTGAAATCATATGTATTGATGTACATTATGTCATTTGTTGCTGCAAAGACCTGGCGTTTCAAAGTTTGGTCATCATCGAGATGAAATTGTTTCTCGTTCTTTCCATGATGTTTGAGAACAATCCTCTAGTAATCAGCAGTCTCTAAGATCTATCAGGTTAGGAAACCGAACTTAACCAAGTCAAATTCCAAATAGGGGAGGATTGTTGGGAATTATGCGAAGTAGGATTTCTACCGCAATTCGCCAAGAATTCGTCAGTAGCGTAATCTGCCAAGAAGAGATTCTCACAAGTATAAAAGCCGGCCGTGTTTCGCTGAAGGGTGGAAGACTAGGATCTGCATGCTTTATTAATTGCATGCTAACCCATCATTATTCTTGAACTGCCCGAGGTTAGCATGGGTATTATTGTACTGTTCAATATTGTTTAAATGTTTACTCATTGTAGGATCTTTATTTTATTGTGTTTGATGATTCGGGTGGTCTTGGGAGATCAAAATACATGTTAGCCATTAGAGAGAGAAAGTTAGAGAGTTGGGTGTTTTCTTGCTAGAGGTTTACACAAAAGTATGGAATATTAGATTGAAAGCACCACCCCTTCCATGGATGGAAGGGGTATATATACTTACAAATACACTAATTCCCATCTACCGTGATCGTGGATACAAAGGGTAAAGACCCGCCCTTCCTCCACGGTGTTACACTACTCTAAACTAAACTAATAACTAACTAATAACCGATAAATAATCTAAACTAACGACAAGCTCGATTTAGCTAATAAGCTAGATAACATTCGGGGTGACCGACTTTCACTAAGGAATTTTCAATTCCTAACAATCTCCCTAAGGGAGGTCACCCCATGTTTTACATTTCAATCCTGAAGCATTCTATTCTTGACTTCGGAAGTTCTTGAGCTCAGAGGACTTCAATTCTTCTTCAACCGCTAATCTTTGTGCTTTTGTAGTGCAACTTCAAAGTCCGTTGCTTTGTACTTTCAGCTGATAAGTCATTGAACCGGACCCGACATTCGATGATCTTTTGAGCTTATCAGATCATCGTACTACAAAGAAATCGATCGCAATTCTTTATTGTGTTGCGCCAACATGTGAAGTTGTGACTGGGACCTATTACGCTCACACTTCAATCATGACATCTTTCCATCGAGTAGCGAAGCCTTACCGTTCATGAGATATACCATGCTAGCCAGAAGTGTATATAGTATGTAAAAAATACGTAACCGTGTTATGAAGATATGCACCAAATAAGCAATTTCGTATCAAGTGTGCGGATGTCTTATACTCGTTTTGATTGACGCCTCACTCGGACAACAAGTAATCGCTCTGGGTTTACCAAGATACCTACGCTTAAGTAATAAACACACAAAAGTTTTCCTTTTTCACTCGCTGAATCGGTGGTAACACTCCCACTCAAGCCGCTGATCGCAACAGTACCCGCCTCGCGATCGTAGGATTCCTCAAGAATCTCCTGACAGGTTTCACAAATGCTCTAGCCGCTTCTCAAACCCAACACCTCACTTCTTTCAATACAACAAATCTCATCTCTGATATAAGCTTCCATGCATAAATGCTTCCGCTCCCTCGCTGTAGAAATTTAGAAACAAGCCCCTTTTTAAGAGGAACTCTCTGAGCGGGTTGGGAAAGTTTAGCACAGAAAAGCCATTGTAAGCGGGTCCACATGACCCTCTTGTCTTCATTTCCATTTTAGTGTTACCCTTATAACAACCAAGACACCAAGCACATCCACCATTACAAAGCCATTTAAGAAACCATTTGAAAACTCAATCAAGGTACATTATGTTAAAACATAAAAGCTTTTGTACCTCGATAGTTTATTTTCTTTAAAAATGCTCCCTCAATATGGCTTTCGATGATTCGAAAAGCTGCTTAGCACATACCGAGAGCAGCACCGCACAATTGAATCAAAAAACGATCACCTTTATCAAATTTCATTATTAAATCACAAATTCTTCCCCGATCAAAAATATCAAACCTTTGAGATTTTGGATCCCAAGTGATTTAATAAGGTTTATAAAACATGGGAGAATATGTGGCCAAGTTTAAATACTCATCATGTTTTTGGATAAATCCTCCTCCTCAACATGTGCATCGTGTATTTGAAATCGCTTGGCACATGGAGGCAGGAGTGCCTTTAAAGGACTAAAACCAATTCCATTAAAACAAATTTGAGATTTAAATCACGATCTCTCCCTTGATCAAAAATTCAAACCAACTAGAATTTTGATCCCATTGATTTAAATCATTTAGAAAATTTTAGGGAAAGACGTGGCAAGATTTAATTTTGAAAAATGACTGATAAGGACCATTTTAAGACATTAAAGATTGTTAGTGTCAGGTATGATTATTTTAAGAGATCTTTTAGTAAAATAAAACAATTTCACAATCAAACAAGAACAGTAAAAATTTCATTTTGAAAGACCTTGATTCTAAAGAAAATCATACCATGACATAACATTAAATCTTTAGATCACCACTTATATAGTACAAAGCGGAACTTTTGTGAAGAAATATCATTTGAAAATATTTTATTTTAAATCACTCTCCCTCAAATCATGACGAGTCGATGATTGAGTGACTTAAGTTTTGATAAAATGAAGTCCGGTGATTTTCAAAGATTAGCTCAATAAATTTTCAAAACGATATTTTCCATTTTCAAAACAATTTATTCAAAATTTTCAAAAATTGTTCAAAAATGGTATCCCGCACAAAGATACGCTAGGTGGTGAGCCGCTTCGCTGATGTTGTTGCCGTAGGGCTTGGAAGAAAAACCGTCAGATGCAAGCGGAGACTTCTTCTTACGCTGCATTTTGAATGCCAACCGAGGTCAAATTAAGCTCTCGCTTCTTCAATCACTTAGAAGAAAACCATCTCACGATGCAAGTGAGACCTCTTATGTTGCATTTATGCCAACTCTCCATAGAAGTCCAATTAAGTTCGCTTTTCATTTGTCAACCCAAGATATAGTTACCCTTTCCTTTCGGCATCCAATGATCTTCAATTGTGGGATCCGATCGGAACTTTCTTTTATACCAATATACCTGGATACGTTAGTGAACACACATACAAATATATGGTGGTCGACATCACCCAAACAACAATCGACTAGTAAAAGTCAATGCAACATATCAATCGACATATAAATGTATGGGAATAATGTCTTCATCAAACTATAATCATCTAAACCTAACAATCATATCCTAAATTCCTAGTCCTTCACATAGGCAAATATCATTTTTAATTAAGCACGTAGGATAATTAAGAAAGCCCGTTAGATGAAGTAGATTTGAAAACATTATCCCCCTCAATCAATGACTCAATTTCAAAAGTTTATAAGCCAGTCATTGATTGAGTTTGTAATTTATAAAAACTCAAACTCCATTGTTTTGAAAGCAACTCATTTACCACCTTTTTGTTAAACAAATATTTTTTCTCAAGAATTTTAGACGGAAAAACATTTGTGTAGGAACAAAGAGTCCTTCAACATACTTTCTCATTTTGTTTTAGGAAAAGTGCACGAAATATTTGAAAATGGTTTAGCGCAAAGACTTTCCTTTCTTGAAGAGCGGGTTGCTATCGGAAATAATAGCAAAAGTTAATTCGTTACATCAAGTAACCGCAGCCATCATTTGAAGCCCGGTTACACCAAATAACTCAGAAGCCATATTTTAGAGACATGTTTAGAAAAGAATATTTACACCTCCTGCTCAACTTCATCTAAAGTCCCGTGCCATTATTGAATGACATTTCTAAGACCGTAGATGTTATCGATACCAGAAGACATGTCTTGAGAAACATATTTTTGGTATTTTTCAATTTTCTGATTTTTATAGGTTTTTGAAAGTTTTATATTTTTCTATTTTCTTTTTGTTGGTTTTATATTTTTGTATTTTGTTTTCCATAAATATATATAAAGGATAGAGTAGATGATATAGTTAAAGAAGATGATGATACGAAAATCGAGATAAGGATATCGAAAAGACGCAGTAGAAGATAGAAGTCATCAACTCTTAAACATTCACCACCAAAGCTTCCAAGGCTCTTGAATCGAAGAAAGAAATTGACCATCCGAAAGTGAGACTTTGGCAGCTTCCCCAAACCAAAAATCCTTTAGCTGAGCGATTCAAGCTCTATTTCAAGTGGCCTTAGCGCCAAAGTAGAAGCACACCATTATCATAAATCTCACGCTCCATTTAAGAACGATAATCAAGGATCTCCATTCGGGGTTATACCATCAAGAAGAAGAACAAAGAACGTATCATCCCACTCATAAATAATCTTCTCAAATTTCATTAGCCACTGAAGTCCGACGCTATCCATTCCAAAAGGTGTCAAGAGACCACTTCCCCACGTAGTTGAATTGATGCATCAGCTTAGACTAGAGCTCACGAACCCAATACACATACCCAAAGACAAAGAAACTTATACCATCGGCAGCGATTAAGTCCAATAGCCAAAGAATAACCCCGATGTATACTTTTCTCTCCCCTAAAGAAAGTGTATGAAGCTCAAGAACCCGGCACCAATGCCCAAAGAGAGAAAAACCGATAACATTGAAGAAGAGGCCAATCATCGATTATCTCTCGGTGAGGTGACGCGGATGTCAACTCCGAATAAGTGATTATATCTCTGAATCAACATTAAGCCCTCAAGTGAGACAAATGAGCGCCCCCAATGTACACATCTCTCCTCGATGAATGCGATAGCATCATCACCACTTGTGTACCTCTTTATCATCGAAACTAACTCTTCCATCTCTTCCCCACATAGTTGGAATAAAAAACACTGAACGCCATGAGTCAAATCTTGAGTTTCTCTCATGGTAATGACAATAGTCTTCCCGATATCTTCAATCACTTAGAAGTATTAAGTCTCACAAGATTACTCGCCAGATAGATGTGTGTCTCTTCCCTCCGTTTAGACACTTCAGAGTCAAGAAATCATTATAAGCCCGTGATACTAGAAATTTGTTGAGAAGAACACTTGAACTCTTGTGAGAATCAACTTGTCAAGACTCTCGACTATTTTTATCAACCCTTATGTAGACAATTTGAAGTGACCACTGAAGAAGAAAACCCGCTATACCATACTTGAAACTCAAGTCAACTTCCCCACATTTGTATCTTAAGCTTGCACCTAATGATGGAAGAACTGTGTAGAGAATTTATGCTTCAAGCAAATCTCTAAGTACTCACTACCCAAACAAAGTATGAGACATTAACACCTCTTGAGATTATCCACACCGGCCATATGCAGTGACACCGAGTAAAACAAAGTAACTCCTATAGTGATAGTTAACCTGTCTTCAACCATCCACCTCGACTGCCGGTAACTAGATAAACCAAGTCTTCAACTCAAATTCTTAAGCCCGAGCAAGTTATCAAATAAGAACATGCTTTGTGAAAGTCAACTTCAATCTCAAATAAGTGATAAATGATTAACTCCTAAGTAATCACCTTGTGTCAAATGTCCAACAATAGTCAATATCAACGCCTCGAGGAGTCAATGCTAAAAATATGAGCAAGTCTAATTGGAATTGAATCGACTTATAACTTTCTCCCAATTAGTGCCCCCCTAAACCGACAACTGCTTGATAAATGCCCAGATAAAGAAGAAGTCTTTAGATCGTTAAATGCAACTCGCCTTAGTCTTCTAACATGTAGTAGAAAATGTAGAACCGATCGTAGACTCGACCTTCTTCAAGATCGTCCAGTTGGGGAATAGATAGTTAACATCTTCATTTCACCAAAACACAAGAACATCACCAAAAAGTATCCCAATTAACTTACATCTTGCAAATCCCCTTAATTAAGATCCTCCCAATCAAACAAGAACAGAAAGATGTTCATCAAGGAAATCAAAGAATCACCTCGCAAATAACACACAAAATGGTAACACCAAGCAAACAATCACATCAAACAAGAACAGTTGTTCGAATCATCATGTTAATGTGCACGTGAAGCATTAACCAGAAGCACTTTGTCAATAAACTCATATCAGCTTGTGAAGATGTCAACCAACGGCTCTTAGAAGAGAAAAACTCCATGTGAAGATGACCCGATGAGAAGAAGCTCGGTTCTTACATGAGTTTAGAGCCGTATGACCATTTATATTCTCAAATATCAATCAACAATGCAAAAAATTCACACTTTTTCTCCCCCTCAAGAATTGCATACGGAGTTGCCATTCTTGATTAAGTAAGTGAAAATCATCCAAATGTTCTATTCACACTTTCTCCCAGAAATTCAACACATGATGTCGCCATCTTCATTATAATCGAAAGCAAGTGGAATGAGAAAACAATCGCTGGTAGTCCGCACTTATGACCGGCAATATGGAAAAGCATGAAGCATTTTGATGAGAATGGTCATTAATTAGAAGATTTCTCTTCTAAGATGCGCAGACATCGCATAATCTTTTCTTTAGAGTACGAGGCAAGAATCTGTGTTCATACGCCTTAAGAAGATTTCTTGAAGATAATGCGACCGAGACGCATAATATTTCTTTCTTTGAGGTACGAGGTGAACCTAAGTATTCAAACGCCATAAGAAGATTTCTTCTTCGAAGATATGCGCATCAAACGCATACATTTCTTTTGGAGTACGAGGCCTGAACTGATGTGAACAGACGCCATAATCTCTTTTCAATCTCTTTGGCACAACATGTAATCAACCCCATTATCATTCAAGAGGCCCTTTGTCGTGACAATGATGGAGAAAACCCAATATGATGAATTTGACCGAAGAAACTAACCCAACTCGTGACTTAAACTTGCACATATGTAACAAAGAGCGGTGCCGAGACTTCATCCTCCATTGAATCTCTAAGTACTCTATACTCTTCAACCAACCAACCATCAAGTGATAGACGTACATCACCTTTTGAAAATCCACAATTTAATGTGACACTGAGCACTACAACGTAACTCCTTAAAGTGATAGTTATTTTGTAGTGGTATGAGCCCAATTCCCCCAAGTGGTAAAAGAAAAGGTAAAAGACACCCAACAATAACTAGATTTCCAAGTCTTTGTTTTTGATAATAAGCTCGAACAAGGATCATGAAGAATCTTCATCCAACCATCCCCGATACCTTCAGATACTAAGTACACTCGCCCGTGATATTTTACTTCAACCTCAAATGAATAATACTGAATTAACGCCGTTGTTACATCTTCTGATTTAAAGCTCAAATCTAGCCTCCTTTGATTTTAAAAGTGAACTTTGATAATGGTTTCATCCCGACCATGGTTAATAGCACATAACCCCGTAAAACCATGTAATAACCAAACTGCCATGAAGACAATCCAAACACACACCCAATTCATGAAGTACACTCTTTTATCCCTTCTTTGAAACAAAACATAGCACCAAAGATCAAATGAGATCCGAAATACACTTTCCTTTCTCCAAGATGGTTCCATCAATACGGGATTTTACAATTCTATGGTTTAAACCGAGAAATAAGTTCTTTCGCGGGATTTTACCAAAACCAAGAATAAACCGTAAGATAGATCCGGAAGTGCACTTTACTTTACCAGATGTTTCCATTGTTACGGATTTTACAAGTCTATGATTTAAACCGAGAAATAGGTTCTTTTCATGATTTTACAAAATCAAGACTAAACCGTAAACAATGTCGACTTGAATGTGTTGTGACAATATTGGCTTCGGTGAATATCCGCTTTAAGGAACATGCCGTTCATCAATGGTTCATTATCCAACATCATCAACATCATCAACCATCCAATCAACACTTTGGTAAACACATCATTCACTTAATCTGTCGGCAATTGCAGTGACCATATGAAGATGTAAACCCGATATATCAAACTCGAACATGAAGTAAAATTCCCCGATTTGTTACTTAAACTTGTACTAATCCTTGTGAAGAAGAAACGGTGTACCCAATGTACAAAACCTTCTTGACATTCTCAACCGAGCGGACAATCGGCGATAGTCACGCTAGTGTGTTGTTGAGAAAGAATCACAACCGTAATTAAATAGCCAAGTCTTTATCACTCTCTATAAATGCCCAAACAAGTCATCTTCACAGAAGGGTAGAAAGAAAGAAGACGAAATAAGTAAACACGCCTCGAAAGCCTCACTTCAAATCCAAATGAAAAAGATATCGAATAAAGCAACCCCAAAGTCCGCTTTGTTCATCCATCAATTCAAGCCGTAACATAATATCCTTCGTGAAAATGTAGAAACCAAAGTATCGAACCTCATCACACCAAGTCACATTATCATACCACATCTCAAGAAATCTTATCAAGCATATCACAAATCATCATCAAATCTCTTTGACGAACCTCATCAGCTTCAAATAACTTCAACAAGTTTCATCATCAAACGCTCATTAACAAATCAAATAGAAAAATCTAAAATTGAGAAGCCCATCTCATTCAACATCCTAATCCAAGCCCGATTCACGATGGGAACCAATACCAAGTATAAAACCAAAAATAAATACCTCGATCCAAACGTGATCCGATCCAATAGTGGTTTCTAGTTACCGCCCAAATGTGAACAACAAACTTACTTCCAACTCAATTCTTAACAAACCTAATATAATAGTGCCAATGTTACTAATATTAGTACCAATGACTCATATTAGTACCAAATGTTTAGACTAACCATTGGTCCCAATGTGAACTTGGAATTTAAATATTAGATCGATAATATTTGTACAAATATTAGACGAGAATGCAAACATAAGATTTCAAGATGTATGTCGTACCAAACGCATAATATTCACCCTAATCGTGATCCAATATGCATACCCATGTCTCGATCCAATCATCAAGTTTATTTAGACACAAGTCTAAATGATACTGTAGGCCCATAAGATACACGCACTGATCCAAAGTCCATTGCACATCAAACACCCGGTATAATAAATTCAATTCCTAAACTCACGGATATATATAATCCTCCTAATATCAACTCATATCTATAACCCTAATTTCACAAACATCCGCCTACCACTTCACAACTCTCTTTTCACCAAACTCGCCATCAAAACGGTCTCATTTCCCATCTCATCATACGATCTAAATCACATCCTTCCATCATCGATCATGCTACGATCCAATAGTAACCATCAAATGACACAACCCAATCGATTCTCACAAGGACAAACCCAATCAAAATTCTTGTCGATGTTTCTACCAGTACAGTGATGGCATCAATATTATGATTCATCAGGTATTGATTCTCACTCAAGATGATTCGGCTTCAAGATACTGTTGATGGTTTCGTGTACGCGTGCAGTGATTGTGTGTTTGGTTCAGAGTTGTATAACGAACATCTAAAACGATTTTAACATACATGTTATAAATCGCTTCGCATTCTAGTTTCGATATGAATTAGAAGAGCTTCAAACAAGGATCACCGTGATGAAAGCTTCTATATGATCTTGCATCTAATGGCTATTGTAGCACAATTTTAATTTTTTTTTTTGGATCAATGATGAGAGCAGTCAACTAAAAAATCTTTAAAAGATTATAAGAAACATTGAGCCTTCAGATTGTTTGTCGCTTTTGTTTTTGTTTGTATGAAATTGAGATGAGATATAGTTGATTCTTTTGGAGTTTGTCGGAGATGTATATGTTGCGGATCTGTGAAGCTTCTGACTTTTCATATTTTCTATATTTTGCTGGACCAATGAAGTAACACACCGAAGTTCATGGAGTCGCGGGTAAGTGGTATTTGTGGTCCAGGTCTTTGTTTGTCATAGTCATTACTTTTCATCTTCATCTTTTTCTCTCGCAAGGTCAAGTCGCCAGTGACAATGGTCTTGAGCCAACTCGCTAGCCAACTCGCTAGCCAACTCGCTATCCAAGTCGCTAGCCAAGTTGCTAGCCAAGTCGCTAAGCTAACTCGCTACGACTTGTTAAATAACAAGTCGCTAGGTCTTTAAGGTCATCATTTTTTTATTTTATTTTATTTTTTTATTTTTTTTAAGTCGCTAACAAATTCAGTGAATCTGGACAGATTAGACAAGTCGCTAACATAGATACATTTCATTTGGACAGTTTTGAGAGTAAGTCGCTATCTTCAACGACATTACAACTTCGCTAGGATGAAAAAACTTTTCCATGAGTTTATTTGACCACCTTTTTCCACCATATGCATACTTACCTTAAAATTGCATAAAATGCATTCTTTTGACCCATTTTGACTAATGATATGACCATTTTGAGCGTAACGAGATGACAAAAAAGACTTGCAAGAGATGTACAAAAAATAAGTCACACAAATATATGATACCAAGAATCTGATTCACACAGGACTGATGACGCATAAACATAAATTTGTGGACCTTTTTTGACCAAAAAGATACAAACCACTGTGCGGTAAAACATTGTTAACACAAAATGAGAGAACAACTTTTCGAGACATAAAAATGGTGAGAAACAGCAGTTTAAACAAGAATTCAAACCACAACAAATCATCAAAACACAACAACCTTGGCTCTGGTACCAATTGTAGGATCTTTATTTTATTGTGTTTGATGATTCGGGTGGTCTTGGGAGATCAAAATACATGTTAGCCATTAGAGAGAGAAAGTTAGAGAGTTGGGTGTTTTCTTGCTAGAGGTTTACACAAAAGTATGGAATATTAGATTGAAAGCACCACCCCTTCCATGGATGGAAGGGGTATTTATACTTACAAATACACGACCTCCTATCGGCCTGTGGATCAGGGATACAGTGGGTAAAGACCCGTCCTTCCTCCACGGTGTTGCACTACGCTAAACTAAACTAATAACTAACTAATAAACTGATAAATAACGAAACTAACGACAAGTCTACGAGCTAACTTAAGCTAGATAACATTTGGGGTGACCGACTCTTCACTAAGGAATTTTCTAATTCCTAACACTCATAATATGTATGGGTTGAAACAAATGTTTAAATGCATGCTTGCATGCTTAGTCGTTTGGGTAGAAATAGTTTAGGGTTCCTTGTCTATAAAAGGAACTTGATAGTATGTAATAGAAAAGAGAGTTTTGAGAAACATATAGTTTTTCAGTTAATAAAAGATCCATAGAGGATCTAAGTGTTCTTAGTTATTATAGCTTGTATTTACATTCCGCTAAAGAATACGAGTTGTAGAGAGTTTCTATTAGTTTGCTTATGATTACATAGGCAACACTAACAATCTACGAGTGCTAAAGATTTGTCAAGGTCTTTGTGTTTTCAACAGAGTACGGCACAGATTACAAGTAAGCATACCAAAGACGCTCAAGAACCTCAGTGGCGTATTTCTGCTGAGAGAGAAACATCCCAGAAGAATTACGAGTCACAGAGATTCCCAAAAAATAATTGAGCGCCCCAAATCGCTTTCATAGAAAACTCGCATGAAGAGAAGCAATACCCATCTACCGAAGTAAAGCTGTAGAAGATGCGATCAAAACAATATCATCAACATATAACAGTAAGTAAGCCGTGATCTGCCCCATGCACGCGTAAATAAAAAGTGATGAGTCACAGCGACTATGACTAAACCCTAACCCGGCGGCACAACTGTGCAAACCTTTGAAACCAAGCCCGAGGGGCTTGTTTAAGATAAAGAGATCGTCAGAAGAGACAAACATGATCGAGGTACCGTGAATCTCGAAATCCGGAGGCTGCGCATATAAAAAGCGATCTGGATAAAGATCATGTAAGAAGGCATTCTTGACATCGGTGGGTGAACCGCAGGCCAATGTCGAGAAATAGCAAGACTAAGCACTTTACGAATAGTGGCCGGTTTAACTACCGGGCTAAAAGTCTCATCCACATCAATACCCGCAAGTTGGGTGCTACCATTCGCAACAAGACGAGCCTTGTAACGATTTAGTGTACCATCTGCATTATATTTATGCCTAAAAAGCCACAAGTAGCGAATAATGTTCGCATCCTGTGGTCGAGGCACAAGAATCCAAATATTATTTTTAATTAATGCATTATATTCATCAAGCATAACACGATACCAATTGGTGTCTTTGAACGCATATTAGCGGATTATGCAATATACAAGTTTACATCCACCTCGTTTAGTATTATAAGACACGTCTCTAATTTGGGATCCGAGGAATAATATATTTGGTGTAGGGTTACCTCGTAAACAAAAGTTTGTTGGTAAGATGATATAAAATGATGCCAGCGAATCAGTCGACAGTGGCTTAGTGGCAAAAAAGTTTGTGACTTTTATTTTAAAATATATGAGGTCTAAAGTTTAATTTCTGTTTAGTGTAAATAATTTTAAAGTGGCCACGCCAATCTCCTGAAAAAAAATGTTTTAACTGGTTTGAGTCTGTGTGGTAGTGAGTTCAAACCCCGTAGATTAATCGACCAAAACTTTACGGAAAAAAAAAAAAAAAAAACAATGATGCCAGCAACATATGTATTGTTTGGTGCTAAATGATTCGTGAAATCTTATAATGCTTGAATGGGTAAATGATACAAAAATAAATAGTTTTGCAATACGAGAAATAGTATGAATTCATGCTTGATAAAAAAAAAGGCTCTGCTGTAATCTGGGATTTCTTTTAAATACTCATATCGTACAACATGAACATAAGCAGGGATGAAACTAGGAATTTGTGTTAAGAATGTTTAATTTCTTTTTTTCGATAGTAACATGCAATTCTTTGTTTTAAAGATGGATTAAAATTTAAAATACGGGTTTAATGATTCGGTTGTAACATACACTTACTTGATTAGTTGATAAAATGAATAAAACGAGCAAACGTTGGCCTAAATGGTATTGAAGATGGGGAATTGAAGATAAAAACATGGTTGTTTATTAGATATGGGCCATTGGAAGGGGTTGAATTGAAGACTTTATGAAACGTACTCTCGAGGCGGTCTTGAGTTTTTTGTTGCTTTGGGCAAGGTGACCGAAAGATGCCCCAACTAAATTTTGTAACCACAACACATTGCTTTTAAGTTTGACATGTAAACAAAACCGTCTTGAGACTCGATAAAACTCGGATGATGTCAGAATTAACCATACATTAAATTCAAACAAGGGGTTTTTTATAACCACTGTTTCGACAAAGAATCTCGATGAGACGGTTTGGTTTTGCCATAACGTTTTTGAGACATACACTACATGGTTTATTTATGTAACACAACAAAAGTTTGGCAAACATATATAAGAAAGAAGTTATGGCAAGGTTTATATTTTGTGATAATTATATTTTTGAAAGAATACTAAAACAGAAAAGAATTGCTAAAAAAGGTGATGAAATGAAAATATAGTAATAAATTATAAAAAGAAAAGAAAAACGTATTAGCCGAATAAAAATTGTCCAATTTGATTTTGATCAATCTTTCTTGTTCAATTTTGACCATTAATATATTTATTTGTGTTATATAATACTTGATAAAAATTATACAAATGAAAATACATTTTAAACCCAATACATGCATAGATATTTTCCTCAAGTATTATATAACACAAACAAAAATAATGATAGCCAAAGTTGAAGAAAGAAGAATAAAAAAGTCAATACGGGACAATAATTTTGGGACGGAGGGAGTATTAAACTTCTAAATTTCGGTTAAGCCAGGTTATAAAACCGTAAAAGTGGTGTGGCAAACATGATTGGCTTCAACTGCTAAGCGAAAACCTTTGTTACTAAAATTTGCATTAACAAAGCGGCACAAAGTATGAAATATTTATATATTTATATCCAATTCATATATATCGGTTTACAAAACACCTTTATAAAGGCGTGGCGGCATGATTCAAACCTCAAGCACTGCGGGACAACTGAGAGCCTTTGGTGTTCAAGCACAACAAATACAAAACTTTACATCCCAACCGGTTGTGCGAGCCGTCTCACAACCTTTATTTATTTATTTATTTATTTTTTATATGCTCAACAAGCACAATAAGGCAAACTAGCCCAACAACTAGTCAAAAGGCCCAACTACCGATTGTCCAGAAGATCCCACTATAGTTTATGTCTACTGTTTCAGGGGTTATTGTGCTTCTCCAAACACTTCCGACTCAAGTTACTATGCTTCGCATGTCATTTCAAAACATATTTCAAGACCGGTTTAGCATATGGACTGCGCATTATCATCTAGTGGACAACAACATGTATGTATACTATTTTGTAATAAAAGCGAGTTAATTATAATTGGTCATTAAGGACTTAGGATCTTGCATATAATGTTTCGTGTTTTTTTTACGGGTCATGTCCTCGTGGTTTTGACCAATTCGGGTTTTGATCTTTTAACCAATAATTACATTAGTTATTTGTTAACTTGAAGAGTATTTTGACTTTCCACTGTTATTTTTAACAAACCACAAGGACGATTTATGTAACTAACACAAAAAAAAAAAACATTTAAAGAAAATATTTATTATACTTAAATTTGACTTATTGTATAATGTGAGGGCTAAAAAATTTTATTAAACTAAAAAATTGTTAATACATTTATCGCTTAAAAAATTTACTGCGCATTAAAAAAAGTTTTTTTTATATGCTTAAATTTTTTTATTAATACTTTTAAAAGCTATTTAATAAAAAAGCAAGTACTTAAAAGCGTATAAAGGCGTTATAAAATAGATAAAAGCGATATAAAACTTTATAAAAATGAAAGCATTATAAAATGGATGAAAATATACAAAAATCGTACAAAATACGCATTAAAAAAGTGTTTTTTTAAGTATTAATAGGAAAATTTTAACCCTCACATTGTATATGAGCAAAAAAAATTTAAACCCTCTGGCGTGAGGGCCTAATTTTTTTATTTTTCATTTTTTAAAAAGTTTATCATACTTAAATTTTTAAGCCAAAAATTTTGGTATAATAAACTTTTTTTTAAGTGTTAATAAAAAAAATTTAGGCCCTCATGTTGTATATAAGCCCAAAATTTAAGTATAATAATTAAAAAAAAAAGAGTTTTCTTAGGCCCTCACATTATAAATAAGCCCAAATTTAAGTATAGTAAATATATATATACATATATATATATATATATATATTTTTTTTTTTAATACATAAATAGATCCTTATGATTTGCCAAAACATGTGAAGTCAAAAATACCCTTAAGATAACACTTCAATGCCAATTATAATCCAAAGATAAGCCGTAATGGGTCAAAAACCACGGGGTATGTTTATGCTACATGGACTTCATATGCAAGATCGGCTCTGGAGACCAATTAATATGATAACTCTAAAAAGCATTATCCCTCTATAATTGTTGGCAATGGTAAAATATACCCATAGCGGCTGGAACATAGTGGTTTGTATACCCCTTATAAACATCTTTAGCTTCATAGTATATTGTTACACATAACATCATCAAAACTTTGAGTACGTTGGTTAATTTGCAGAACATCCAAGTTTTTGTTAAAACGGCATTTGGCTGCTTGTAAGATTACCGAACTTCATGGCTTAACTTCCCGTTCAACTATGTATCAATTAACATTGATATCCTTCTATATTATAATGTGCATCAACTATTTTAGAACAAGTATGTTTAGTTTCTTAAACATAACATTACATATGTATTTATCTATGTAACATATTAATTCTATAAATGGAAAACAACATATTACATCATGGCTTGCATCACATTAGAAATCTTTAGAGTTTCATAGAGATATTTTGTTTCCAGATACTTACTCATCATCTTGCATAATCTTGGAAGATTTGCAGGTGATCTTGGAAAGATTTTTCTTTGATCTTTTCAACCAATTTGGGGCAAAAATATAAGGGTGGAACCCTTGAGTTCCGATGGTCTTCAACGAACAATGGCCAATAAATAGCAAAAAGCTGGCTTGGTGTTTTTGTAGAAAACTAGAAGGGGGTTGAATAGTTTACCAATTAAAACTTTGTTTTGAAACTTATTGAAAAGATCAATTGATATTGATCTTAGATATATTAATGAAATATGCAAGCAATATGTAAGAAGTAAATAAGGAAAAGAAGATCAAACCACAACAAGTTGTTTATAGTGGTTCGGTCTACAAGGACTCTATTTTGCCTACTCTCCCACTCCCGAGTCTCACACTTTCGAGTTTAACTTCACTAGTCAACAAGCTCCTTTCACCGGCGGAGAAAACCTTTACACTTAAACACACTATTTCCGACACTAAGCTAGATGTCGAGTTCTTTCCAAGGGTACAACCACTCCAACAACATTTTGAGGACTAAAATACTAACCACTCACACTCACAAGATTATGATGGTTTAATACAACAATGAAGTATGAATCAACACAGATCATACAACACTAAACAAACAAGACTTCCAACTTCTCGTTTGAAGCTTGAATGTGACTTGATCTTCTTTGCTACAAAGAGATCACTAATATGATATGAAACTGAGTTAGAAAGGTTAGAGAGAAGATATGTATGAGTATATTAGAAAGGGATGAAAACTACTTGGTTTGGCATTGCTATTTATAGCCAAATGGACGAGGAAGCGTCCGGACCATGGAACCCTTAAAAGGGTTCCTAGCGTGTCCATTTTGGTACGTGGGGTCGACAGCAAGATATCAAATCTTTGCTAAAGTCAACTATATCTAAGTGAGATTGTGCAAGATATGAAGAGTACAAATCCACACAAAATATCTAATGAAATCTTCAATGATTTCCATGATGCATCACATGATGTCATATGTTGTATTTCTATTTTAGAAATATGCAAGTACTTAAGTAGTGTTTGGTTTTAAGAACCTAACACATTCTAAAAACTACTATCATACATAATGATTAGAGTCATATCAAGATGTCACTAATCATAAATGTAAATGCTTGAATGATGAATATATTGTTTGAAAAAACTTGTTTTAATATCTATTAAACTTGACAAGCTTTAAGCTTTTATACAAAATAAATTTACTTTTGTCATTAACAAAACTTAGGTAAAGATCAAAAATATAAATAACGTTTAATGGCGATATATTAACAATCTCCCCTTTTGTTGAGGACAAAATATATTTTATTTTATAAAGATATAAAGTTTTGCAAGAGTTATAAAAATATTAGTTTTAGAACTTGGAAAGGAAATGATAATGTAAGTGTATGATGTTTGACTTTTTAAGAAAGTCAAAGTATTCATTAGTTGATGCGTGATGACTTTTGAAGATAAAGTATGCGATTGACTTTTAGAAAAGTCAAGTATTATAATGATATATCTGTTTGACTTTTTAGAAAGTCAATGTATGCAGTTGACTTTTGGAAAAATCAATATAAACAAGTTCTATATTTCTCCCCTTTGTCTCAACAAAAGAGTAGAGGCGATCTTGAATGTAATGAGCAGAGCCATTATCTCCCGCTTGGCTCCCCTAAATTGGGTGCATAATGGGAAGATACATGGATTGTGAAAGTAAAAGCTACAAACAAAAATGTTAGTAATAATGATCATTCACAAGCATTTCCAAACACTATGTAAAAGCACCAACAATATATTAAAAACACCATTCATTAGTTAAAATTTTCATGATTAAAGATCATGAAAAGAGAACACAATGATGTGTTTTAGTACAAGAAAAAAAATTAATCCTAAGAAAAGAAGAACTAAAAATGCTAATCTATGACCATCCTAATTAGATGGTGGATGAGAAAGAGCGTTGAGGCGTTCAAGGATATGATTGAGGATGAACCTCATTTCTTCTTTGAAAATCAAGGACCATAACGTGTCCTATCAATGGTTTGGGCGTTTTCTAAGTTGAGCAACCATGCCTAGGGGTAGTATGTTTGGGGAGGTTGTGGTGGTGGAATGGTAGATGTGTTGGTGTTGGTGGAAATGTTTGGGGTGGTCATGATGGATGCAAGCAAAGCATTTTGCATTTGCATTGTCTCACTTAAGTGAGAATCCACCATGCCTTTGAAGTGGTGGAGGTTGTGAGTTAAGCTTGAATCTCCTCTCTAGTGGGATTGGCATCCCACATGCACTCCTCAATGTCCTCAAGATGAGGGGACATTGATGTGGGAAGTGAATGATCCCCATACAAAGGACCATGAATGTCTTTGTGAATGGGGTGGAAGAGAAGAGGTTTAGGCCCTAATGGGGCGTTTGGGTCAAAAGATGACCCAGGTGACTCATGAGCAATCCGCTCAATTGTGCCAAAGGATGGCAATGGTGGTGGATGATTTGGCCTAGGAGGCAAGTCATCCAAGTCCTCCAAGAAAGGATTTGGTGAAGTTGGTGGAGTTGAAAATAACTCCATAGGAATGAGAGTTGGAGACCTTGGTGAAGGTGGTGAGGATGTTTTGGATGTTTGGATGGGTGCTTGGTGGAGGTGAAGTTGGTGTTTGTGTTGGTGGTGGAGTGGTGATCACAATGTGTGATTGAGTAGGTGTGGCCAAGGTAAGGCTTTTATCATCTCGGATGGGAGATGAGATTGTGAGTGGAGAAGACTCGGATGAGGAGCTAAGGTTAAAGAAGCAACAAGGCCTCACACTAATTCTAGCGGTTTTCTTGCAAGGTTTAGGAGAGGATTTTGTCATTTTGACTTTGGTTTTGCTTTGCTAGATAATAGTAAGAATGAAGAAGGTGTGAGGATGATCATGGTAAAACCTCTCAATTTATAGAAGTGAAAAATTATGGGGAAATGTGTTTGATTTGATGTTAAACCATTGAAGAGATGAGGTTCCTAATGATTTGGAAGTGGGTTGAATGCTAGTCATATCAACCAAGTCAAGCCATTCAAGAGAGATGGAGTGAAGAAGAAAAGATTTGCAATAAATGTGGTCTAATGAGTGGAATTTCCTAATATTAGATCACCAGCGGTTTGAAGGTACCAAAAATTTGGTTCCTTCCTTTATGCAAAAGGTTCCTTGGGTGGATTTTCAAATTTTGAATTTTGGTGGGAAATGGATTTCTTATATACCTAAGTGAATTATACTAGTTCTAATAAGAGTATAAGCAAGTTAGGATTGATTTATAAGCAATGGATGGTAATTTGGAATCACGAAAGTCGAAATTGAAAAGTTACACGAAGGATCCACGGCACCAAAAATTTACAGACCGGAACCCTAAAGGGTGCCGTCCGGTCACTATGCACGAATGCAGTGGTACAATTCTCATAACGAGACGGTACCAAATTATTGGTGCCGTCACGGTCCGTCTTGATTAGAAAACAAGGCAGTGTGTTTTTAGGTGTGGGACCTTTCAAAACAGAAATTTTTCTCAAAACATGTGACACTAAACATTTCTAGTTAGGAAAAGCAAATAATACATATATAAACATAGTGGAGCATGTATTTTGAGCAAGGCTTTTTGATTTTCACATTATAGTGAAAATGGGTAAAATTTTGATAGCATACTTTGGTATCATCCCACGCATAAGATTGTTAGCATTCACCATTGTTTCAGTTATATTATCATCCTACATAATAAAAACAACTAAATTGTATCAAACATTAACGATAATGTATTGTTCTAAACACTCCTTAATGGACCCTTATTTGTCCAACTTCTTGTAGATCTTGTTCATCATCCTACCAAGGCACTTGAACATTCCTTTAGTTTGCTTGAATTCTGCTGATTCATTCTCTATCGGGAAGAGGCGCATAATACTCATGGAAGGGCGAGAGCTTGGAAGACCATCCCGGAGCTATTTGATGATGATGATGGAGTTGGAGGGTTTGCTCTCTTGCCTTTTGTCTTAGCAACTCGTGCATCACTCAAAGGTACAAAGATGTGAGGGATGAGCTCATAGTGAAGGTGCATCCCTTTTGGTGTTGGTGGAATTGGTTCAAAGTTTCTATAGAGAGGGTGAAGTAGCATCCAGTATGGAAAGCAACCGATCCTTGAGTTGGAATATCAATCATTCTCCTAGCGATGTAGTAAACTAAATTGAATGGTTGACAATTGGACAAGTTGTAGAGCATGTGACAAAGGCAGCGTTAATGTGATCCTATTTCCTATGGTGCTAATGGCGTTGGCTCTATTAGCTCTTCCCATTTCTTAAATTCGGGCTTAAGTTCATTTAGCTCCATTCCATATGGAGCTCGGTTTACCTCTTTCCTTTGGGTAACTTTCGGGTTGTATCACCCTTAGATTAAAAGGTGTTCACGGATAACATCCTTATCGGCCAAAGCGGGTTTGGTAGGGAAAAGTCGGTCATTGATAGCATCAAGAGCGGTGAGTGACCATTTATTGAGAGTAGAGACAAGTTCCTCGGTTGGGAATTCCTAGCACTTGAGCAAAGTTGGCTAAGGTGATGGTGTAGTCATTTTGATTGATTCTAAACCTAAGACAAAATTCATCATCGTCTTCATCACTAAAGCCGGTCACACTAGCATAGAATTCTAATACAAACCTAGGACAAATTGGTTCATCGATGTCAAGAAGACAATCGAATGGTGGCTAGTTCTTCACGAGGAGATTGGTATTTTCAAGGAAGGATGAGTGAATGGTTCTACCCTCATGGAAATACCTTGATTCTAGACCCCTAAATATTTCTACTTGTTCCTTGGAAAGTCCTTTGGTTTTGTGATGTTTGGGAATGTAGTTAAGGGTGTCTTTGTGATCATAGAATCTTGCGGCTACAATGGTTATTCCTAAGACAAAATTAATATGTTAAAAAATGAGAATACTCATTTAAGCGTTTTGGTTCTAGTGTGTGCCTATATGAAAACAATTTGGAGTTGCGGGTATCTCGACTCATTTTATGCACAAAATGGTTTTAGTGGGGTGTTTGGCAAATACCATGAGATAACCCAAATGCTCCTAATTCAATGTGGCTTCATTTGAATATACCCAGGAATGCATATTAGTTATGCAATACCTTTAGTATTCAAGAGCATGCAAGTGATGAAAGTTTAACGTTTCTATTTGTATTAGCAATGAAAAAAATTGTTTTCCTACAAGTGAGAAGCTTTTCAAATTTTTGACATGGGGTGTTTGGTTGTTTGAATAAGGCCTTATATTTATTATCTATCAATTAGTGGGAAGCATGATTTGTTTATGCAATATGATAATGTAGTACCTAATTTCAATGACTAGTTATGCAATTTGCCAATTGAATTCATATTTGGTATAAAAGCATACATAAAACCCTATGTAATGATTTGTGATAGTTTTGTGCATAAATAAGAATCCTAGACTTCAGAATTAGAGATAAAATGTAGTTAGGATACTTACAATGATGTTATCTTCAGTGTTGATTGAGTGAGAGGAAGGTGTCAATAATGAGCTTGGTTTAAGTTTTACACGTTTTGGTAAAGTGGGTTTTGAGGAAGATGTTTTGTAGGTAGTATATTTTATACGTAGACACCACAGGACCGGCGGTACCAAATTTTGGTTCGTCCTTGTTGTCATTTGGTGCATTATTTCTGATAGCGAGATACAAAACAAAAATTGTTTGTTTTGACTATTCTAATATTTTTAGGCTATGTTTATCCTACATGTTTGGTTCCATTAACCCTAAACCAAGTCTAAGAAGATTAAAAGGTTTTCATTTAAGAGGCTTAGTTAAGATGTCGGCAATGTTGTCTTGGGAGGATACTTTCTCGATTGAAATGTTTCCTTTTTGAACATTGTGCTTGAAAGAAGTGATAGTTTTCAATATGCTTTGTCTGCGAGCATGTTGAGCAGGATTCTTGCTAGATCGATGGCTCCTTTGTTGTATAAGAGTATCACAATGTCGTTGAGATGAATTCCGTAATCTCACGAGCTTGCTTCATCAAAGAGCTTGTTGACATGCCTTCCAGTGAGGCGTGCTTTCGACTTCATTAGTTGAGATGGCTAAGGCGTTTGCTTCTTTGCAAACCATGAGGTGAGACAATGTCCGACAAAAGTGCAAATACCACTTTTCTATCGACATAGTCACCCGGCATGATCCGGTAGAAGCATACACTGGTTTCTACCCGTTCTTTGGGATACCATAATCCTAAACACGTTGTTCCCTTAATGTATCTAAAAATCCTTTTAAGGCTTCTAAGTGTGATGCCTTTGGGTTTTCTTGAAAGCGAGCACATAGACAAACACTAAACATAATGTCGGTCTACTAGCAAGTAGATAAAGTAGGCTACCAATCATTCCTCTATATTTAGTGTTTCTATGGATTCACCTTCTTAGATCCTTGGTGAGTTTAGTGTCAGAGAACATGGGTGTTTTAGTTGGTTTGGAATCTTCAAGACGAAATTTCTTAAGCATGTCTTTTATATATTTAGATTGGTTAAAAAATATGCCATCTTCTAGTTGTTTGATTTGAAATCCTAGAAAGAAATTGCTCACCTCATACTCATTTCAAACTCGTTAGGTGCATGATTTTAGAGAAATCATCACAGCTCTTGACAAGTTGATCGAATATAATGTCATCAGCGTTATATTTGAACAATGATAATATGTGATTTCCTTTTCTTGGTAAAAAGAGTATTATCTACTAATCCCATAATGTATTTGTTATCAATAAGAAAAGTCTTAAGACGATCATACCAAGCTTTTGGTGCTTGCTTAAGACCGTATAGTGCTTTCTTGAGTTTGAAGACATGATGTGGTTTCTCAAAGTCGGTAAAACCGGGATGTTGATGTTGGAATCACTCTAAACTTATTTCAAGTATTTATATTTCATATGTAATAGGTAGCTTTATTATGGCCTTTATGTTTGTTTAAGGTCAAGCTTTTGTAGAAGGCCCATAAAAGCTTGACCGGCTAATAAGGATAGGAAGGGAACTAGGAGTGTTGCGCTAGCTTCCCTCCTATAAATACCTCTTGTAAACCTTCATTTGAAGGTTGGTTGTTCAAGTTCTTTTCTTTCACATACACTCTCTTTTTAACCGTATACTATATTATTGTGTGTATGTGTTTTGATACTTGTTCAATCAATATCTCCTTTCTTATAAGCTTGTGTTGTAAAACTAGTGACCTACTTGATGGTATCAATCGCCATCTAGTTGGGTGAACGGTTTGTTTTGATGTCTACTTTTGTGGCTCACGTTTTAACCTTTCTCAGCTTAAAAGCTTTATTTTACACTTTCAATCCAAGATTCTTGTACTTTAAAGGTTATTGGATGTTAAAGTTTAAGTTTTTGGCAAAAAGTTTGAAACTTTATGTGTAAGGGCTTCGTTTTTAAGCTAGTTTTTTACGAGGGTGCTTTCACTGCATGCTTGTTTTGAAGCTTTGGATCATCAAGTTTCACACTTTTGTGTTTTTTTGGTGATATTGAAGCTATTTCATCCAAAAATACGGTTTAGAAACATCTTTGGGCAAAATCAATATTACGAGTAATCCTCTAGCGTGTAAAACCCTAAAACTACATTGGATTATTCATTGGTTTGATCTTATTTAGAGTGGTTTTCCGTGTTTTCTTGCTTGGATAAGCGAAAATCGTCGACTTTGGATATCTTTTTACTTGTGTAGTGTAAAAGATCATTTGGATAAACCTAAACTTGCATAAGCATAAGCTACGGCGTAGAAATCCGCGCCTAGTTCACTTTTCGCGTAAACTTGGGTCTCGCATAAGGTAATCCTGCTTAACTCCAAGCCTAACTTTTGTCTGCGTAACTTTGAATTCTTTTTCCACCTTCGCGTAAGCTAAAACTTCTGGCGTAACTCTCATTGTTGCGTAACTTTGTTTTCGCTTAAGTGCTACTTGGTTATTGTGATTTCGCCTAAAGACACTTCATCAGCGTTTCATTAGACTACAAAGATCCACCAACCAAGTTATCTCAAAAAAAAATTTAATTTTTGAGTAAAAATTTAATTTTTTAGAGAACTAAGCGTTCAATTTTTCTTGAGATTCAAATTTTGGTTTAACCGTGAAAATTTTGGTCAAAAATTCAAAATTTTGGGCCCAAATTCAAATTTTTAGGTAAAATTTGGCGTCAAAAATTGTCATAACTCAAAATTTTCTTTCAACCTTAGAATTGGATTTTATAGTGAATTTCAAATTTTGAGAGTCAAAATTTTTCAAAATTATTTTTGGAGGGAAATTGAAATTTACTATATCGACCTACATTGTGCTATATGATCTTAGCACCTTTTCTTCTCTTTGATTCTTAGCGAGGAAGAGTGAAATGGATTATGATCATAAAGATCCATTTGTGGCATTGTAAGAAGGATTCATGGCTATATCTCGGCATTCAAGCATCGAGGCGACATCTAATTCCCAATATCCAGCGGTCATTACAAGGTGCTTGCGAGTTCTTTGTACATGAAAGGAATGCTCAAATGGGCGTTGAGAATGTTGTGAGTCGCATGCAGCCGGTAATGCGGACAATGAGGTTGTAGCATTGGAAAAGCAACATGGCGGCGGAATCTGGAAAGATATCATACTTAACTACGACACCGAGCCTAGCGTGACGAAGAACAAATGGTTGAGGAAGATATCTTACCCACCTATGACAGCGACACGAAAGCAGATGGTCAGGGTACAATCACATTGATCATATTACGCACCAAATGCGATACAACAAAGCGAGCAACTTTGAATTGATAATGAAGGAGAGGTTGACGGTATGTTGCACAATGTCGAACAACTTTCTCATGTGCGAGCCCTTACTTGTTAACAATTCAGCGAAGCGTCAAATCAAACTCTTGAATCGAAAATTCTTCTCAAAAAGACCATTGTCAAGTTTCATAAAGATTTTTCAAAACTAGAGGCACATTGCATCTCTCTTGAACTTAAACTACAAAACAAATCTTTTCTTAGAACACAAATGATTAGTCTTCAAATAAACAAAATGTCGTGTGGATACATTACTAAAAGAAAATGAGCATTTAAAGGCTCAAATTCAAGCAAAGGGGCTTGCGCATGGTGCTTTACAAAACAAAGCGAGAAGATGCTTGACAAGAGTGTGGATACTAATTTTGCAAAACCAACAATCTTGGGAAATGCGTCTCTAAAACCAATCAGAAACAATCGGTTAGTGAGACATCCAAGCGCTTTTAAATACGAGCGTTCAAAATTGTCAAAACCACGGTTTCCCTCCCAAGTTGTTGAGAATAATCATTTGATAAAACCGGTCCTCCACATTCCAGGCCTAAGAATAATCCTTACGTTTTATTTATACACATTTACATTAAACCTCAACTTGTGGTATGCAGGAAAATCTAGGATTAGTTCGAACAACTTGTGTCTAAATGAGCATTAAAGTAAAGATTCATATGATTCACATGACACGTGCAAAATGTGATCTAGAAAAGGAAAGCTGGAAAGGGCACTACTTCATAAGGATGGAATCTTAGGTTCACGACCTAGTGTATCACCTTCGAGTGTATTCTCAACACTACACGTAGTAGCAAACCAAAACCTAAGTTAACTCAACAAGCAGTTAAAAATAAACGTTGATCTAAATGTAAGCGTAGAAACCTAATAGGTGGATCCATATAGGGGCATGAGACTTCCCAAAAAGTTTCACATCCCTTAGATCTAACCTTAGATGGATACCAATGGGTAGAGTTTTCAAAGCTGGCTGGTCTTAGGTGGATTCCTAGGGCAAGATACTAAGTAGTTGCACCAAAACAAGTGTGATACCCTCACATCCATCCGTGAGGCGGAAAGGAAATCATCAAAATAGCATGTTGGGGTCAAGATAATTGACACTACATCTTTATGCCTCTAACACACGGAACGGTTACACTTGGGGATCCATGTGTTTCTCTTCCTTGCCCCTATCTTTCTATGATTTACGCGGCTATGGCCTTCTTTCACGGCATAGGACGTTTCTCACCGTCTAAAACTTAATGATCCATAGATTTGTTCCACCATTGTACTTGTCGTCATGAATTAGAAACATTGCTTGCTCCCTCACGGTTAAAGATTACGCCAAAAGTCGTGCTTCATATGTATCGAATGTTTCCATTTGCATAACAGATATACTCTAATTTGAGATACACATGAATCTACAACAACAACCGAATCTTCTATAACGGAAAGATCAAAGTGTTTCCTACAACAATGTACGAGTTGATGATCAACAATATCCACAGAAGTTTTAGCAGTTGACTCTCGTAATATTTTGGTACTTCACACTTGTTGATCAATTGGACATACATGGTTTCAGCACGTCTCACTTATACATGGTTTGTCTTCATTCATCATCAACTTCGTGGTGTATGATTACGAATCATTGAAAACATGAGGGGGAAAGTGTGTAGTGGTCATTGCTTCTTGTTCTTCTACATGCTTCTTTGCGAAAACCAATGCCTTCTTGAATTCCTTCATTAGGGAAGAAATAAGGCGATATGTGGCTCCAAACATCTCTCACTTTGGTATTATGTCTCAATTTCACGCGGTGATCTTGTGTGAAGTTACCCAAATACATGAAGATCTTGTTGATTTCTAGCATGTTACCTCGAGCGGATCTTCCGCAATTAGTGATTTTCTTTATTGTGGTTCTTGCTCATCTACAAATTCGGCGCATCTGAAACCTTCAAAAGTTAGAGAAATGTAAACTTCATCAGTTTCAAATCGCTAAAGGCGGTTAATGGGTTTGGGGGATTACGGAAACTTCTTCATAATGGCCGGGTATATGACTTAGAACCGGTCACAACCGCTTAAACTTCCCTCAAACCCCATCATCGGTGAAAGCCCTCGCTTAAGTCACCAAATGGAAGGTTATTTGCTCCGTGTTGGTGGCGATATTGATGAGCGTGCTCGGTGTATCCGCACAACGATAATATTCCTATACGATACACTGCTACAACAACTCTTGTTGAAGATGCACCTACACGGTTGACTCCAACACAGCAGTTGAACACACGCTTCCAACAATGATGAACGGTGATGATATTCGAATGAAGTACCCCCACTGCGATTTTGATCCAAATCGTTCTTCAACCCGTTTGCTAATGAGGCTGCTGCACGGATGTGCGCGGAATCTTCCAAACCATTTGAATCCTCGAGATGCGCACAATGTATACCATCAACCACCACACATAGATGGACGAAAGACCATCCTCGGAAAAACATTATTGGCAACCCGAATCAACGGTCGTTCACGAGACAGCGTCTTCACTCGGGCGGTGAACATTGCATTTATGCACTCGCGTACTGCCAATCTGAACCTAAAAACATCAAAGGCCTTGATGACAAAAGACAACTGGATTGAATCCATGCAAGAAGAACTCAACCAATTTAATCGTCTTGAAGTATGGGGCGGTTGAAAGACCAACGAGGAGTCTACGTCATTGGTCTAAAATGGATTTGGAAAAACAAATTGGATCTTTGAAGGAAGCGTCATCGAAACAAGTCCGCGTCGGTGGCTAAGGGTTATCGTCGGGAAGAGGTTAGACTTTGAAGAATCTTTTGCTCGGTTGCTCGTCTTGAGGCATTGGGATATTTCTAGCGTTAGCGGCTCATATGAATATAGCGGTCTATCGGATGGATGTCAAAGCTGCGTTTCTCAATGGACAACTTAAAGCGGTTTGTCGGCCAACGGATGGATTCGTTGATCACGAGTTTCGAATCATGTCTACAAAGCGAACAAAGCTCGTATGGTCTCAAACAAGCTCCTCGGGCATGGTACGATAAGCTATCATCTTTCCTCATTGCTAATAATTTCACCAAAGGTTAGGTTGACCCAACTCTTTTTATACAATATCACGGGGGAACATATCTTAATTGTTCAAATTCGTGGATGACATCATTTTGGGTCTACACATAAAAGTTTTCAATCGCTTTTGCAAAACTAATGAAGAAAAATTTTGAAATGTCCATGATGGGTGAACTTACATTCTTTCTCGGACTGCAAGTTCATCAATCACCCCATGGTATTTTCTTGAGTCGGTCAAATATGCCCTTGATTGTTAAACAAATTTGGAATGGAAAACTGTGACACCTATGCCACACCAATGGCTCATACCAAGAAGCTAGACGATGATTTACATGGGAAATGGATGGACCCTACAAAATACGCGTAATTATTGGGTCTCTCATGTATCTAACGACTAGCGGACACGATATTGTCTTGGTTTATCTATGCTCCGTTATCGATGCGACCAATGAAACCCACCTCTCGAGGCTAAAAGAATCCTCCAGATACATAAAGGGAACCATTAACTTGGGGATCGGTATCAGAAGGATTCGGTTTTGAACTAATCGCTTTTGAATCGCGACCACGCGAGGATGCTTAGACTCACGGAGCACTTGGGAGCTTTACAATTTCTTGGTGATAAGCGGTGTCTTGGCAATCGAAGAAGCGAGGATTGTACATCATTGTCATCAACGAAGCGAGAATATGTAGCCGTATATGTTGTGCTCAAGTCATATGGATGAGAACACAACTCAAAGACTATGGTTACGTATTTGACGAAATCGATATTGCGACAATGGAGTGCAATTGCAATCTCGTGCCTTCGGTTCGGCACTGAAATCAAAGCACATCGATCTTGATATCATTTCATCAAGGATCCGTGGAGCGAGAGTCTTGTTGAATTATATTTTGTGAGTGTAGAATACCAATTGGCGGATCTTCTCACCAAAGCCTTGCCTCCCGCTAGGTTTAATGAGTTGGTCCACTGGATTGGTATGAGATGTTTGACTCAAGAGGTGGATGACCTCTAAAGCAGATCTTAAAACACATCAAACACCAAAACATCTTTTGTAAATAATTTTTCAAAACAAAATACAAAATTATAAAACGATAAAACAACAAAATATTCTTCTAATCTACTTTTCTTTCAACATTGCAAGTACATTTCTTCCGTCAACACTTTAATCTTTCAAAATTCAGTATTTTTTTGATCAAGTGTTGAGGGAGAAAATAAACTTTTAACTTTCAAAACACTGTGTACTTGCATGTTATCATATCGGTTGATTCTTTTACAAATGGTGGTACATTTTACGTTCAAAGACACTCCTCGAACTTTAATTTATAACCTTTCATTATTTTCTCAAGTCGAGGGTAGTGTGTCAAGTTTCTTTCTTAAAATCTTCATTTGGTAACAAAATGGAAGTTAAAGGCTTTGGATGAAAATGGAAAAGGTGGAGGGACCAAAAGCTGTCAACCTTTAAATTATTTTTAATAACACCCCCCTAACTTTTACACTTCATTTATTACTCAAAACATAAAACCATCCTACGCATAGAATTCACTCAAATATACGTGCTTTTGATCATCATTTTGTAAGTTGTTTTTGTGTAAAACATGTTTTTAACAAAGGTTTTGAATTTCATTCAAATCCTCGGTTAACGTTTTACTTGGCGTGATTATGTGTTCACACATAGCGTATGAACACATCATTGTGTGTATGTTTGTGGTTAAAATGATTGTGTCAAAATGCGTTCATAATACATCAATGATACCATTTTAACCATCAAAATCCACCCTGAAACACTAATTGATGATTTTTGAAAATTAGGGTTTATGAGTCGAATTGGGTATTTTCAAATGTGAAGTGTTTTGGTCAAAAATTGATTGGGTTATGTCTTATGTTGATGAATTGATGATTTCCACCTTTATAACCACCCGAAACTCTAAATAATCAATAATTTGGAATTAGGGTTTAAAGTTCATAAGTTTGGGTATTTTTGATTCACCATGAATTGGGTGTTATAACTTGGTATATAGACTCCACAACTCTAAGCTACGAGAAAAAGTTTGGTGCATAATCCATGGCTAGAATCTCATACAGCGTAGATTTAGGGTTTAGACTACGCGTATGTATTCACTGGTAACTGTTAAAATGAGCTAGTATGTGTTGTGATCGTCATAAAATGATGTTTTGTGTTAACTTTGATGATATGATGCTTATTTCGGGCTTGCAACCGTAATATCGAGAATCAAGGTCATTTAATCTACATAAGGATTACCTACAGTAGTCTTGTTCGCGTAAGAATAATCCTACGCATAACGCTTCTGCGTAAGGTTCTACAATGGGACTACTGCGTATCACTGAAGGATATGCGTGCTTGATGACCTCTACGCATAAGGTCAACTCTTACGAGTAGCCTTACGCGTAAGGTTAATATATGCCTACGCATAAGCGCTACGCATAAGGTCTCCTTTTCCTACGCGTAACACTTCTTCGGCGTAAGTTAGATTCTACGCGTAAGTTTACGCTTAAGCATATATCATTCACGTCTCATAACTTTGCCAATCTACGCAGCTTACGTTGACCTTCATGATGAATTGTTACGTGTTCAAACTTGTAAATAAACTAATCATATCATCACGAATCCTAAAATGTTACTAATAAACTTAAATGCTTTGATATGTTGTGAACAATAAGTGATAAAATAAACTTTAAAACTTAAAGTTAACTAACTCTAAAACATTTCCGGCGTCATTGGACTATTGAATATACAAGTGACTTAGGACTCGTAACAATCATTGACTCTGTACATTCAATAACTAGACAATAAGACCTTCCGTTGACTAACATTATGTCTTTCGATATGTTGGTTCTTTTGGCTAATGTTATTTCGGATCCGACATGGTGAACAAATGAATATGGATGCACACGAAGTTCTCCATTCTTTGATATCTATCCTCATGGCTATTCAATGAAGATAGGAAAGAATAATCTCCGTGTTGACTTTGACAACCTCACTTGCTCTGAATCTTCGTGTTTAATTGCTATTGACATTTTGAGGACTCATCCGTATCGAGAACATGCTTTCACACTCTGCAAGCTGTTCACGAGATCTACATCCAACATTACGGAACACTATGGAAAGGGTCAAAGGACAAGCTAGCGTGGCGGTGACTCGAATCACAAACAAGTCACCATTACACTGCGGACTTAAAGGTACGTTCTCCTAATTCGATGTCGATCCAACAAACTATATGCCACTTGAAGAGCTCACTCTCCATTCTTAATCAATATCGGTTATGGCGAGGCTACGGAGGTAATCACCAAGCATTCTCACGTAGAGCTTAAGAGTATTCCTCAACCACGGAGAACTCTCTACATGATCATCACCAAGTCTGTTTTACGGTGCGTGGCGGCTATGAGCACCCTAAGCTCATGAAGCGCAAATATTCAGGCATTGGTCAACAAGAAACACATAGCTATCGAAAGCTCGATTTGGGATGACATGATGTCATTTCTCAACAAACTTGGCTCAAAGATTCCCTACATCGGATATACAAAATTGTTGATCCAGAGAGCACTTGGACTTCATCGACATTCCCAAAGGCTCAATGACCCCAACAATCCGCGACATGTTGACGGAACCCATTCTATCTGTAGAATCAAGGAAGCGTCTACAAAGAAACAAGTCTTTGTCTGCAATTTCCTTCTAGCGAAGATGTCGAAAGCTTCGAAGCATACAAAAGGTATGCGGGCGGTTAGACAAGGCAAAGTTGGTCATCTCGCGAAAAATCTACGGAACACGTAAGGAGAACCAAAGAGGAAGTGCGGGAAATGCGCCAAGTCGTGAGTCAAGGAAGTTCCCCAAGAGGAACCCTCCTTCAAAGAGGATTGTTCCATCTAAGGAAGCTGCTCACATTCCAATTCCCAAACCGAACGCAAAAGAAAGTGGTGGCTCTGAAGGTGACACCCAGAGATGAAGAGATTACCTTCTCACGAATGCACGCAGCAATATCCCCTCCTCGTGACTAAATCTACAAGTCTAGCGAACATGGAAAGGAAAGACTCCGTACTTGAGTCTCATGATGAAAGCTCGAAGATGAAGAAGAGCATGGATCAATCCTACGAGGAAGAAGTTTAAATTAGTTAGACAAATTCAAAAAGCTGAAGAATTTGCAAAAGATCAAATGGGTGGCCCGGGAGGATCAAGTGGTCTTTGTCCACTCTTCACAGTCTGATGCGGTTAATCAACCCGATAAGGGATGCGGTGCCACCACTCTTGTGCAACAACAACGTGAAGGAGTCTCTTGATCTTAACATTGAGGAACGAAGAATATGGCCGAGAAAGAAAGCTGAAGAAGCTAAGGAGCGGATGGAAGAAAAGGCTAAAGCTGGACATGATGTGAAGAAGATTATGATGACTTTCTTCTCAGCCGTCCAACTCGTTCAAGGAGGATATACGCACCTCCAAAGGACCCCGAATCTCCTCATGTACCCTCCTCATCAGATTCTTCATCTCACTCATCACCACCACCATCAAAAGATCAACAAAATCATCATCCAAATCTGTGAAGAAACCACCTCGATCTTGGATTTCTCAAGCTCATAAGCGAATTCACAAAGCATCAAACAAGTCGAGAAGAAAAAGCGTGCTCTACAAAAGCTAAATTTCTTTCTTGATCACATCTGACATATGTATGCGAGCATGACAAGATGGAGAAAGAAAGGGAATTTGTTGAAGTTCATGAAGAGTCATCGTAAGGCTGAGCGCGAAATGATCGAAGGTTACACTAACAAGTACCTTCAGGATATCGTTCCTAAAGTCCAAAAGGAGCTGAAAAACGACAAGATCATACTCACAAGTTTCTTCTTGACCTTGTCCGGTGTGACTAGAATATTTTCGGACAACTCACCCTAACATCGTAGCATTGGTTAAAATACAATGGCCAAAGAGGCGATCTCTCGAATGCAGTTAATCGCTAAACTTGTGATACAAATGTCAAGCGATCAGAGCGTTTACCGGATGAAGCTAAATTTTTCGAAAATCTACTTGATTTTCAACTTCGGATCATCATGCAAGGAGTCGGCCGATCAACCCAAGCGACCAAGAGATGCGATGATAAGGATAAGGAATGCACCTAAGCGTCGAGAAGCGATGCGGTAAATCTACCTCTATGCCACCTCCTCCACCACGAACTCTTTCAACAAAAGTCTCCTCCACCTCGGTCTTCTCTTGATAAACCTCGGGGCGATTCAGTTACCACCCGACTCATAAAGCGGTGATTACTTTGAGTATACGGTGGTGGCGATGAAGAGGTCCTTGAGCCCGCAACAACCCACCTCACCCAAACAAGTGCGAGAACCGATATCATCATCAAGGCCTTCCAAAAGAAGAAGGCGACTCGGCCACGAGTTGTCATGGCTAGATGACGATAAAACCGAAGAGTTTGAATGGTTCTCCACACTTGTCAATCAAACTCTACCCGATGAAGGTCAAGAATTGGTAGACGGTTCTACATTGGAGCACGCAAAACTTTTGCAAGAAAAGTTTCATGTGAAGAAAATGGCGAGATTGAAGCGAATCAAGAATGAAGCATTCCTTCTTAAAGAGCCTGACTGGCGCCGAGGTCGAATATCATCTTGAGAACATCGCTCGAGCTATGTCTAACGACATGGATTGGCTCAATCCGGAAGCAAACATTGACTTCACACAAAGGGACAACCCTCCATACTACACCTATTGGACCAAACCTCTCTAGACCATTGGCCAAGCAGGCGAACCACGTTCCCTTCCGATACTTCTTTAACGAGAGACCGGATTTTCTCTTACGGTAGCGATGGTTCGCGAAAATCGCTACATCATTGACTCTTCCATTTCCAGTGACTATTTACTCAAAGCGCATAGCTATCGAGGAACGTGCAAATCACTTGTTTTCTGACAGCGTGCAAGCATACGACCAAGATGCATTTTATGGGATTCATCATTGGCACGAGCGCCGAAGAATCTACTACGAAGGCTGCACGGTTTGAAGTCTCAACATGCGATGTATAGTTCTAAGGATCGTGGCCATCAAACACATTGATCTCAAGTCTAAGTGGGACTACACATTCTTAAAGAATATCATAGTCAAGCGACAAGATGAACAGGACTATGGATTCTCAGAGTCGACTTTGAGAACTTGTCCTCAACGACATCGAAGACATGTACCTTGCCAAGATGCAGTGCATTATGAGACAATTCTCGGCCGAAGTTCAGCGTGAATTTATCAAGTCGGTTCTCATCTTCATTAGGCGCATTGTGATCAAAGAGCGTGTTGAAGATATCCGGATGGTATTTGAATCTTATCGGGCACGTGTCAACCTCACTCCTCAATGCTTACTCTTCGATCTCAATCCGCTACCTCAATATACGCTCATCGGCAAACCTTTGGGAGTTGTTTACCAAGTGAACTTCAAAGAAAGCTTAATGGCGTGTAGTGATCTTCAGAATCGGGATCATACTTTGAAGGCGGTTAGGGGCGGATTAGCATCGAGGTTGAAGGATATACGCTGAAAGTGGGTCTAAATGCTTGCGGAATTCTCGGAAAGGAGGGATGTGAGAGGATCATCACCATGATTGATGAGCGGTTGTTCGAAGGGATGATTGAGCGATTGGAGAGCTATGTTGGTGGTGACCCGGGAGAAACATCACCGGCTTTCAGCGCCACAATGCACTCAGGAACATCAACTGCACTTCCGGTACCCCTTGAATTGTTTCCTTCATAATTTTGGATGTATGATTAAATATGTCTACGGCTTGTGCACACATACGATGCAACCCGTAGGTGATCAGAAAAGGACCACGTAGTGCGCCTGTGCCACAATCCTTATAAAAGGGGCGAAAGCTTCTTACTTTTGAGTAAAACCTATCAAACCTTTCATTTTTCAAGGTTTTGCTCAAAAGAACAAGTACTTCTCCTTAAGACTTTCAAAACCTCAACCGTTTATATCACTTGTTGAGAGGGAGTATTTGAAACTTTGTTCACAAATTGTTCACAGTGGTCATTCTTCCCGTTACACTCGAAATGGTCATATTTATTCTCAAACGTTTCAAAAATAACACTTTAATATGCCATTTTTGAGGGGAGAAAATTGTGTGATAAGAAATATGTTGTACAAAATGCAAATGAATCATGTACCTCGGACTTAACCAGCGTTGGCGATACTTAGCTTTTAACTTCGAAAAGACTTGTCTGGGCGGGTAATAATTTCAAGCTAGTTAGCTAGTGATGTAAGCGTGTCATATGAGGACTTGTCAGTAGAATGTACCATTAGAGAAACTTTTGATAGACATGAACTCGGCGGGTTTGACAACCTTTCACGGTTTGTCTACACCTTCAAGGTAGTTATTAGAGCTAGTTGTCACCTAAAAGCGGATAATGTAACTCTTTAACTAACAGCAACGTGTCTCTGGGGATTGTCTATCTTGGAATCAATTCAAAAGTGGCATTCTCCTCTTGTGCATTTAACCATTAAAACTATTTAGCACATGTGGAGGGGGAGTATTTATGCAAAACATCATCTCTCACAATGGTTCAAACATGTTTTACATTAACAAACCCTTTGAGAGATTTTTTCTGATGTGGTTTTAATGGCAAACATAGGTTAGTCATGGAGTTATAAGGTGACTAAGGTTAGGAAAAACCGTCCTATGATCCTTGAGCAGGAGGATCTACCCAAGGACACTACCATTAGTTAGTGTTAGAAGTCCTTAGGTATGATTGTAAAAAGGAGAAAATGAGAATGGGAGAAAGAAGGAGTTGAAGAATTAAAAAGAAAATCAAAGAAAAAGGGTGAAAAGAAATAGCCCTCAGTTATTCAACTTAGAGGCGAGACAGGGTTCAATTCATATGCTCTTGGTTGTCCTTAGTGACGGTATTGAAGATTAAAAGTCGTCATGGACCCGGTGGCGCATGCACTAAACCTTCTTAGCCACTCAAGTTTCTCTCAACAGAAGCTTGTTTCATTCTCACGAGGAACCCTACGTAAACTATCGGCTTTCTCCTAGAGATTCTGGTATTGAAGAAGGAGACCCTCTCCCTAGTCTCCTTCCGGAAAACCAAAAGCACTATTGAGTCTAGAGCCACGAGATTCATCAAAAGATCTCTTAGGAACACTTGACATTTAATCACTTGATGATCAAATAATAAGATCATCGATTGGTTCATATCGAGTCCTTCTGCAGATCTTAGCAATGCGTAGAACATTTATGAGAGGTTACATTTGTGATCCTCGGTGATTGAATGGAAACTCTGCCGGGTCAACATCAACCCCGTAAGGCGGGTCGCCGGTAACTCCCGTGGATTCTGGTGTGTCTCAAAGCGGTCTACATGGTGAGGTGATGCTTGATTACCTGGCGACTCATCGAGCAATGGTGTACTTGTTTATCGCGTTATCTCACTTGTGGGACTCGGTTAGAAGCGGCCTTTGTAAGAATTAGAGTTGTGTCCTCACACTATCTTTGTTGACACTCTCGAAGTTCAAACTTGTAAGAAATGAGCTTAGCTTATTACTAACCGTTTGAAATGTTTTCTTCTTATGGAAGCTCAGGGCCGGGATGATCGTCTTTGATTCTTCTCATGCTCACGCCAACATCATCACTAATGGAAGTTCTTCAAAAGCAACACAAGTCGAATGATTCTTCGTCAAACCAAAGAATCTACAAAGTTAAAGACTTAAAGAACTTCATCGATATATTGAATTCCAACGTCAAAGTGTGAGCATGTTGAAGAATGGCGTGGAACCTGGAGCAGCGAAGCGGACACGAGGCGATGCGTCACGACAACAACATACTATCACTCTCACCACAAAGAACAATGATCAAAGAACAAAGTTAAAGATGACGTCAAAGCATAAGCGTTCAAAGATAACTATCTCTACACCTGGGGAGATTGTTCGAATCAAGGCAATTCTTCTCACAAGAAAGAAGAATGTCGAGGAAGGCGTCAACGCTACTATTACATCAACGCCTTCAACGTTTTCATTCATATATACTTGAGGGGGAGATTGTTGGAATCACTCCTAAACTATATTTCAAGTATTTATATTTCATATGTAATAGGTAGCTTTATTATGGCCTTTATGTTTGTTTAAGGTCAAGCTTATGTAGAAGGCCCATAAGCTTGACCCTAGCCCAATAAGGATAGGAAGGGAACTAGGAGTGTTGCCCTAGCTTCCCTCCTATAAACTCTCTTAATAAACCTTCATTTGAAGGTTGGTTGTTCAAGTTCTTTTCTTTCACATACACTCTCTTTTTAACCGTATACTATATTGTGTGTGTGTGTGTGTTTGATACTTGTTCAATCGCCTCATCTCCTTTCTTATAAGCTTGTGTTGTAAAACTAGTGACCTAACAGTTGAGCAACATACACTTCTTCATTAATAAATGCATTAAGAAACGCACTCTTAACATCCATTTGAAATAATTTAAAATCATAGGCACATGCATAAGCAAGTAATATCCTAATAGACTCAAGTCTAATTACTGGGGTGCATAAGTTTCATCATAATCAATCCTACTTTGTTGATTATAACTTGCTACAAGCCTAGCTTTGTTTCTAGATACTATACCATTTTCATCCATTTTATTTTGAAAAACCCATTTTGTTCCAATTATAGTTTGATCTTTAGGTTTTGGAACTAATTTCCAAAACATCATTTCTAGCAATTGGTTTAATTCTTCTTGCATGGCAATTACCCATGATTCATCTTTTATTGCTTCATTTATGTTTTTTGGTTCAATGGTGGATACAAAACAAAAATAATTACTTTGATTTTGGGCTTGTGACCTTAAAGTTCTTTAATTAAGTTGTACTATGACCTTTTTTAAAGGATGACTTTTAGATTCTTTGATGTTTATAATTTCTTTATTTAATGGTTCATCTTCCTTGTTATTATTAATTATTTCTTGACTTTCTATCATTTGACTTTCAACTAAGTCATCAACTACCAAAGGTGATGTCTTAGGGAGAGGTGGACTTTCGTCGAATGTTATTTTCAACGATTCCTCGACTATCATTGTTTCTTTGTTTAGGACAATGTAAGCTTTACTAGTTTTAGAATATCCAAGAAATACACCTTCTAAAATATCCTAAAGTTGGTTTTTTACCTTTATAAAGCTCATATGGTGTTTTGTTTAGAAAAGGACGAATCAAGACTCTATTTAAAATATATGTAGAAGTGTCAACGGCGTTACACCAAAACTTTTGAGGAATGTTTTGTTCATTAAGCATTGTTCTACTCATTTCTTGAATTGTTCTATTTTTACGTTCTACTACTCCTTTAGATTGAGGTGTTAGTGGGCGAAAAAGTTATGTGTTATACCATTTGTATCACAAAAGTTTCCAAATTGAGTTTCGTTGTCAAATTCACGACCATGATCCGTTCGGATCGACACAATGTTAACACCTAGTTGATTTTGAATTTTCTTGCTAAATATTTCAAATTTATCAAAAGCTTCATTTTTGGTTTTCCAAAATAACGTCCAAGTAAACCTTGAGTAATCATCTACTATGACCAAAGTGTATAAGTTGCCTCCATAGATTCTTATAGCGGATGGTCCAAACAAGTCCATATGTAATAATTCTAGACACTTAGATGTGGACACCATATTTTTAGATTTGTGACTACTATGGGTTTGTTTACCAATTTTGCAAGCGTCGCAAAAGTGTTGGTCATATTTTAGTTTTGGTAAATTTCTAACTAGCTCTTTTGAAGATAGGTTTTGTATAAGTCTCATATTAGCGTGACCTAAGCGTCTATGCCAAAGAGATGAGCTATCATTTAACGTTGTTAGGCAAAGTTTGTCATTAGATGTTTTATCTATTTTCATGACGTATATGTTATTTTTCTAACTCCTTTAGCTATGGTGATACCATCTTTTAGTATTTTACTACCATTTTCATCAAATAGTACTTTATACTTTTATCACATAATTGGCTAATACTAAGTAGATTAAATCCTAACCTATCCACATGAGCAACATTTTCAATAGTTAGGGAGTTATGAGCAATCGTACCTTTGCCAATGATTTTGCTTTTGAGATTGCTACCAAAGGTGACATTACCTCCGTCATACTCTTGGTATGATGAGAAGAGACTTTGTTGCCCGTCATGTGTCGTGAGCATCCACTATCTTTTATCCATTCATCAGGTTCCAATCCAACTTTCAAGCATACCTAAGAAGCAAATAACTCAAGCATTTGGTCCCAATATCTCATGGGTCCGTTTGGGTTAAACATACCATTTATTTGATTCATGTATGGAAATGATGGGTAAGAGTTCCATGACATGTAATCTGGAGTTTGATATGGTCTAGGGAAGTTTTGATTCCAACCATTGTGTTGGTAGTTGGGTTGTGCGTTGTGGTTGCTCTTAGGAAATGGGCGTTTGGCAAAAGGTGTTTTATATCGTTGTTGAGTAGTTTTTTTTATCTAAATTCATTTTTAGCAAGTCCTACTCGATGTAACCGGTGGTTTAGTTTAACATATCCTTGGTTTTCTTTGTTACTTTTACACAAATTCGATGCGGTCCATTACGAACATTCGTCTTCTTTGAAGTCCACCGCACCATTTGTTCAACGGACGGAACCCTTATTTTGGTTCCGTGCAGTCGTCTTTATGCTAGCAGCAGATTTTTGAGTCCTTTTTTGCCGTTTTGTTTTGACTCTTTGGAATTAATACTTCATTAAAACCTAGCCCATTCATGTCTCCTGGTGTTTTATGAATTTTAACTATTTCATCGGCAAAAGCGATGTTCTTGTTAAACCTTTTAAATTTAGAATTGTTTTCGATTAAAACATCTTGTGTGAGCTTTATTTTTTTCTATTTCAAGTTTAAGCTTTTGACATGATTTACATCAGTCATTTGCTTTTCCTTTTCAAGTCGTTTTGCTTTTTCTTTTAACTCATAAACTTCATTTTCCAAAAATTCCTTTTTGGTTTTAAAAATTTATTTTTAGTTATGAATTTTAGACTTAGCTCACACAATTGATTATATTGTTTTTGCAAAGTGTCATCATCAATAGAAGAATAAGAAGAGTCGAAAAGTACCTCGTTTGACTCATGTGCCATTAGAGCGATCTCTTCCTTGCTTGATTCTTCATCGTCTTCACTATCACTCCAAGCACCACTTACAAAAGCTCGTTGAGTTTTGCTTTTAGGTGGCTTGGTACATTCTCCTATGAGGACTGCATCACCACATCTAAAACACTTTCTTTCACCTTTACCCTTTTTGTCATCCCGATCTTTTCTGAATGGCTTCTTTTCTTCTCGAGGTTGTCTTACAAACTTTCCTCTTCTTCTAAAGAACTTCTTAAAATCTCTAACGGCCATGGCATACTCTTCATCTTCACTACCGAGACAAGATTCGTCATCATCACTTGATTCCGCCTTTGCTTTTAGAGCAACGGATTTGATCTTCTCCTTCTTCCTTTGATGATCTCCGAATCTTTCTCCATCACCATTTCGGTAACTTTGAGGTTGCCGATTAGCTCGTCTAGTGACATTTTTGAGAGATCCTTTGATTCTTCAATAGCGGTCACTTTAGCTCTCCATTTGAGATGGAGTGCTCTAAGATTTCGACAAAGTTCTTACTACGAAAAGATTCATCAAGTGCTTTAAGTGATGTAATAATAGTATTAAAGCGAGCAAAGCCACAATCAATGGTTTCATCTTCAGGGATAACAAATTGTTCATATTGTTGAACAAGAAGATCAATTTTGTTATCCTTGACTTGTGAATTACCTTGATGTGTAACAATCAAAGATTCCCAAATATCTTTGGCGGTTTCACACATAAAAATTCTTTCATATTCTTTTCTAGGTAAAGCATTATAAAGCATCATTTTAGCTTCATTATTTTTAGCAACTAATTTCTTTTGTTCATCAACGGAAATATCCTTTGTTGTAGAACTAAAATATCCTTTAACAATAACAAACCAAAGATCTATATCTTTTGATTTTACATATGTTTCAAAACGGTTTTCCAATAGATAAATCCATTGGTTTCAAAGAGTGGTGGTCTTTGCATAGATTGCCCTTCTTTAAAGTTTTCAAAATCCATGGATCGTTTCAAGTTTATAAAATACAAGTTATTTTAGAAATTCTTGAGCAACGAGGCTCTGGTACCAATTGTAGAAAACTAGAAGGGGGGTTGAATAGTTTACCAATTAAAACTTTGTTTTGAAACTTATTGAAAGATCAATTGATATTGATCTTAGATATGTTAATGAAATATGCAAGCAATATGTTAAGAGTAAATAAGGAAAGAAATGATCAAACCACAACAAGTTGTTTATAGTGGTTCGGTCTACAAGGACTCTTTTCCTTGCCCTACTCCACTCCTCGAGTCTCACACTCGCGAGTTTAACTTCACTAGTCAACAAGCTCCTTTCACCGGCGGAGAAAACCTTTACACTTCAACACACTTTTCCGACACTAAGCTAGATGTCGAGTTCTTTCCAAGGGTACAACCACTCCCACACAATGTATTTTGAGGACTAAAATACTAACCACTCACACTCACAAGATTATGATGGTTTAATACAACAATGAAGTATGAATCAACACAGATCATACAACACTAAACAAACAAGACTTCCAACTTCTCGTTTGAAGCTTGAATGTGACTTGATCTTCTTTGCTACAAAAGAGATCACTAATATGATATGAGTTAGAAAGGTTAGAGAGATATGTATGAGTATATTAGAAAGGGATGAGAAACTACTTGGTTTGGCATTGCTATTTATAGCAAAATGGACGTGAGCGTCCACGGACCGCGGAACCCTTAAAGGGTTCCGCCCGTACCATTTTGGTGCCGAGTCAGATTAAAACAAGATATCAAAATCTTGCTAAAGTCAACTATATCTAAGTGAGATTGTGCAAGATATGAAGAGTACAAATCCACACAAAATATCTAATGAAATTTTCCAATGATTTCCATGATGCATCACATGATGTCATATGTTGTATTTTTATTTTTAGAAATATGCAAGTAATTACGTAGTGTTTGGTTTTAAGAACCTAACACATTCTAAAACTACTATCATACATAATGATTAGAGTCATATCAAGATGTTGCTAATCATAAATGTAAATGCTTGAATGATGAATATATTGTTTGAAAAAGCTTGTTTTAATATCTATTAAACTTGACAAGCTTTAAGCTTTATAAAATTAAATTTACTTTTGTCGTTAACAAAACTTAGGTAAAGATCAAAAATATAAATAACGTTTAATGGCGATATTTGTATTT
>OU343225.1:181436278-181597812 GCA_910596185.1 Chrysanthemum makinoi
CCCGCATTCATTGGTTCATGGGGAAAGTAACGTGGAAAACCAATCTCGATCGGACTTTCATTCACAGTGTTAATAAACATATGATCATCAGAAAGTTCCACTCCGACGAGATACAACCGGTATTTTTAATAGTAGAAACTATAAAGGATAATACCGGGGTCAAAGATGGTGTCCTCATTCCCTAAAGAGAAAAGGGAAAGAGCAATCACGCCATTCGTGAAGAATGGAATAAAGATGTGCATCACAATGCATGTCCATTCCTCATCAGTAAGAAGCAAATCACCATTTTTGACATTTTTAAGCTTAAACTTGAAGCTTGTATGGTGATTGTCAATAAGATGTCCGAGAGGGAGGGTTGGAGACGATTCTTCGTTTAATAAACTTTCAAGAAAAAGGATGTCCCCCTATGAATCCAAGTAATTATCATCAACCCTTATTGGAATTGACTCATCACTTAGAAAAGCATCGACTTCCTTCCAAAAGTTGTCATCTTCCTCATCCGAAGTGAGAGAAGGAATGGAAAAGTCGGAAACGATAAGACTCGGAGATGATGGATCATTTTGAGCAATTCTTCAACGGGAAGAATGTCTTCCATTGGATTACAAACATCATCATCCAATCTAGATGAAACTGAAAAGAGTTTGGTTTCATCCACAGAGTTAACAAACTCGATACGATAAACTGATTCCGGAGGTGGGACAAGTGGTGTGCTACTAGAGCTAGCAATTTCCACTACTTCCGATAAAGTCTCCGATTCTAGATCATCATCATCAAGAACACTCTTGACTTCCTTGGTACAACTTTCAAACCATTTGTTTGAACCAGGGTTGATTTTCAAATCTTTTAGCTCGGCACATTTTTGGTGACTCCTCTTAACCGTGAAATTTGAGAGTGTTGCATTGATTCTTTCAGATTTTTGATCAATTGTGGCAACACTATGTTTGGATAGAGGTTTGGAATTCTGGTTGATCTTAAACGTGAGTTCTTCGTTGTCAACCCGTATGGTCAATTCTTCAGCAAATACATCAATTAGAGCACGACTTGTTCTCAAGAAAGCTCTCCCTAAGATGAGGGAACTCTAGGATCTGCATCAAAGTCTACTACAACAAAGTCAGTAGGAAAATGAAACTTTCCTACTTTCACCACGACATCCTCGGCTATCCCAAGTGGACGAGTTATGGTACGATCCGCTAGCTCGAGTGTCATACAAGTAGATGTAAGTTTAGGAAGAGACAGTTTCTTCCATACTGAGAGTGGCATGAGGTTAATGCTTGCGCCAAGATCGGCCAAGGCGGAGCATTGAACCATCCCCAAGAAATCACACGGGATTAAAAAATCACACGGGATTAAAAACCTGCCAGGGTCTTCAAGCTTTTTAGGAAGCTTCTTGAGAAGAACCGCTGAGCATTGCTCATTGAGAGGGGTTTTAGCCATTTCAGATAACTTATCTTTGTTGCTTAGCAAGCCTTTAAGCGTGGATGCAAATTTGGGCATTAGAACGAGAGCATCAACGAAGCTTATATCAAAGTTCATTGAAAATTTGGAAAAATTTTTCCATTTGCTCTTTGGTTTTGTCTTTGAGCTTCTCTTCATGCAATCTTGATGGGTAAGGAAGCTGACTAGACTTTTGAGCCGAGACGGAAGTCATTTCGGCTCGAATTTGTCTTCGAACCGGGTTCGGACTTAAAGCTTGGACTACGAAGGTGGGACGTGTCGGTACCGTGGGCTTGAGACATGCACCTTGTCCGTTGTATCCATGGTAACTTGACTCATTGCTCCTGGTGGAGGAGGCATTGGAGTCGAAGGTCCATTGTGCGTCTTACCACTTATGGTTGTGATCGCCTTTGCACGCCCTCGGGTTAGCGATCGTGTTGCTTTCGGTAAAGTACCGAGCTCGGTCGATCATTTAAAGACTTCTTAATGTGAAATCGGCTAACCAACAACCTGTTCATTTCATCTTGGGATTTCATGAATTGCTTCAATAGCTCATCGATGATGGTATGGAGGAAGTGGAGGGAAATTTTGAGGTCGTATGTTTTGATTATGACCTTGTTGTTGAAAATTCCCTTGGTTAGGATTCACATTCCCCTGAAGTTGATTCCCTCGATTGAAATTGTTTTGATTAAGGTTTCCTTGATGTTGGAAACCTTGATTTGGTTCGGGATAGAAATTACCTTGGTTTTGATAACCTTGGTTCATTCTAGGTTGGTTCCGGTTTTGCATGTTAGGATTGGCTAAAACCGGGTGGTCCCCGATAAGTATTAGCTCAAGAGTTTGGTTCATTTTGAGGACGGTATTGAATACCTCCCTGATTTGAAGTACCGGCTATAGCATTAGCTTCAAACGGACTACCATCGGTGGCGGTACAGTTGTAGTATGCATGAGGGCCACCACAAGTAACACAAACTTCGACTTTCTTCACTTCACCATGTGATGGTGTTTGTGTGAAAGTGACTTTCTTTTGATTTGCAAGAACCATAGCTGAACAATATCGTGAGTTTGTCAATCTTAGCATCGGTGCTAGATGTACTCACGGGAGTAGAAGTAGAAGGTCCAGCATTAGACTGAGAATGATATGTCTTTGGTCGGAAAGGGCGGACACGGGACTTGTTTTCTATGATTTTCAAGGCTTCTTTGGTGGTCTTGCTCAGAAATTACCTCCGCGGAGGCATTTAAAGAGTCTTGGTCAGCTTGGCTCAGACCATTGTAGAAAGTATCCATTTGCATTAACTCGGTAAAACCATGATGCGGACACTTGCGGAGCAATTCTTTGTAACGATCCCATGCCTCCCCGAATGATTCATCAAATCTTTGAGAAAATTTCATTATCTCATTCTTAAGACTTGTAGTTCGGGATGGAGGATAGAATTCGTTAACAAACTTGGTAACTAGATCCTCCCATGTCTCAATGGAACGAGGGGGTTGTTTCTCAAGCCAATTCCGGGCTTGTCCCTCTAGAGAGAATGGGAACAGAAGAAGCTTTATCGCTTCATGTGGGACATTCTTGTATTTGATGGTAGATGCAATCTTGTTGAACCATCGAATGTGTGCATGAGGATCATCCCGCTCAAAACCATAGAATTGGCTTTGGGTTACCAGATTAAGCAACCCGGTTTTGAGATCAAAGGTATCAGCCCACGATGGTGGGACAATAATGGCATCTCCGTAACCCTCGATGGGTGCTTGGAGAAGCTCAATCATCGGTTTGTCTTCGCCATTTCGGCGGGGTGGTGGTACTAGGCGTTCCTCGATCCGCGGTGAAGGAGCGAACGTCCTCTACGCCTACGAGGAATATTTGCAAGCTCATAAAGTGGACTTGTGGAGCTGGAAGAACGAGTGCGCATGCACTAAGTTTAAAAATCAATTTTCAAAACAAATTGAGGCAAAACGACAAGTGAACTTAAACCAATAATCACAAATGAAATGGCTTCTTTGAAAAAGGTACACCAAATCACAAGGCAAGTTTTAAATCATGTTGTTCGAACTTATTAATGGTCACACCCCCAGTTGGTAGGTGTACTGCCTTGATTTGCGGTGGTTGATTTTTATGTATTTAAGTACCACTGAAAAGACGTAGGTAATGATTTGTGCAAAGGGTTTAAAAACTTTTGTAAAATATTTTTGGTATCGTTTCGTTTAACCAAATCGTATCTCTTTAAAAATCACCTTAAAGGAAACACAAGCTAGAAAACGTTACGATTGTTTTGTTGTTTTATATTTTGTTTGGTGTTGTTAACACTTTAGGAAAAGTGTTAATGAACTTTTTGATAATTTGATAACTTTACAAAAAACTGTTTACAAAAGATGGTATATGTGCAAGTCGGTCTCGAGAATGCTTAAAACACGCTTACAGCCTCCCCGGCAGCGGCGCCAAAATTTGATTCGCTTCAGACAGTCAGGTTTTATCACACAAGCTAACCACTTGTGAATGGTCAACCGTAATAAAATTCAAACTGTCTAAAACCAATACAATTAAGAACAGAGGAGTATAGTGGATTCCTGGGTCGTTAAGTCCCACGGAGGATGAATGGTGTTTAACACTTTCAGATGTCGAATAATCACTAAGGATAGTGATCAGTAAGGATTTTGGATTTATACCTAAAGAGAAAGTTTATAAATTACAGGGGCTTAAATGCAAATTAAAGAAAATTAAAAAGTTAAAATATATTAAATAAACGCTATCACTATTTTTACAATGATGTTTTTCTTGATTTATAAAACAAAATAACTTAAATAAACTATTTTAATTAAAACGTAAACTTAAATTATCTAAACACGTGACCTAAAATGAAAACGTACGTTATGTATAAAAATTACGCGAGTCAAGCAAGTAAAACGTAAAATTTTTGAAATAAAAGTCCTACAAGTGTAAAAACAATTTTCTTACGTACTATATGACAAAAGAAAATTTTAGAAAAAGATTTATATTTTTTAGACTTTTATATTTTTATTATGAATTAAATACTATTTTAAACTAATTAAATGATTAAAAATACTAAAACTATTCAGAAAAATCTGAAACTTTTTTGTAAAACACTTTATACTAATACAAATCTAAGAAAAATATAAAAGATGCAACAACTTATTTTAATAAGCTAGAAATAAGCTAAATAATACGTATAAGCTTATATTGACAAGAAGGGTTATATATTAAACTTTGCAAACCATAACCACCAAAGACCCAAGGGCGTTGGTATGTGTGTGTGTGGTGATTTGGGTGGCAGGTTCAATCCCAGCAATGGCTTTTTGATTTTTTATTTTTTTGGACTTTTTCTTTTTAAAACTAATTAAGCACACTGAAATAAGCAAATTTTATAACTAACACTTTTTATGAAAATCACTAATAAGCTCAGTTATGATGAGTGTCTAAATACTCATCATTTTTGTACAATCTAAACTGCAAAATCATCTGAAAACACTCAAAAATGCATCAAAATGATGAAAATATCACAAATCAGTGTTTTATGTGTTTTAAATGCAAAAATATCAAAATCACATGAAAAATGATTCAAGTTTGCAAAATTGGCAGTTTTAGCCCCCCAAGTTTTAAAAGTTGTCAAATCTAGTCCCTGGAATTCAAAAATGTGGAGTTTTATCATTCAAGGTCCCTGAAATATTCTAAGTTGTTAAAATTGGTCCTTGAATGATTCTTTGGTCAAATGGCAGGAAAGGTCCTTAAACTTTGAAAAATTGCAAAAATAGTCCTTGGATTTCTAAAAATGGAATTTCATGCAAAAGTTATCCTTGTACTATCAAAGTTTGTCAAAATTAGTCCTTGTGATAAGTTTGGAAAGTTGGCAAGATCAGTCCTTCAAGTTTGGTAAATTTGCAATTCTAGTCCTTGTGTTAACATATACCAAACCGGACCCTTATTAATATATCAAGCCCAAATCCAATCCAACAACCAGCTGGCCCAACCTTAGCCCAACACCTTGACCCTTGACCCTTTGGCTTGACCCTTGAGCTAGGTCAGAATACATTTTGATCCCTGTCACAATCCATTTTGACCCCCCCGTTATTATAAGCCACGGTCAACGAAAGTCAAACATGCAATATACCGCCCAACACTGTTCACCCTCCTCTCCACAAGCTGAAACACAAAACCAGTCATGGTTTTCCATCTCTTTCAACAACCCCCTTACCTTGTCCCCTCCACCTCCACTAACACCAAAAACTCTTAATTGATTGAAACCAACCCAATTAATATCAAAACCTGCTCAAAGAAGAAATTGGCGCCAAAACTACAAGTGGACGATTATGATGATTTTGTGCAATCCAATGGTTGGAAATTAGTGGGAAAGATTCAGAGATATCAAAGGAGTCCAAAAAGTCTATAAAAGAAGGAAGAGAGGCATTGTATGGATATATCTAGTATAACTTAGCTTCTTTTATGTCGTTTTCACTTAACTTAAAATTTCAGTGTATGTTTTAGATTTCAAGCTTTGCATTTCAACTCTTCAGTGTATTATTAAACTTTTGCAAGAATCAATTTCAAGTTTTAAGCTTAATGTCAAGTTTATGCAGTTTTCATTTCAAAATCTCAAAATGTGCTAATGTTGTTGTTGGTTGTTTATATGGACTGAAATAGATCACATAAGCTCCTAGAAAGCTTATTCAAGCTTTTAGAAACACTAAAAGTCAGTTTAGAAGCAAAAATCAAAAATCACCAAAAATACAAATTAAATAGTTGAAAAATAAAAATCCATTGGAAATGGCATTCACAGCTGGAGCAGGGTAGATTATGGATGGCCTTGGGTTAGAAGCTTAGTGGTAAGCTAATAGGGGTGATATTTGGTACTTGATCTCAGTTTTGAGCTTGGAAGCTTTTGTAAGCCTTTTTGCTCATTTATTGCATATCACTGTCTTGGGTATTTAGTAGCTTTAATTCTTGTGTTTTATTGTTTATTAGTTCTAATTAAGTAAATCTAACCAATAAAATCAGTTGTTGTTCTTTTAAATTTGTAGTTTACAAAAAGTTCATTTTAACAGTTTAAATAGCATATAGATCATTATTGAGTTTTATGTTATTATGGTTGTTACTTAATGCTTATCTAGTGTTAATACATGATATTATAAGGTTCAAATAAGTTTCATGGTTTTAATCTGTGATTTACTTTGAAAAAGTTCCAAAACAGTTGATTAGAGGGTGTTTGGATTACTGTTTAGACCATAGCAGGACTTGTTGGGTTGTTTGTTTGTGCCTGTTCTGTGTTACATACACACCTAATAACTTAAAGAAACCAAGAAAACTAGTGCTTGTTATATCAAAAGTCAAAATACCATATGATCTCATCTTTGTTGCTTACTGTTGGATCTTCATGATTCATGAGCATGATTTTGTGTTAGTAAGTTGTTAGGGTTGATCAAATCAGTCTTTATATATCTTAATACATCTTATTCAGTCCACAGGATCAAATCAAAGTTCATATTAGTCAACTCTGTTGGTTTTGATAAAAAGTCAAAATTTTCATTGGTTCGTTTTTGAATAAACTCTAGGATTTCACTGTGTTTTTATTATTAAGATTTAGGATATAAGCTCTTGGAATATCAAAGTTTAGTTGCTAATCTAAATTAGAAAAATGCTAGTTTTCTTTGAATCACCTTATTAAGTGCTTATTTTCTAGTTTCCTTTGGGGCCTGTTTTGAAAATTGTGCCTGTGCACGTTTCAAGTCCACTTTCACAAGCTCACACAGAGCTTGTTAGTGAGACTTAGATTTTGAATCTTGGCTTTTTGGAAAGGTCACCTAGCTGTCTTTTCATTCCAGTGCTTATTCTCAGCTTTTTGGCTTATTTAATAGGGTTGCTAGTAGCTTTTTATTTGTCCCATATCACTCACTGTATACTGAGTTTTTGATCACAGTTTTACAAGCTCAAACATAAGCTCACACAGAGCTTATTTGTTGGTCAAATCTTGTGATTCTTAGTTCTTTGGAAAGCCAACCAATCCATCTTGAAGTCTCAAGCTTGGTTTTTCATTTTCTAGCTTGTTTGCTAGGCCTGCAAGTAGCCTTTTGTTCTGTCCATTTTTCAGTATTAAGCCAAGTGCTTATTGTCTTTGTCCTAGCTTTTCAGTGTGCTTATTTGTATCTTTTAGCTTCATATTAGTAGCACTAGCTTGTTTGAATCTTATTCCACTATTGTTTCCAGTTTTCAAGCTTCTTTGAGCTTAATTCCACAAAATAAGCTCATAAGCCTACTGTTGGCTCATAAGCTTGTAAAACTGCTTATTTTAAGTTTGTAAAATTTTTGTGTTTATTAAAGTTTCATATTTTTAGTGTTTAAGTAGTGTTCCAAAAGAAAATCTAGAAAAACATCAATTTAAATATAGTGATAGCGTTTATTTAATATGGTAGTGCTTCCGGTTATTGCTTCATGTACACAATGCAATGATGATTCCGATGAGATCGCAACCATCAGGGGAGATATGTGTACATCAGGGATGCACAACATGTCCACTTGATCGAGCTAATTCAGTTATTCCAGAGTTGACATCCGCAGAGATGATTAGTGACTCAACATGTTACATGGATGTCATCGTCTCTACTCTTGTTGGGTACATGGGTACATTATGGGCTGATTGGTTATATGTAAGATAACTGGAATGCATTTGGTGAAATTAAGATGTTGATATATTGTTCCCCTGAATAGACAACTGCTCAAAATCGAAGAGTAATGTGTACATCAGGGACGCACAACAAGTTCATGTGATCGGGCTTAATCAATTATTCCTGGTTTGATAACCGCAGAGATGATCAATGTTTTAACTTGTTACTCCGGTGTTTTCGTCTTGCTCGGGCTCTTGAGCTTCATACAATGAGACTGTTTGCTTCAATTCTTCTTGGGGGAAATAGTCTTCTTACGAAGTTTGTCGGTTTGGGGGGGAAGCTACCAAAGATTCACATTTAGAAGGCTCATGTTCAGACGATTTTCTTAGAAGTCTCGAATTTTTTGGTGGTGAAGTTTAAGAGATGTTGATTTCTTTCTTCTACAACGTGCTGAACGATATCCTTATCTCGGTACTCATTTCATCATCCTCTTAAACTAAATTATCTTTTTTGTATATATTTTATCAAAAAGCAAAATACAAAATTATAAAACCAACAAAAAGAAAATAGAAAATTATAAAACTTTCAAAACCCATAAAAATTAGAAAATCTTGAAAAATTCCAAAAATATTATTTCCTTTGTCATGTTTTCCCGCTTCGATAACATCTACGGACTTTGAATTGTCATTCTAAAATGACACGGGTCTTTAGATGAAGTTCGAAATGTAGTAATAAAGTTTTTTTAATTAATTATTTAAAAAAAATTGAGATGGAGAAAAATGTAGGTGTATTGTCATTTCAGGTAGTAACCCATTTTTAAAAGAAAGAACAAAGCCATTCTTAATCTAATTTTGAAACCTCATCATTTGATTCTAAAAACAAAAGTTCATAAGGAAAGTTTGTCGCCAAAAAGACAAATGTTTCCTCACAAAAAATTTTCCTTCTAAATATTCTTTTGAAAAATATTTGTCATCTAATGAAAACAAAATTGCTTTGAAAATAACTCGGACTTTATTTTGAAAATCATCTGGATCTATCATTTGTCAAAATCTCTATCACTCATCAACAACTTACGTCATTGATTGAGGGGGAGAATGATTTCAAACAATTCAAAAGGTTATTTTTCAAACAATTGGCACGTAAACGATCAAGGTCTACATTTGGATAATCAAAAAGAATATTTTTGTACAATTGGATCCAGACCAAGGCTAATGTTGTGTTTTCATAAGATATCTAAGCATGTTTGATCATTGGAGTTTTAAGTCTCAAAATCTGATCCTTATCAGTTAAATGTTTTCAAAAGCATGTCACATTTGTCCTCAAAAAGCCTTAAAAAATAATTTAAATCAATTGAGATCACAAATCTCAAAGGGTTTGAAAATTGTGATCGGGGGAGAATTTGTGATTTAAATTGGATATAAACTGATAATTCGATAAGTGGTTTAGAATTATAACAACAAGCACTCCTCTCCACAGGTGCCAAACGATTTCAAATTTTTCCATGTACATGCTAAGGGGAACATTTATCTTAAACCAATAAGGATTGAAACGTGATTGATTTATCTCAAAGTGCAGGTTCCCTCTAATATGTGTAAAATAATTTCAAATCTCGATGCACATATTGAGGGGGAGCAATCAAATGAAAACCTCATCCTTCCCAAAATATTTCATCCAAAGTATTTAAAATACTATATTTGATCGGAAAGTGATGATGATTATTTTAGAAAATGTTGATCAAAAATTGAATCTTTTCAATCTCAATCTAAGATTTCAAAGTCCTCTTGCCTTCATGTGTTAAAATGTTTTCTAATACTTGAAGCACATGTTGAGTGTAACACCCCCAAAATATCGCAGCGGAAGATTGTGTCATTGGGGTGCTACTTCATAATACAAAGTACAAGTTATAGAAAACGACCTCTAAATGAGACGTTTTGAAAAGTTACCATTCGATTAATGAAATCAGAGTTACAAACAATGAGGTCCCAAAGTATAATATATAAATGTTTACAAAATGTTTCGAATGGTATATGATAAAAGTGTAAGTCTCCAAAATATGTCGTGCGACTCTAAGTTCTATGCAACAACTATCGCCTTATGACCTGAGATAAACATGCTAAAAAGTGTCAACACAATGGTTGGTGAGTTCATAGAGTTGTTTAACATGTAAAGCCTTTAAAGAATGTTCACACAGCAAAGGTATTGTAAATCCACTCAGTTCCAAGTTTCGCCCACACAAAACTTGCAACTTGTGTGTTTACAACCCACTGCTAAAATATAGTACATTTTATAGTTAAGCACACATACAGACATAATAGTTCACATTATTGCACTTAGTGTTGCTCCGTCTATATTGGGAGACTTTCATGCGAACGAGGGGACTGCTCCGTGTATGTTGGGAGACTTATCATCGACTTATCATGCGAACGAGGGGACTGCTCCGTCTATATTGGGAGACTTATCATCGACTTATCATGTGAACGAGGGGACTGCTCTGTCTATATTGGGAGACTTATCATCGTCTTAAGTATAACATAATCAAGTATAACGCAATCAAGTATAACGCAATCAAGTATAATGCAATCAAGTATAACGCAATCAAGTATAATGCAATAAAGTATAATGCTTTGAGTATTTGTAAAAAGTATAAAGCAATTGTTTGAGCATGTATCTCCCCCAAAGAGTTTGTAAAACAATTAAGCGAGTAAAAGTGGGGATACAAACTCACGGTAATCCTTAAAAGTTTAGAGTACTTGTGAAAAATAGTTAAGCATGTATCTCCCCTAAAAGTAATTTAAAACGTATAAAAGTAGGGGCTATGAAACTCACCTTAAAAATGATATCACAACGTATAACGAGATCGATGGATAAGCCTGGAAGTCTCTACGTATAACCTAGAATATGATGTCAACTCTTAGGTTTGGTATAATGCCTAAGAAAATATTTGTATGTTTGTTTATAGAAATGGTTTTAGTTTGTATATCTCGAACTACCGTTAGGGCCATCATAATTCAGAGGTCATGCAAGAACGTTCGAGGAGCTAGGACACTTTAAATCGTAAATCCAGCAACTCGTCGATCCGTTTACCCAAATGAACCCCTCACATGAAGTTCCCTAGTGTTGTAGTGCTCAATACGTAAAACATGTATTTTGATTATATGATATAGTAAGAGTTTATAAATACGATAAATAAACTAACAAAGTTTATAAGTATTTAAATAATTTTGAGTTATATATATACTTACCTTAAAATAGAATGCTTGAGTATTATGGAAAAATAAAATATTAACGGAGCTTCGACGTAGAATTTGCAATCTTAGAAAACCCACGACTATTAAAAGATTATAACAACGCCTTCTTGAGAACCCGAAGAATAAAAGAAGATTATAACGACGTATTTTTGGAGACTTGAAGATATTTGAAGATTATAACGACTCTTTCTTGAAAACTTCCAAGAACGAAGATCAAACGCTAGTTTTCTTCAAGAACACATGAATGTTCTTACAAGATCTATAAGAAATGCCTTAGGTTTAGGACTTTAGATGATAAGAAGGGGTGGTGAAAGAAATTATGAAGGTTTATGCTTGGTATTTATAGGCTAGAGATTTTAGTTAATTATATATTGGGTTAAAAACTAACCATGGTTAAATTTACACATGTAAATGATCTAAAGGAAGCATGCTTAGGATTTTGACACCAAGGTGATGACTCCCCTTCCTAATTTCGTTCATATAGAGATAAGATGACTTAGGTGGATAGTTTTGGTATTATCTTGATTACGGAGTGAGTTTTGGTTCCGTTAAATGATAACCGAAGCCATAAAAGGTAAAACCGGGTATCGTAAAAATATGAAACTTGCAGGAATGATGAAACTCATCATTATACTCCATCTAAAAATATAAAATGGCTGATAAGTCTTATTGGGTGTAAAAACTGGAAATACGGGTCAAAAACGCGTAATTCGCAGTTTATCGGAAAAGAACGAAATTTCAGGGAAACGACCATGAATTTATTTAGAGTAGACTAAAATTAGTCTAAAAGTGATATGAGATGTAAAAATGTGGTTTTCATCATACGTGGGATAACTTAACAGTTATTTGTGAAGTTTAAAAATTGTACGGGATGAATAGTGAAAAGTGAATAGTAACAGTAAATAGTAAAAATGAATAGTGACCCGAAAATGTGAATTGTTACATTGAGGGGGAGCATTTTTTATAATATCAAAAATAATTAAGGTACAAAACGTTTTTGATTTTATATCACAAGTACCTTGATTGATTTTCAAATGGTTTTCAATTGGTTTCGAGGCGGAATGAACAATACCAAAAGACCGACCAATTTACTTTATGCATGGCGATATAAGGATGGTTAGGTTAGGTATTCGTTCCCACGATCCCGCCAGAGCCGGAGGGATCTACCCAGGGACAATCCACTAGATAGTGTAGAAGTCCTTAGGTATGATGAAAAAAGGAGAAAAATTAGAATATGGGAAGAGTGCGGACTGAGATAGAGCTAGTACTGGAATAAACCCAACAAGGTTATAGTTATGAAGTCTCGGTAAGCACTGAAGGGGTTGAAGAATGAAAAAGAATTGAATGAGAAAAGGGTGAAAAGAAATAGTCGTCCATTTATTCAACCTTAGGGCAGAAACCGGGTTCAATTCATATGCTACTGATTGTTACCAAGGTAACACCGGTATTGAAGACAAGACGTCATGGACCCAGTGACGCACTGCTCTTAAACTTCCCAAGCTACTCAAGTTCCTCTTAAAAGGTCTTGTTTCATTCTCATGGGGAACCTACATAATCTATCGACTTTCTCTTAGAGATTGTTGATATCGAAGAAGGAGACCCTCTCCCTAGTTTCCAGCATAGGAAATCAAAAGTGCACTATAGAGTCTAGAGCCAAGAGATCATCAATAAATCTCATTAGGACACACTATTCTTGAAGACTTTCTGTTTCACACAATGTGGAAAGTAAGAAATTATTAAGAGTCCTACGCATTATCCTTGCGGTATTGCCAGAACATCCGAGTGATATGTAAAGTATTCACGATGAAGATGGAAATCCTTCAAGAGCCAACATCAAACAAGCTCTTGGTGGGTAACATGTGAGATCTTTTCATAAGATCAAGCTTGTGACAACTGGATAGAAACGATGGGGCGATTCAATCTTGAATCAACCTTGGTCCAGGAAATGGATTGACGGATACCTTTGAAAAACCGGTCGTTGTGCTTAAAAATTCTTTTCTGTAGCACATCGACTGTGTATTAATGTTTCAAAATAAAAGGGTATTTATGATTGAAAATTGATGTTTTCCATAAAACCTTCGTTGTATTGCAAAACTCTTTCTTTTAAGTAATACATGATTGATTTTCAAATCATTTTTCATCAATCAGTGAATCTCAATCCGCTGGTTCACTCACTCCGTGTTGTCTTCTTTGAGATGTTCCGGTTTGAGAACGACTTGATTAGCTGCGAAACCCTGTCAAGGAGATTCTTCGGAAGTTTACCTGATCACAGGCAGTACTTGTACTGATCAATGGGGAACCGTGGTTCTTGCAACCCCATTCAACGAAAGTGATCAAAGATACTTTTGTGCGCTTTATTGCTAACTGTTGTTTGCAGGAACACCCGACGGTTGCAGCTGATCAGAATTGAGGAGTCAATCCATTACCGCATGCTCACACATCACATTCACTTCTAAAGAAATCATGATAAGTGCATATCTTCATCAACTGGCTTTGATATTTTCAAACCATGCTTCTGCTACATTGTTGAAAATATCATGAATCAACAAAGCTTCCGCTACTCTGATGAGAAGATATCATAATCCAAAATGTGAGCATGTCGGTCCAAAAGTCACAACATCACATAATGGCGATACAACAAAGGATGAGTCAGAGATTTGCTGTGTCTGATGACTCAAAGCTGGCTCAAATAATCACCAACACGTGAATCAGTTAAAGACCTCCACTTGAAATAACAAAAAATGCGGAACATGAAGAATCAAAGACTATGGGCTACAGAGCAAAGAACTCAATCAAGAATCCAAGAACACCAAAATGTAATATCTGTTTGTAATTGACGTAATTGAGGTGACCTCCCTTAGGGGGAGATTGTTAGGATTTAGAAAATTCGGTACTTAAAAAGTCGGTCACTTCAAGTATATGTATTCGGTAGACAGCTCGTAGTCATAATCAATTAGTGTTAGTAAGTAGTTTGTTAAGAAACACCGTGGAGGACGGACGAGTCTTTACCCACTGTATGCCTGATCCACAGCCCGTAGGAGGCGTGCCATGTATGAACCTATAAATAACCTTTGCCTAGCAAGGCAAAGAGTTGGAGCTTTCATAATTCATTTTTCTTTGTCTCACTAAAGTTCCCAACTCTCTTCCACTTTCTCTCTCTAAACCTTATTTCATACGCCCCATATTTGTGTTTGATTGTGTGTTTATGAAAACCAATATGTCACACCGTGTCCCACTGAGTTAAATTAAAATCGTGGTACCCGGCGCAGTAGAATTTTTCATGATAACATTTTCTAAACACGTTTTTGAGAAATTTATTATGAAACAGAGTTATCTACTCCGGGGATTTATTTTAAGCTTGATTTTCCCCTACTGTAGTGTCGGTACGCGTGCAGTGTCGGGTTTTTAGTAGAAACGAGATAACCTCTTGTTTTAAAATTTTAATCATAAGTAAATGTAAGGAAATAATAACTTTGAAAATCTTACTGAAATTATGCAATGAAAATGATCTATTGTAGGCTACAGTGTGCGGGTTAGCTACCCGATTTTGTTATGTAAGCTCGTGTATTCTTAATTTAATAGGTTTAGTAATAATCAATTATCACTTATTATTAGATAATAGTTGGAAAATTACCGTGTGTCACATCCTCACACCCACAATCTGACGATGTCACAACCAAGTCGATGGAAATAAACCCTAATAGAAGACGACAAGCTGACAGGGTCACACGCATAACCTGACACCGTCAGGACCTACTTTCCTATATATACTTTGTATTGTTTTCTTAATCCGTGTGCAATTATTGGGAGCCAAAACCTAGATGATTTCCATGAAGTTTTTACTCTTTTTTAGCCTTGTAAACATCAAATAACATCAAGACAAGTTCACGTTTAATCATTCAATCATGTTTATTGTTTGTTTTGATTATATGTCTTGTTTACTCTTGATTGCTAAGCGATGCTTCACTTTTCCCCTTGTTCCCTTCGTTCTACGAACCCTTGTTGATTCTGAACTTCGTTCGCGACACTTAGTATTTATCTATAATTGCATGAAACTTGTTAGTGTATAATTCTATTTGCCTATTGATTCTTTGATTGATTGCATGTGTTTTCTAGATAGTTAAAAATTGGTTAGCGCTCCTTCCTAGCTTGTACGTTAGCTAAAGAAACTAACTATATACTTGAGTAATAGGTTTGTTGGGATATGAAAGTGCTAAAGACATGAAAGTACTGAAGATATGAAAGTACTGTAAGCTGCAAAGTACTGGAAAAAGTCAAAGAGTCAAAGTACTGCTAAAGACAAAGTCAAAGTACTGCACCTAAAAGTCAAAGTACTGCAAGAACAAAAGAACTGTTATTCGTTTATAGAAAGTATTGTATTCTATGTTTAGATTACTTGTCGTACAAGGTTATCAATTGTAAACCGACTAGGATATCCTTGAGGCTATAAAAGGACTCCTAGATTGACATTAGATGTATGAAGTTAATAAGTTTTAGAGTTTACGAATTCACAAGTTAATTAGTGTTTTAGAGAGAAGTTCGATTATCTTTGAGTTGTATTAGAGTATCTGCATAATAAGCAGATTTAGAGTTTATAATAAAAGGTTATTCTTCTTAGCTTTGTTAAGTAAATTCCGCGTACTTGATAAAGATTGCTCAGTGTTTCTTTGTTAATAACTTAGGATTTATCCAAGGTTATTAAACCTTAACAAGCTAGTTAAGATAGTTTGATTAAAGTATATCGATCCTACAAGTGGTATCAGAGCTTGTGTGGAAACTCTGACTAGGAAGAAACCCTACTTCAACAATATTCAAGATGTCGACTGAAGCTGTTCCACCACCCTCAATCACCTCACTCAGAATTCCAATAATCAAGAAGGGAGAATATGATCTCTAGTGCATGAAGATGAGGCAGTACATTGCCATTACAGACCATGCTCTATGGAATGTAATTGTGAATGGGAATGAAGTTGTTCCAGATCCCATTGATATTCCTGGACAACCCAAGGCACCTAAGCCAGTATTACCAGCAGCAACCTTAAGGAATCAAGAGAAGGCACTCAACATTCTCTTATCTGCCATTCCAGCTGGTCATCTTCTCAAATTTCATGATGCTAAAGATGCTAAGCAGCTCTGGGCTGCTATCAAGACCAGATTTGGAGGGAATGAAGCCTCTAAAAGATGCACGAAATTTGCTGAAGCAACAGTTTGAAACTTTCACAGTTGGTGAAAGAGAGAGTCTTGATGCTGCATATGATAGGTTTCAGAATCTTCTCAACATGTTGGAGCTATACAAGGCAGAAGTATCAGTTAAGGATGCTAATTTGAAGTTTCTAAGGAGTTTGCCATCTTCATGGCATGTGATTGCTACAATGATCAGAGGACAACAAGGTTTGGATGTCATGGACTTTGATGATCTCTATCATCAACTTAAGGTGTATGAGCATGAGATGAGTGGTCAAACAAGTTCTAAGTCTCACAGTATTGCTTTTCTATCATCTGAAAAGAAGGCCAGTACTTCCATTAAAAGTACTGCTTCTCCTCAAAGTACTGTTTCTCAAAGTACTGCTGTCTATACACCCTCCTCATATGTTCAACAGGCCTCAATAACTACCACTATGGCCTCAGATGAAGTTATGTGCTCCTTCTTTGCACAACAAGCTAGTTTACCTGTCACTTATGAAGAAGATCTAGCACAGATTGAAGAAGATGCACTTGAAGAAATTGATATCATGTGGCAAGTTGCTATGATCACTGCAAGGATCAAAAAGTACATGAAGAAGACAGGCAAAAGCATTGATTTCAAACCAAAACAGGGCATAACTTTTGACAAATCTAAAATTGAATGCTTCAATTGTCAAAAGACTGGTCACTTTGCAAGGAAGTGCAGGTTTGCTAAGTATCAAGCAAACAGGACATCTGAAAAACCAAAACTTGAACTTAAGGAAATTCCAATTCTTGAAACAAAGGCTTTGGTTGCTCAAGAGAAGTTATCAGAAGTTGACTGGAGTGAAGAGTTTGATGATGAACCAGTAACTTACTGTATGGTAGCAGTGGAAGAAGAAATTGAAGATTCAGTAGAAGCTTTGGATTGGAGCACTTGTTTTTGTCTGAAGAACCTAAACATGCTGTTTTGGAATCGATGATGGCTTTGGAGGATTTGACTGGAGCAAGGAAAGTGAAGATGATCCTGTTCAACTAGCATTGGTGGCTACTTCACCAAATCAATCTCCTATCTCTGAGGTATGCTCAAATTGCTATGATTTTTATCATAAATTACTTAGCATTTATGTGATTGAGAGAGATAATTGTGTTAAGGCTAGGTCTGAGGTAGCGGGTTATCAAATAACCTTAGAATCTATGGAAGCCAAAATCTTAGCACATGAAACTAATGAAGTAGCTTGGGCTGAAAAATATGAACAGCAGGATTACCAGTTAAAACTTAGTGAATGGAAATTAAACTGTAAAATTGCTGAAATTGAGAAATTAACTAAGGAAAGAGATGATTTGTTAGCTAAGTTTGCTGCTTGGGGTAAAGCTGGTATGTCACATGTTTCTTATGTTCAGAAACAGCAAAGAGCCTACCTTAAAACTGGATTAGGTTTCGGAATGGATTTTAGTAAGTTAGAAGAAAACCAATCTAGTAATCAGGATGAAGATGAATATGAGGATATAACCACTAGTGATGAAGAACTCATTAATTATGTAGATACATCTAGTAATGATGGTTCAATAAGTGACTCACCTCCTGAATATAAGAAAGCTAATGATTATCATGTTGTTCCTCATCCCACGGCATTCATCAACCCCTTAGGCCTGATGTTTCTCGTTTTGGAGTAGACAGTCTAGAGTTTAGGAAGAAGCTAATTGCTCAATCTAGGTCTGAAAAACCCAAAGAACCTGTTGGAAATAATGTTCAAAATCAAGCGGTACCTTCAAAACAAAGTACTGCTCCACAAGCAATACCTTCTTCAAAACCTTTTCAAAATAGTACTGCTAAACCTTTTTGGGATAATTTTGGTCAAAACAAGTTTAATCATTCACCAAGAAGGCAAAATAATTTTGGGCATAGACATAGAAGATGTCACTTTGGAAGTATGGGTCACAAACGTGTTTTGTGTGTGTTTTAGTTCTACTCATCTTATTAAGGATTGTGAACATCATTCAGAATACCTTAGAAAATTTCCAAAGAACAGGACGTGCCAACCGAGAAACCTAGAGAGCACAAACTCGTTTGGAATAATTCAAATAGGGTCAATCACAGAAATTTCTCACCGGATCATAGATACCCACACCAGCGAAAAACTTTTTCAAAACCTTGGTATCTCACAAGTACTTTCCAAAGTACCGTTAACTCTGACCCAGTACTTTCTCAAAGTACTGCTCAGACAAAACAAGGTACTGATCACACTACTTGGTATAGGAATCCTAGGAGATCTCACTATCAACCTAGAAGGTATTACAATTCACATAGGAGATTTAGATCACAGGAACCAAATGTTAAAACATAATGGGTTAAGAGGGAAAGTACTGTAGAGGGACAGACAGTACTTTCAACCACAAGTGAATCTGATGTTTTTGTAATACAAGAAAAAGAGATTTGTGTTGAAAAACCAGAAAGTTTTGAAAAACCACATGCTAAAGATCAAAAGATAATTTTGGATCATCATTTGAAAGATAGTGGACATTACATACTCAAAGAATTTGAGTTTGTAACTCCACAAGGGGAACACAAGTCAGTAATGGCTTGGGTTCCTAAAAGTTTCAAACTCTTTTCTTTATGCGTGGCAACCAGAAGAGGAGCTTAAAGATCATCTTATTGTGGATAGTGGTTGCTCTGGAAGTATGACAGGAGACAAAGAGATCCTGTCCGATTTTAGGAAGATTAGTGGAGGAAGAGTTGCATTTGGGAATGATCCCAATGGAGGAAAGATTACTGGGAAAGGGACTATCAAAGCAGGGCTTATAGATTTTGAGAATGTTAGATATGTGAAGGAGTTAAAGTTCAATCTATTGTCATTATCACAAATCTGTGATAAAAAGCATCTGTGTTATTCACTGACACAGAATGTCTTATCCTTTCCTCTGACTTTAAGCCTGTTGATGATGAATTAGTAGTTCTTAGAGTACCAAGGACAAATGATGTGTATAGTTTAGACATGAAGAGTCTACATTCCTATGGAAGAGCCACATGTTTGGTCGTTAAAGCAACATCTGAAGAGGCACATCAATGGCATAGAAGATTGGGCCATGTTAACTTCAAGAATATCAACAAACTGGTCAAAGGCAATCTAGTTAGAGGTTTACCTTCACAGACTTACAAGAATGATCAATCATGCTTGGCATGCAAGAAGGGTAAACAACACAAAGCTTCCTGCAAGAAGCTTGAGGAGAGATCTATTAGAGAACCCTTGGAGCTTTTGCATATGGATTTGTTTGGACCTGTTTCTGTGGCAAGTTTAAACAAGAAAAAGTACTGCTTAGTTGTAACAGATGATTGCAGTAGATTCAGTTGGGTATTTTTCTTGGGTTTTAAAGATGATACTTTTGATACTATTCAGACACTGATTATAGCCCTTGAAAACCAATTGAGACTCAAGGTTAGAGGTATTAGATGTGACAATGGGACTGAATTCAAGAACAAACTTATGGATGAATTTTGTGCAAACAAAGGCATCAAAAGGGAGTTTAGTATTGCACGAACACCACAACAGAATGGTGTTGTAGAAAAGAAGAATAGGACTTTGATTGAAGCAGCAAGAACAATGTTAGCAGATTCTAACCTACCTATTCAGTGGAAGCGTAAGTACTGCTTGTTATGTACTTAACAGAGTGTCAGTCACTAAACCACAGATGAAGACACCCTATGAATTGCTGATGGGCAATAAACCCAACATTCGTTTTATGAAACCTTTTGGATGCCCTCTTACTATTTTAAACACTATTGATAATATGGGGAAGTTTGATGGCAAGTCAGAAGAAGGATACTTATTGGGTTATTGCACTAACAGTAAAGGCTTTAGAGTATACAACAAAGTTACTAAGAAGGTTCAAGATTGTCTTCATGTTGAGTGTTTAGAAGATCAAGACAATGAGAAAGGTAAAGGTCCTGATTGGATGTTTGATCTTGAGGTTTTAACTCCATCTATGAACTATGTACCTGTTAGAGAAGAAAATCAACCAGTGCATAGTGTAGAAGATTTACAATATGTTGTTCATGGAGTTCATATTAGACCGATTCTTTGTTCTGATGAAGATCCTGTTAGTCCAAAACAAAGTCTGAAATTCCGAAACAAAGTTGTTGCCCCACAGCAAAGTCTTGTTGCTCGAATCTTCTTTATCTGCCGAGGATCAATCTATTCAAGAGGAACTTAATCAGATGCTTCTTCAAGATGTTTTAGCACATTCTTACACCGATGAACAAAGGAGAACTTATGAAGAGGCAAAGAGGAAGAACAAGACTGCAGAGTACTCCCACAGTACTTTGGACAGTACTTTCGAACAAAGTACTTCGCACCAGGTTGACGATACTTTAGATGATCCGGATGATCATACCATGCCGGATTAGAAGATACTGATGATGAATTTGAAGATGAAGGTATTTTCCCAAATTCCAATGAAGGTGCTGATGTTACTAATTTAGAGGATAATTATGGAGTTCCACAGTCTCCAAACTTAAGAACTCATAAGGATCATCCTTCTGATCAAATCATTGGTCCTTCTACTTTTGGAGTAATGACTAGACACCGAGCTAAGACTTTTTCTACACCTCACAATGCTTTACTTAGCTTTGTGTATAAACAAAACAGGCTGAATCATAAGGACCATCAAACCTGCTTATTTACTTGTTTTATCTCTCAAGAAGAACCCAAGAATATTGCTCAAGCTTTGACTAAAGAAAGCTGGGTTGAAGCTATGCAGGAAGAACTTCTTCAATTTAAACTTCAAGAGGTTTGGGTTTTATGTGATCTTCCGGATGGGAAGAGAGTTATTGGAACCAGATGGGTTTTTAGGGTCAAAAAAGATGAAAGAGGTAATGTTATCAAGAATAAGGCAAGGTTAGTAGCACAAGGATATAGACATGAAGAAGGAGTAGATTATGATGAAGTGTTTGCTCCTGTAGCAAGAATAGAAGCTATTAGAATATTTCTTGCTTTTGCTTCTTATATGAGATTTCAAGTTTACCAGATGGATGTCAAGAGTGCCTTTTTATATGGCAAGATTACAGAGGAAGTTTATGTCAAACAACCTCCTGGTTTTGAAGATCCTAAACACCCAAACAAAGTCTACAAAGTGGTTAAGGCTCTTTATGGCCTTCATCAGGCACCTAGAGCTTGGTATGAGAGACTCTCCACATTCTTCTTACAACATGGATATAGAAGGGGAGCTATTGATAAGACTTTGTTTATCAAGAGAGACAAGAAAGATATCATGTTAGTTCAAGTTTATGTTGATGATATCATCTTTGGGGCTACCAAACAGTCCATGGTTAAGGAGTTTGAGCAGCTGATGCAGAAAGAATTTCAAATGAGTTCAATGGGAGAGTTGACTTTCTTTTTAGGACTTCAGGTTAAGCAGTCAAAGGAAGGTATTTTTATCAGTCAAGACAAGTATGTTACAGACATACTTAAGAAATTCAATTTTGATGATATGAATGCTGTTACTACACCTATTAAATCTATCAATTCATTGGGCAAAGATGAAGATGGACAACCTGTTGAAGTCAAGCTTTATAGATCCATGATTAGCTCTCTTATGTATCTCACTGCATCAAGGCCTGATATTATGTTTGCAGTTTGTCTATGTGCTAGATATCAAGTCTCACCAAAGATCTCTCACATGAATGCAGTAAAGAGAATCTTCTGTTATTTGAAGCAACAACCAAAGTTGGGGTTGTGGTATCCTAAAGAGTCACCTTTTCACTTAGAGGCTTTTTCAGATAGTGATTATGCAGGTGATAACTATGATAGAAGATCAACCACGCATGGAGCACTATGCTTGTATGGTTGATCTATTGGGTCGAGCAGGAAAGTTAAATGAGGCATTGTCTTTTGTAATGTCAATGCCTGAAAAGCCTAATTCTGATGTTTGGGCGGCATTGCTTAGTTCTTGTAGACTACATGGTGATGTAGAGATGGCCAGTATTGCAGCCAATGAGCTTTTTAAGTTAAGTCGTGATAGTAGACCTGGAGCATATGTTGCATTATCAAACGCATTAGCAGATGCTGGGAGATGGGACCGTGTTAGTGATATCAGGGAACTAATGAAGAAGAGAAACATATTAAAAAATAGTGGTTCCAGTTGGATAGGGACTGATGATGGTTTAGAATGTTTGCATGCATCTTAGAAAATTTGATTTTAGGTGAGTTAGTTTTTGAATTGTTGTATATTATATTATATTTATATTTATTTATACTGAAAATTTCTGACTTGTTACTTCATTAAACCCAAAAAATAAAATTGTTGACAGTATGGTCCGGTTAGTAATGATCAAAACCTGGAATATGTTTCACGGTCACGACTTAAATGTTGCAGCACTCCAATTTATGTCCTTACAGAACTCTTTTGAACTGCGCAGGATGCAGGAACATGGTTATAGTTTTATTCAAATAATAAGTTATATTGGCCACACATTCTTTGTGGAGCTATCAAATGCAGATCAACATCCCACACATTAATATTCTGGCTAAAACTAATGTTGCACTAAAAACGTTCCTCTATATATTTGTCTCTTCCAAGCCTATATAATTTCTTATGAAAAAGCATGAGTTGTATATATAAATCACGGTGAGTCGTACTTTTACCTTATTTAGTTGTTTGTTAATATTATTATTACTATCCCCTCCATATACACCAGCACCTCTGATGAAAGTCCTTATTCAGATGCCCTTTCTAACGTAACTGGTCGCGCTTGTTATATTGTAACTTTAGTACTCCAACTGATTTCATGCTAGGCTGCTTTTATGGTCACTTAGAACGTGCTCATTGCCAGGAAGGGAAAAAAACAGCAAAGCAGTTCCCAAATTTTAATAAAAAATGGTTTGACTCGTGGTTTGTCATCTTTAACCAGTCTTGGATGGAGCAATGTAATGCATTCCTTTATATCCACGTTAAGTTACCACTCGCCACTTAATTAATTAACTTTATAATGTCGTTTCTTATAGAACTTTATAATGTCGTTTCTTATAGACTCTCTTTGTCTCCAGAAACCTTCCAACAACCTTGACAAAGCAGCAGAGCTTACTGTATCAACCTTACAGGTACGCCATATCCTTATTGTGGATATAAAGCCTTTCATAGAAGTAAGTATCGACTAAACCAAACACATGGGCATATTAGTGTATGTTAATATCTTAGGCCATATGGTAATATTCATATAATATATTTGAGCGAAGAGTAAGTAATTATGTTGATATATAATTTGAAAAGATACAATTTAGATTACAATACTTTTGAGTTTTGAGGATAGTAACTACCTTCCACCAAATTCTAATGATCACTAAACATAATTAAAATAGACTTGAAACAACAATTTCAGTTTAATGAACCTTGCGGTTGTAGGTTAAAAAGATGTTGATAAAAGTATGAATATAGAAAATTATCAACATTACAAAAACCTGTGTCACTTGCTCAATCAATGGCTATCAAGAGTACGGTATTTATATGGTTTCTCTGTATGATCACTCGCACACATGCTTATATGTGATATATCTCATGATATGGAAAAGTTACGAGACTAATTAAATCAAAGTTGTTGCAAGATACGTATGAATTGTTAATGCACTTGACCATCACAAACTAAAATCAAACGTAACTTCAGACAGCGTTCGTGTTAAACAAGTATGAAAATGATAAGTAAATAAATTAAAAACACTAAACATGGATAAAGTAGTTTTTCATTATACGAAGGTTCCATAACACGCTTGTCCGTAATTTTAACTTCTTGTCTTTTTCTTACATATTACAGAGTAAAAGAAACAAATGTATCAGTAATATTATTTTGAAATGTAACAATCTTATTTTTTCTTGAACATAAAATATATTTAATCGACTTCTTAAAAAAAGTTCATGTGTAAGAACGGAAAGTATTTCATTCAAACCACCATAAGGTGTCATTTATTTGCTTTCACTCATGTGATGGCCGTTGGTAACACTTGGGGATAATTCACAAATGATTTAAGCTGTTGGATATGCAGCGTCAATAGCAATTCCACAGAGTCCTTCAGTGGCATTAATATCCCGCTGCATCATCATATATCCATTATCACCCCAGCTGGTACCCCATGAGTTTTTCACTAACCAATACTTCATGCCATCAACGTATGTTCCATACCCGACCACTGCAACTTCATGGTCTAAATCTGTTCCACAATCTCCTGTAAAAACACCACTTTTGTAGAACATGAATGCGTTACCACCTGCGTCTATGGCAACTGATACAGGTTGTTTGGACACAGCCAACCGCAGTGCCGTCTCATTGTTGGCTGGTACCATTTCATGACCAGTGATGATGGCTGCATGAACAGCCTCCATAGTTGTGTTGCAAGTTCCATCTGCTCCAAGGTAAGGGTAACCAGTCTCGCTGTTGATCCCTTTGTTTTTCACAATATATGCGAAGGCATTATCCTTATATCCTCCTCCACATCCTTCACATTTTTTGTTCCTGTTACAATCCACAAGTTCTTGCTCAGATAGTGAAGTCAAGTTGCCTGTCATGAGCTGATTAATTCCTTCCACAGCAGCGATAGCTGAAAACGCCCAACAACTTCCTATCGAAATAGAAACAAAACACATGTAAGAAATTTTGAATGAGTAACATGGAAGCCTATTAGGGTTCTTGTTTTGTCTTCACAGGTTGGTGGAATTATATGTTTTACTTACCACATTCGCCTTGATCCTTAACTTCTGTAACAGCTCCTTTCATCCTCCAGTCAATGCTATCTGGCACTTGGCTCACATTTTCATACGTAAATGTTGTTGGCTGAGGTGATTTCGATTTGTGAGACGGCTTGCGGCCGTTAAGGGACGCTTTGAATTCGTCATTTGTCTGGTCTGAAAATTTGTTTATACTGAGCTTGTATGACTGATTTCCTAGTGAGTTGAATGACTCTATGTATTCCACATTTTTCTTGAATATGTTACGGCGCATTACCTTCTCTACATTATCACTGTACACTCGACCAAACTGAGACATCCAAAGCTCATGCTTTTCTGCTATGTATGCATCACTCAGAGTTCGTGATGTAACTTGAGACAGCCACGCCACAATAACTAAAAGGGAGGAGAGAACAAATACTCTATCAGGTGATAAAGCCATGGATTATAGTTAAGTTGATTTATGGCGAACTTCAATGCTTAAAGTGATGATTGAGGACGCACATTTATAGTAGTGATTATAATATGGTGGAACACCTTTAATGCTACAGTTTATCATGGATCAGAATCTAGATAAATTCTTGTTAATAGCAATATTTTTGACTTTGATAATTGTTTTGCTATCCCACTGGGTATGTTTTTTTGGCTTTTGTTTATGTCCAGGCCTCACATCTTGTCTTTTATGCTCAGTTCTTCCCATGGAGATTCAACCTAGCGTTATAAAATTTTGGATTCTGGCGTTACACAATATGATAAGTATATGACAGCTGATGATACGTGAAGTGTACAACTTGGAAACATCGCTCAGCCTTCTCCACTAATTCCTTTGTTTAGAACTATATGTAAAGAAGTATATATATGATGCAGAAATTCATGCACTGGTATTTTGTATCTAATTTTGGGTTGTTATTGAAACGAAAAAAAAGAAGAATTGTTTCTAATTTTGAGATCACAATGCACTAAGAAACACTAGAACAAAAATGAAGCCACGAAAAAGTACACCCAGAAAACACCCAAAACAACAAAATCCAAAAACGCCCCCTTAAAAAATGACACCAACCTAATGCCAACACCTCAACGAAATTAACTATAGCGCTTAATACAGCTAGTAAGACCTCTTAAGTCTCTTTGGGATTACTATTGTTTTTATTCAAGGTGTTTGATAAGTGAGTTCATTAGTAAGCAATAGCTTCCCAGTACTATATAAGTAGATTTATAAATGATATACGTCGTTGTATCCTATTCCTGAAAGATCATAAATTTATAGCACCTCTTTAGCTTTGTGCTAGATTTTCATTTTTATATTTTTTGCTTCGTTACTAATGTATTTTAAGCTATTGTTTCCTTCTTTTGGTAATTTGCTCTCTTCCTAGTGTTTTCTTTGCATATTACTTTTGATATTCTTTCACTACTACAAATGATGAGAATGTTCACGGTTATTTTTCCACGGTCTTGAAAGGGTGGAGTTTTAATTTCTCTTATACACGATCATAAGCGTGTAAAAGCTAAAAATAAGAGCCACGTTACCCAGTGTGGATATAAAATAGTATGAGTTACGGGAAAAAGCGTGGACAAAATTTTCATATAGAAACACTAGAAAATACACAACAAAAAGCGTGGACTTGTTTTTTTATACGTCTCCTCTATCACAAATTCTCACCTTCCCTTCATAATGTTTTAAATTGTAAAATCTCACTCAAACTTTCATCTCAAATCACAAATCAGTTTTTCCCCAAATCTCACTATCATTTTAAATTTTAAAATCTCACACTACCGTTTCCTCCAAATATGATCCTAATGAGTTCAGTTCGGTTCATCACTTTCGAAACTATAAGCTCCACAATTTATCTGTTTTAATTTCATTTGCTTCACTGTTAAATTCTTGAAACTGTAAGTTCAAATTGGTAATTAAATCGAATTGTTGAACCTAGGGTTTCAGTTTCAAATCGGTTGCGGAGCGATTCTGTAGTAAAATTGGTCCAATTGCAGCAGCTAGGGTTTCAGTTTCAAATCGCACCAAAGGTATAAACTATTAATATGCATTTATTTAAGTATAATGTGTGAAATTGATTGTTTGAATCGAGCTTGTTGTATCGAAAAATCAATTGGTAATAGTTTATTGTAATATAGGTGGTTTAAGCGATAATATGCTTGAGTTATTGATGAATGCGAAATTTTGGAGTGTGTTCGTTAAATGTGACTGTTTTTGGATCAACTTATATGATTGGGTTAATTCTTATTTTAAGTTTTTGAATAGTATAGTATTAGCTAGTATTGACTATTTTTGGAGCGTGTTCGTTGAATTTGACTGTTGTCTCTTTTTTCATTGTGGTTAACAACAATTAGGCCTAAATAAATCAAGTATATGAATGAGTTGAAATATGTGAACAAGGTTGCCGTAGATGCCGACGAAGGTAGGCGAAGGAGAGAGGATAACATGGTGGAGATTCGTAAGGATAAACGAGAAGAGAATTTGCAGAAGAAGAGACGCGAAGCTGTTGCTGGTGGTGCTAATCAGTTTCCCTTGTACTCTAATCTTCAATCTGCTTCTGCTAATGAAAAAAAGGTTGTATAAATTATCTTCACTTTTATAATATGCTTTTGTTTATTTATTTTTTTAACTTTTTAAGGGTTTAGATTCTAATGTTTAGGGTTTGAAACTTGTTTATAAATTTTGACTGATTGTAAAGTGAAAATAATAGTTGTTTGTGCGATGATCTAGGGCTCATGTTATATTCGTTCATTTCGCTTAAAAGTAAAAAATAAATAAAAAATATATCTAATTGTTTTTAAGTCTATTGGTTTACTAAGGGGGTGTTTGTTTAAGCTTATACATGGATTATGAGCTTATTTGGTTTTCGCCTTATATTTTGAGACTTGTGGGCTTATACTACCTCCGTCCCTAAATAAGTGTCCAGTTTGACTTTTCAGAGTCAAACTGGATCAACTTTGACCTTATCTATTTTTGCGGGTGTTATATAATACTTGATGAAAAATATATGAATGGATTGGGTTTTAAGTGTATTTTTCATTGGTATAGTTTTTCATCAAGTATTATATAACACAAAAAAAATATTTACGGTCAAAGTTGAACCAGTTTGACTTTGAAAAGTCAAACTGGACATTTATTTAAGGACGGAGGGAGTATAATATGGAATATATGTTGCACACATCATTGTAGTAGATCTTCTGATTGATAAATATTACAACAAAACCAGCTTGTGGAATTTGAGAGCTACATTTAAATTGTATATTTCATGTCTTGTACAATCTGGATTAGGAGGTCTTGTACTTTTAATCACTCTAGAAAATTAAGAGAAATGACATCCAAGGCCTTTGGTCTAGTAGCATGTGAGTTGCCCACCAACCTAAAGGTTGTGGGTTCAACCATCGCTAGAGGCATTTGTGAGATATATTGTGAAATAGGTGGTGTAGGCGAAAAAATTGCCGACACTAAAACTAATACAAAACTATATTTCTGAAATGATTCATATAACGTAAAGTACATGTATCAGTCTTTTGATTCATACAATGTAAACTACATGTATCGGTTTTCTTGATTAAAAAGTTTATGTTTAACTAAGGTTTTGGTTGTTGCAGTTAGAGAACCTACCTGCGATGGTTGCGGGAGTGTGGTCTAACGATAACAATTTGCAACTAGAGGCAACCACTCAGTTCCGCAAGCTGTTGTCGATAGGTACGCTATGATCTTTTTAATCTTTCTTTAAAGGGTTGTGTCTTTATTTTTAATCTTTTGTTATTCTTATTTATGTTTAACTGTCACATTTGCTGTACAGGTTGTCTAATTTGAAATATTTTTTTGTTTCAGAACGCAGCCCTCCTATTGAAGAAGTTCTTCTCGTGTAATAGTATATTTATATTTTTTTTTTGCTGTAGTTTGAGGCAGCTTGGGCTTTGACTAATATTGCTTCGGGCACATCTGACCACAAAAAAGTGGTGATTGAACATAATGCTGTTCCAATCTTTGTGAAACTTCTTGCATCTCCTAGTGATGATGTTCGGGAGCAGGTTAGTTATTTTGACATTCTGTATGCTTTTTCTTTAGTTTGTGAATTGTCTTTTAAGCATTATCTTAATGTTCATGTAAGTAGTTTTAACTTGAAACGAGTTTAATATCAGTTCCCTTTATATGCGTGTAGGCTGTATGGGCATTAGGGAATGTTGCTGGTGATTCACCTAAGTGCCGTGATCTTGTACTTGGGCAAGGTGCTTTGATCCCTTTACTAGCCCAGTTGAATGAGCACGCAAAGTTGTCTATGTTGCGAAACGCCACATGGACACTTTCCAAACTTCTGTAGAGGCAAACCCCAACCTTCGTTTGATCAGGTTGGTGTTTGAATACCATGGCTTGTTAAGGAGTCTATCGTCACTATCGATATGTATTTCTTCTTTTGTGTATGTCATCTGCATATTGAATGATCGTCTCTTTTCGCTATGTGTTTTGTTAGACAAGGCCTGCACTGCCGGCTCTACAGAAACTTATTCATTCAAACGATGAAGAAGTGTTGACCGATGCGTGCTGGGCACTCTCGTATCTTTTAGATGGTACAAATGATAAAATCCAAGCTGTAATTGAAGCGAATGTATGCCCCATACTTGTTGAGTTACTGAAGTGAGTGTGCTAATCATTTTGGTTCTACTTATGCTATCTTTAGGTCTGTTTAGCTTTTCATATTCTGCAATTTAGATCATCTGCGTTTCAGTCATCCTTCTCCTTCAGTACTCATCCCTGCTCTTCGCACGGATGGAAACATAGTTACTGGTGATGATATGCAAACTCAGGTATCTGTCTAAGACAACTCTTAGTATATGAATGAGTTGATATATGTGTGCTATAGCCGTTTTATGTCTTAGAGAGGAGTTTCAACAAGAAATAGGAAGTTTTCAGATTTGGTTGTGAAGTGCTTGATCAAACTTACAAAGGTTCTCCAAAGTACCATAGAAATCGCATTCTCCAAAGCGGTGTAATTGTTCATGAATAGTTGAAGACAGAAGATCGAATAAGTTCTCAATGATATTTTGTAAACATACTTAGAAATCTTGTATATCTGTTTCATAGTTTATATTAGTTTAAGAAATAGTGTGGGATGATATGCTGCAAAATTAATAAATTGTTATACTATGTATGCTGCAAAATTGAGAATTATTCTGATTCAAAATTTGTGTATTTCTTTATATAATATAGCTGCAAAATTTGTGTATTTCTTTATAATACAGGGTAAAATTTGTAAAATTATCAAAATACAGGTTTATAGTTGTAAAAATATCAAAATAAAAAGTGACATATAAAAGCGTGGAGTTACAAAAGAGCACCATCACAAGCGTGCACTTTTCAAAAAAATTCACAGTTTATATTGTTGCCATTTTAGTCCTTTTTCCAGTCCAAAAAGCGTGTACATTTAATCACCCAATTAAACTCAATTTGCACTTTTCAAAAAACACCATTTGTCTACGCTTAATTATGTTCACTATTTTGTGACGCCGAATTACTCCACGCTAAGAGTAGCGCGTACTTTAAATTTAATCACCCAATTAACCGTCTAAATATCTCCTAATATGTGTGTATAATTATATGTTTTTTTGTAGTGTTTGGACGTCTCTCCTCTACTTGGTATTAATAATTTTGCAGTTGGGGGTCTTTGAAAGCAGATGGTTGGCGACTAAATTTTTTGAATAACAAATTTTTGTGAAAGATATAGTGCTCAATAGCAAATGTGCTCCGAGTTAAAGGTTAGTGGATAATTCAAGTGGGTTGACACATTCAGATCAATAACAGGATCTAGATCAAGTGGTGCACACATTTCCCTATGGGTGCACAGCGTGTCACTAATTAAACTGTATGCATGTAAAGGCTGACCTATTAATTTTGTTCCGTGTGTTGTTGCACAGGTGGCCACAATGTTGCATGTCATCTAAAGTTGTGATGCTATCGGTTATTCAGTTACCTAGCTCTATTGATATTAACAAAATCTATGCTATGCTGACCTCATGAAATACATTAAGCAAATCATTTCCATTAATAATATTTACATTGATAGAGTCTGTGTCACATAAATTGCAAAGAGCGAGATACAATAATTACAGAAATGAACACGTGGACTTGCCAGGTATAGCTATGTTTTTAGCTACTGTAATCTGGAAAGACCTAAGCAGTTGGATAGGAAGAATCCATAGCTATACCACACAGACCTTCTTTGGCACTAACATCTCTTTGCATCATTATGTAACCACTGTCTCCCCAGCTGACACCCCATGAATTTTTGACCAACCAATACTTTGTTCCTTCATTGTTTACCCCATAACCAACCGCTGTCACACCATGGTCTAGATCTGTTCCACAATCTCCAGTAAAAATGCCACTTGAATAGAACTGAAAATCAGCTCCACTGGCATCAATGGAGACTGCAATGGGCTGATTAGCCACAGCCTGTAACAGCGCTGTTTCACTGTTGGCTGGGACTACTTCGTACCCACTAATCTTAGCAGCATCAACATCTTCCTTATTTGTGTTGCACGTTCCATCTGTCCCCTGATAGGGGTAAGCTGCCTCAGTGTTTATGCCTTTGTTTTTTATTATAAATTCAAAGGCATCTTCCATCTCGCCACCTTCACATCCTTGATCTACACCACCAATGTCACAGTCCACTAGCTCTTGTTCAGACAGCGAAATAAGTTTCCCAGTTGTGAGTTGGGTAATTCCTTCGGTAGCAGCTATCGTTGAAAATGCCCAACAGCTTCCTGTTGTTCAAAAAAGAAACAATGTAAGTGTGCATTTATATTTTTATATGTAGCTACATAGAAATCATTTTTTTTCCATTTTGATCAACGATAATTTTAGATATCAACGTACCACATTGGCCTTGATCTTTGACTGGGGTAACAGCGCCTTTCTTTCTCCAATCCATGCTAGGTGGCACTGCAGTCACATTTTCATACCTAAATGGTGTCGTTCTAGCTGATCTTTTGCTTGATGAAAATTTATACCCATTACGGGCGGCTTTGAACTCTTCATTTGTTTGGTCTGCAAATGCGTTAACACCCAATTTGTAAGGCTTGTTTCCACCACTGTTGAATGAATCTATAAATTCAACATTATCTTTGAATATCTTGAAGCGCATTTCCTTCTCTGCATCATCTTTGTACACACGTCCATAACGTACCATCCAATTCTCATGCTTCTCTGACATTGATATGTCACTTAACAAGCGACAAGTGACCTGAGAAGACCATATCCCAATGACAAGAAGTGAAACAATAATAAGCATTCTTTTAATAGTCGAACCCATTTGCTACACGTTTGATGCCTTTTGAAGAATCTATATATGTTCGACTTCTCGACTGAGGTGGTGTCATTCATTGCACAGTTGATGAGTTATATATATAGGCCTAGATGTTGATATTGAATACTATTTAATTTATTCAGTTTGGAGGAGGAAACTAATATGACGTGACTCAAAAATTACCTAAGTCCGTGGAGTTCATGGCAAAAGTTCTTTGAAAAAGTTGTATTATGTGTGTATTTCTTATGCACCCATATTTTAACTTATTCAATGTCATAATTTTGTATGCTCATGGATGGGCTGGATTTTTTATTCAATTTTGGTTTCATTTGGCCTTTTTGTATAATCGTGTTCGTGACAATCATTTTACATGACTGAAAACTCTATTGTTCTTGAATAATTTTTAGTATGGGGGAATATGGCTTCTTGCTGCATCTTTAAAATCTGCACTGTCAATAGTTAAAAACTGAGACCGAAAGGAGTGGTGGTGACTCATTAATTGTCGCCTCAGCATCACTTTCGCTTTCTCTCTCTTCTCACTTTCACTCATTCTTACTTACTGTATATTTGTTTTGGTCACTAAATACCTCACACACACACACACACACTCACAAATCAGATATTTAATTATAAAATATCCACTATGGTCTCACTTTTTCACCTCTCTCACTGTGGTGACTAACTCACCAAACGAATGAAAATTTGATCGTGAGTGGGACATCCGTTGGAGAGTCACCACAGTGAGTGGGTCACTCACTCCCCAACTCACTACCACTCTCTCTAGTCTTATAAAGAGAAAATTCTAAAAAAAGTACAAAAGGTATGTAGTAGTTCACCATGTGGTACCAAAAAAACTCATCTTCTCAAAATGGTCATGTGCGACCAGGGAAGAACCTAGGATTTTGAGGTGAGTGTTGCACAATTTTTTTCGGAACGGTTTTGCACAATTCTTTTCATTAGAAGTACTAAAACTTTCATCATAAAGAATTTTGAGCTAAACACAAGTTGCACTGTAAAGAAATAAAATAGCAAAAATTAATGTCGGCCGTTGCACGCATTAAAAAACCAACACTTTTTAAAACAAAATACACTTTGTGACTCAAAATTGGGTGTGGCTTGCTACAGAACTAATTAAGGTCCGTCCGTGTAGCATTTGTCTTATTAATGCACTTCAGTTGAATGTGTGACACGTGTTTCGACCAAAAGTACAATAAAGTACAAAGAAATGACATTTTGTCTTATTATTAGTCAAATTAAAAGACCATAGTACCCTCATTATTTATATAAAACAAATAATTTTATTTCTCACTCACACATACTCTCTTTCTCAAAATTCATTACTCTTCTCTCAAAAAAATCCACAACTCTTTTTCTCTCAAATTTCTGGCCAGCAACCACCTTCCACCACCACCACCACCACCAAATCCGACACCATCACCATCACCACCCCGTTGCTCGACCCTAAACACAAAAAAAAAAATCTAACAACTACCACCACCACTATACCAACTGTCACAATTCTCAATTTCACGTCATTTTACAAACTTTGAAATTTTTACTATTCATCTCGGGAATTTACTATTCATCATTTACTATTCATCATTTTACTATTAATCGTTTTTGAAGTCGATTTGATATTTTGAGAAGTTATTTAAAAATTTTACTATTCACAAAACACTAGTCATTCCCGGAGAAAAATTTATATTCATGATATTTATTCATCATTTTTCGTATACTAGGTTTACGAGTATCAAATTCGCGTAACCATGAGGTTTAAAATTTCTTTTTCATGGAACATCATTAAAACATTTCATATAGACTAGAGTTAGTCTACACATTGTCGATAACATCATTTTCATATTAGTTCATGCATGGGTTTGCATATTTCATTAACGTATATTTATTTATTAAATAAACGCTATCGTACGATCATTTGTTTTGAATAATTGATCCGACACTTCCAAAAATTATCCTGATATATTTTTATACTCACTTTAAGACAATAAAAATTATATTATTAGTTTACCCGATGTTTTGAATTTATTTTGGTATATAAATTGTTATATATATATATATTTATGATGGTTTTCGTAAATTCTATTCGATAATTATTTATTCACTCAATACTTGCGAGAAATGTATTTTGATAATTTTTATGACTTCGATATATTTTATTTTGTTCCGTTAAAATCGATTTCTAGTTAACGCTACACTTAATAGTTATTTATATGTACAAAATACTCAATATACATAACATTATATACATTTAAACCATCAAAATACAAAACCTATTCCCCATTTCTTACCTTGCCGACCTCCCCCCCATTAGTCATCATTTTATAAAAATCTTTACAAGATAGATGTACACATATTCCTTTTGATGACTAGATAGAGTTTTACACTAGATATTTACTAAACTAAAACACATAGCAAACACATACAATAAGGTGAAAACAAACTAAAATCCTCTCCTTCTTTTCTTTGATGACCGGCCAAGCTAAGAACACAAGGAAGAATCCATAAAAATTTCAAGATCAAGTATTAAACAAGCTCATTTAGTAATCTATTTCAAGGTTTTGAAATAAAAACCTAAAGATTAATTAAGTTTCTAGTTCCAAAAATCCCTTCATCACTCAAGTAAGTTTCTAGTTCCATAAAAATTTCAAGACCAACGTTTCATGTTCTATCATCTCCTCGAACGTTTCGACGAGATCAAAGCTGAACAAAATTTGAGCTAGAAGATTTTTAGTGGTGTCCTAGCATCAAGCGATAATTTGTTTACAAATTCCTAGTCATGTATTTTCTTATTTTCTTAGTTTTTAGAGTCATGTATATCATAACTCTAGTTTTATTAAATGGAATTACATGCTACTTGTTATTTTTCTGAGCATATGATTACCTTGTATTCATATCTCATTTTTGTGATAACATTACTTGTTATATCACCTTTTCTGAAATTAAACGACTAAAACGGATCCTCAATTACCTAGAGCGGATCCTACTAGGAGGGAACCACGGGATCCGTGAGACAGAAAGCTTTCTTTCTACTAACTTGGACCACATTTGCAGGAAATTGTGAATTATACTTGCTTTCTAACCTTTGTTTTGTAGTTATTCAATTTACACATGAAGACTTTGACATCCCAAAGCTAGGAGGAGCTTTATGTCAAAACAATACATTGCAAAATTACTTGCAATCTTAGATTTATATTTCATGACTTCCCGTTGCAAAATTGCAATCATCTAGGGGGAGCACACCCGTCACATAGACGTAATCTTTTGCAAAAATTTTCAAATGAAAAAGATTAGCATTACTTTCTTGACGCCCTTACTTAGGGATGGACTCGTCAAGGGGGAGTAACGACGAGATCCTTTCCCGTTACTTGCTTTTTATTTCTTATTTCTTTTCTATTTTTCACACATTTTTCTTAAAAACAAAGTTTTGCTTTCTTTCAAAGCTCTTTTTGTTTCGACAAAAAGGGGGAGAAGAAAGTAAAAACTACAAATTCAAACTCTTACGAATTTTAGCTTTTCCTTAAAATAATCTTACGTTTTATCACCAACAAAAAGGGGGAGATTGTTAATACAAATAAGCCGTAAAAACGTTTATTTATATTTTACGATCTTCTAATGTTTTGTCAATAACAAAAGTAAGATCATTTTAACGAAACAAATAAAATTCGTAAATGTTTTGAACTAATAGTTTTCTAACACACTTACGCTTTCACATAAAACACTAAAACAAGTACAAGTGATTTTATGCTTTAGATATACATATGTATAACAACTAGTGTTTACATATTGGGATAACATATACTTAACTAAGTATACACTAAAATGGGTAAAAACATGTGTATACTAAAATGGGTAAAAACAAGTATATACTAAATAGGTAAAAACTAGCAAATGGTTTTGACCCATAACCCATGGTTTTATTTATACCACTTAACCAAGTTCATTGTATCCTTAAGATACATTGTATCTAGAAAGAAAACCATGGATCAACCCATAACCATGACCCATGACCCATGACCCATAACCAAAAATACCCATGGGCAAAGAGGAGCGTACCACGGATCCCTAGCTTTGTGCTAGCCGGATCCCTTGTGGTAGGGATCCGTGGGATCCGGGGAATAGTAGATGTTTTTCCTCTATAAATAGTGAGCCATTTCTTCATTGTTTCTTACCCCTTTCAATCCTTTCTAACACACTTTCCCCCTGAGTTAAATCTCACTAACCTTAGATCCAAGAGATCTATGTTTGTAGTTTTGTTTTTATGTGATCTTTTAGGTTCCTCTTAAAGGCAAGATCACCACCTTTGAAGTCGAGAAACCTCAAGTCCATGAGTTGCCATGCTTCCTCATCATCAAGGCTACTGAAGTCTTCTTGTTGATGATTCCTTTCTTTCTTCAAAGAAGTGTAGTGTTGAAGACATTAGTGAAAGATGTCTCAAGAGTCAAGACGAAGATATTAGTGAAAGGTATCTATCGTCTATAGGATAAAGCACTTGTGGTGGGTGCTTAGAAGTCAAGACAAAGAAACATTAGTGAAATGTGCTTAGAAGTCAAAACAAAGAAGCATTAGTGAAAGGTGCTTAGAAGTGAAGACACAAGACATTAGTGAAAGGTGTCTTGTAGATCTAGTCAAAGGCATTAGTGAAAGGTGCCTTAGATGTACATTCGATATGGTGTGCTTCGATGTACAAGATAGACTAGTATTAGATCAAGGATATTGATATCCTTGATGATGTTGTAAAGGAGTAGATCTCCTTTGGTATTAGTCGTTGGTGTAGTGTGGTAGTAGTTCCTCCATTGCAATGGAACTAGGTGTTTAGCCTAGTACCTAATAAAGGGTAGGCGACGTTGTGAAGGTGTAGTTCACCTTGGAGTGAAAGAACTAGGTACTTAGCCTAGTACCTTATAAAGGGTAGGCGACGTTGTGTAGGTGTGGTTCACCTTGGAGTGAAAGAACCCGGTGGTTAGCCTAGTACCGGAAAAAGAGTAGGCGACATTGTGAAGGCTTCTCCGCCATAAGGAGATTGGTGTAGTGATTACGAACTCTCGAGTAGGTGACTCGGGGAGTGGAGTAGGGCAAGGAATGTGTCCTTGTAGCCGAACCACTATAAATACTCGTGTTTTGGTTTTGTGCTTCTTACTCTTATCTTTTCATTACTTACCTTTATATGCTTGTTTATCAACATCCAACACACACATCCAAATAGATTGACATAAGTCGATCTAAATAGATTAAAAAAGAAGTTTTAATTGGTAAAACTATTCAACCCCCTACTAGTTTTCCTCAGCTTGTTCCCGGTTTAGCATTTGGCGCGCCAACCGACATTCGAGGGTGCATTTGGTACGTTATTTATATGCGTTAAAATCCTTCGTTTAGGTGTTGACAAACCAAACACCCGAGTCACTATTTTTTATTTTATTTTATTTTACTTTATAAGCCCAAGCACCCTACAACTATCTAGAATTTATTTTTCATCACAACGACAATCACCACCACCACACCAACGTTCTCGCGTTGCCAGCGACATTTCGATTGCCGATGCTTCATCACTGATAGTTTATGGCCACCATTGTGTGCTTTTTTCTGTTTGAAACACCACTAACTCTATATTTAAGTCTTAGACGAAATATATGTGTGCTTGCAGTGGAGCAATGACGACTAGTAATGAATGCGAGTATGGTAGGCAATGACTGGTTGTGGGTGATGAAGTTAGAAAATAAATGAGGTTTTGTGTTTGATATGAAGAAAGATGGATTTGTTTTTAATAGAGATAGTATGCATGAGTAGCTAGGGAATAGTTTAAAATTATAATATAACGTGAAATTATTAATTTTCCCTTACGTAATTCGCACATGTTGTTATGTAACAGAGATATTTAACCGGCTTGAGTTTTAGAGACCAAAGCTATTACTAGTTTCAAAAGTAAGGACTATGGATAGTTTTATTAAAGTTAAGGAATGTTTTCATAATTTACTGTAAACCTCAAGGATGATTTATGTAATTTACCCTAAAGAATTACTCACTTCGTCTCAATATAATTGATAATCTTTCCATTTTTGGATTTCCAAACATAGTTATCCGTTTCATATTTCAACCAATCAAAAAAGAATTTATTAGGTGAGGGTAATATTTGATTGGTTGAGGAGTGTAACAATCTCATTTTACCTTTCTTAAATTATGCTTTTTCTATGAGACGAGAGACGGAGGGAGTATATAATAGGCCACAAATAAATAGAAATCCATTTGATCCTGGAAAGAATGTAAAGATATTCAAGTGTGTTACGTTGGAAGAGTTCTACTATGTTGTTTTTGTTGTTACTTCGTCTCTACAAGCTGGATTGACCTTGTACATATATTTCTTGATTTGTTCATACACACACAACAAATAAGCTAGACATTGTTGTATCTATATGTTTAACAAAAAGATTGGAATAAAGAACAAAGAAAAATCTTTATCACCAGCGGAATCCTAAGGCCTGTTTGGATAACGCTTTTCTCAAGCTTTTTAGAGTTGTAAGCTTTTTGTATTTAAAAAGCTTTGTTTGGTAACAAAAACTTCAAGCTTTTATTTTAAACATGTAGCTCCTAAACAAAAAGCTAAAAAACGAAGCTTTCTAAATCTTTTAGAGAGCTGTTTAAACTTGATACTCCATCCGTCCCACATTAATTGTCCTATTTTGACTTTTGCAGTCTTTCTTTGTAAACTTTGACTTAAAATATTTTTGTTTGTATTATATAGTACTTGATGAAAATTATACCAAAGAAAAATACATTTAAAACAAACTTAATTCATTCATATATTTTGCATCAAGTATTATATAACACAAAAAGATATAGTTAAGGTCAAAGTTAGCAAAGAAAGACTTTGAAAAGTCAAATAGGACAATTAATATGGGACGGATGGAGTATTACTTAATCACCCTATATTTAATTAAGGGCCTGTTTGTTTTAAGGGGTTGTATTAGGTTTGAGGGACCCACTGATGAAAAATAAAGGTTTGGTTAAAAAGTTGGGTTTTCAAATTAGGAGTCAGACCCAATAATTGTTAATTGTTAGGAATTAGAAAATTCAGTCGTTAAAGAGTCGGTCACCTCAAGTATATGTACTTGTTAGAAAGCTCGTAGTCGTAGTCAAGTTATGTTAGTAAGTAGTTTGTTATGTAACACCGTGGAGGACGGACGAGTCTTTACCCACTGTATGCCTGATCCACAGCCCGTAGGTGGCGTTTATTTGTAAGACACTATAAATACCCTCTACCTCCCAAGGTAGAGGGTTGGAGCTTCAATACCATTTTTTTGTTTCACATAGTTCCCAACTCTCTTCCATTTCTCTCTCTAGAACTTTCTCTCTCTAAACATATTGAACGCCTCATATGGTTATGGTTTAGTGTGTTTGTGAAATCCTACATCTTACAATTGGTATGAAGAGCCATGGTTTGATCACTCATCTTTCATGCTCTTTGTTTTGGTGGATTTCATAAGGTTTTTGGGGTATTAAGTGTTTAGGAGAGTTTGAATCATTTGGACAAATTCTAGTGTTAAAGTTTGAATTTTGCTTGTACTTTTGTGTTTAGGATCATCATATGTGTTTATGTTTTGAATTGGAAGGCTTAAATCATTGTGGTTTGGTTGTTTTTGATGGATAAAGTGGTTATTTGCGAACTTTGTACAAAGCGAGTTGAGTCTCGGATATTTGTTTCTTCGAAGCGAGTTGCTTCGTTACTGGATGCGAGTTGGCATATGCGACTTGGCTATTTAGCGAGTTGACCTTTTAAGCGACTTGGGTTCTAAGCGAGTTGTTTCTTAAAGCGACTTGGCTATTAAGCGAGTTGTATAGCTAGCGAGTTAGTTTAAGCGACTTGGTGGTTAAGCGAGTTGTGTCTGTTTGCTACTTGCTATTAAGCGAGTTGTCTCTATATGCGACTTGGCTATTAAGCGAGTTGACTCCTTAAGCGACTTGTTTCTTTAAGCGAGTTGATTGTTTAGCGAGTTGATAATTAAGCGAGTTGAGTGTTTAGCCACTTGTCTATTGAGACTTGTTACTTCTTCGTGCTACATTATTACGGTTGTTCTTTTGGTTTAGTAAAATCCCGTGAAAGAATCAATTTCTCGGTTTAATCAAAGAATAGTAAAATCCCGTAGAACTTGTAATCATGGCAAACATCGTTTCTACTATTGTTTCTTCGTAGGCGAGGACGTTCAAGCGGCGGGATCGGATACTCGTCCACCTATGCTTGACAGAACTGATTATGACTCATGGGCTCAACGAATCCGATTGTATTGTTTGGGAAAAGAAAACGGAGTCAACATACTCAAGTCAATCGATGAAGAACCTTATCAGATTGAGACTACAAGAGACATAATTGATACTACTGCTGATGGAACAATGATCTTTGGATTAGACAGACCAAAGACGTATGATGAGCTTAATGATAAGGAGAAAAAGAGATTCGATGTTGATATCAGGGCTTCAAACATCATACTTCAGGGTCTTCCAAAAGACATCTACAAGCTGATCAATCACAACACTGAAGCCAAGGCAGTTTGGGATAATGTCAAGATGCTTCTCTCAGGTTTTGAATTGACTAAAGAAGACAGAGAATCACAACTGTATGATGAGTTTGAGCACTTTAAAATGAAACCAGAAGAGAGTGTCTATGAATATTATGTGAGATTCCACAAGCTGGTGAATGATATGAGGAATATCAAGATGACTATGCCAAATATTCAGCTGAACTCTAATTTTGTGAACAACATGAATCCCGAGTGGCACAAGTTTGTCACCTCTGTGAAGCTAACCAAAGGATTGAAGAACACAAACTATGAGCAACTGTATGCCTTCCTTCTTCAGAATGAGAGACATGCAATGTTTGAAAAAAGGATTCTGAATCAGTTCAAAACCAATCAGGGAGAAACAAGCTCACCAAATGATTCTACAGCCTTCTACACCAATGTTGGTATTACCACCAAAGCCTCTCAAGTTATTCCCATGGGTGATGGTAATTACAAACTCATCCCGGATCCAGCATATAAGCCACCAGACCCAAATACATTCATGGAAAACTTCATCAATCAACTATATCTCATGGTCAGTCAAAACATGAACTCTCTTCCACACACCAACAATAACCTCAGAACAGCATCCAATCCACACAATCAAGCAACTGTCAGAGATGGGAAGGTTATGGTGCAACCAGTTCAAGAAAGGCAGTATGAACAGGGAAGAGGTGGAGTTGGTAGAGGTTATGCTGCTAATCAAAATCGGGGAAGGATTGGGAATCAAGGCCAAGCAAAGCCAATCAAATGCTACAACTGCAGTGGTGAGGGACATATTGCAAGGAACTGCACATCTCCAAAACGTCCACATAATGCAGAATACTTCAGAGACAAGATGTTGCTTGTGCAAGCTCAGGACAACGGAGCAACTTTGGATGAAGAGGAGTTGTTGTTTCTTGCTGAAGGGAATGCTAAGACATGTGATGCTGATGTAGACGGCGGGGTGGTATGGTCAACAATCCAAATGCATTTCAAGTAGCGAATTTGTGATGCTTATAACGCCTTGATCAATCTTCATGGCTAACATCTCTCCTATGGTCTCTCCTAAGGTTCCTTCACCACAACAAGCTGGTCCATCCAAAGAATCAATCATCTCAGAGGTATTAAAACATGCGATAAGGTTGATGAGCAAAAGATACATAATGAAGTACAATCTCTTGAAACTTATGATTCAGATGTTGAAAATATAGGAAATAGTAATATTGTCCCATATGATCAATATGTGGCTCAAAGTGAAAGTGAGATTGTACCAAGTGATGTATCTTCAGATCAATAATGACTATGATTTTGATGAATACCTGCATGTACCCTGATGACTCTGTTACCTCGAACTAATGCCTATAAGGAACAAGTTGCCATTTATAAACAACGTGCTAAGTTTGAGTTAACTACCCGTGGCGAGGAAATGGATGACCAAATGCGTACAATTATTAGAAAAAGTAGGTTTATAGAAGAAGTATTAAAACAAGAGTTAAATTCCTTACAAGAAAAGCTTTCTAAAACTGCTAAGCAAAAACAAGAACTTTAGGAAAATGTTAAAATGCTTAAGCAAGAATTCAATACTAAGGAATCAAAACTTTTGAGTGATTTTTCCAATCTGAAAACCTTGAAAAACAAGCTTGAAAATAAGTTGTACGTGCAAGGGAACACCTTTCAAACTGCTCACTTGATCACTAAGCATAGAGTCTTAAGCGATAAGCATAGCATTCCCCTTGTTAAGGAACCAAATCCAGTTGTCATTAAAAAGGCTAGAACTGCTCATAAGGTAATTTATGATGGCAATGAAATCCTTAAGCCTAGGCAGAAATCTAGTTGCGTTGAGTGCACTGAGGAAGATAAAAAATCAGATGAAGTCACTAGGGAAAAAATGGATAAGAAACTCAATAATCCTACATGTAAAGAGAAAAACATAACTATCAAACCCCATGATTACAAAAAGGAAAATTGGATTTCCTTGAACAAGTTTAAGCCTCAAACGTTGTTAATTCCCGAACAAGTGTTCTGGAAAAGGATTTAGATAAGCAAAAAGCAGAGAATCTTGTTGTAACAAACCCACCCTTTAGGAAAATGCCTTCAAGCAATCGTGTATCCTCCTAATACACCAATGCATCTAGTTCCTAGGACTATTGCCACTAAAAGCAAGACCTTAATCAGTCAATATGTTATCTTTCAATTATTTGTTGATTTTGAGAAAACTTGTAAGAAAAGGATCACACCCACTGGTATAACTGAAGGGAAAGGGGTTTTGAGCAAACTAAAGAATGCTATTTAACTGAGGTCATGCCTTTCTTTAAACAACTAAAAGATCAATTTGAGAGTCTTAAAAAGGGATGGATTTAGATATTAAAGAAATGGAAAAGGAATTTGATGCAATGATAGTTGAGGTTAGTGACTATGAGCGAGAGTTAAAATATAATGAGATTGAGAGGAAGAACTTGCATACATTGAATGAGAATCTTATTTCTGAATGTATCACTCAAGATGTGTTTTACACTGCTACAAATTGTTCCATTAATGCTTCTCAATTTCATGAATTATCTGTTGCTCTGAAAGTCTCCCATGATCGTGTCATTGAGCTTGAAAAGACTAATTCTAAACTAAATGAGAAAATTGATCTGGATGATCATGATAATTTGGTAAAACATCTTTCTAAACTAGAAGTTGAACATTTTAATTTACAACTAAAATATCAACATCTTAAAGAAAATGTCAAAACTAAAAATATCAAGACATCTTGAGATGCTCGAGTTTGATGCAGTCTTTCAGATAAACAAACGTGATGAACAAATTCAAGCTCATTGTAACACGATCAGAAAGTTGAAAGCCCAAATTTTCAATTAAAGGGTGAAAAGAACAATGTGACTGGCTCCCAAATGCCTCCTCCTTTAGTTTCGGTATTCTCAAACTTTTCATCTTCAAAACTTAGTAAATGCTTTACAAAAGCGAGAGTTTTCTAGAAGAAAATGAAAAAGTTAAACGACACTTTAAAGAGTTATATGATTCAATGAAAGTCACTCGTGACAAAAACAACGAAAAATAACTTCTTTACAAAAAGAAATTGAGAATCTGAGGAGTCAGGAAAAAGAGAAACTGCCACTTGTCTTTAATGAGAATGTTGCTTCAAAGTCATCCTCTCGAGCAAATATCGTGATTGTTAAATACATTCCTCCTCATCTTAGGAATAATGAACTTGTGTTTCATAACTATTGTGCTCACCTTAAGGATAGTCTAGAATGTCTCCGTGAGATTGTGGAAGAGGATTTCATAAATAAGCCTCTTGATAGAGAAATTAGGTTTGCTTGCATTCAGGCCAAACGATCTCAGGAGCTTCTAGAATGTCTAATTGCAACATGTCCTAAATCCTTAGGTGCGAAAGGTAAAGCTGTGATGCCTTGTTCTATGCCTAGTGCCAAGCATACAAACCATTCCATGCCCAACCTTAAGAAAGTGAACACTAATGTGCCTTCTAGTAGTTCAGATCCTTGCACATCTAGTTCAGGAATGCAAAAAGTAGATCAACCAACTAATGTTCCCATAATTCCCTCTACAGGAGTAATCAGTGACATTAAAGCAAGCGGGTCAAAGCCTCCAGGCAATACCAAGCAAGATAGGACCTCGCAAGCTAAGAATGTGCATTGGAAGAGAGTAGAAGACCAACCTAGGAACTTTAAGTTTGAGTTGAATAAAATGAATCGTGTTGATTCTAGTATTAGCCATATGCGTACTGTAATTAATTCAAATTCTGATACTATCTGCAAACCATGTAATGATGTATGCTTGAATTCTGTTGCTAATCATGAATGTGGTGTGAATGTTTTGTCTAATGCTGTCAAATGCCCAGTTAAAATTGTTAATGCCAAAAATCATGCTAAGAAGGCTAAAAGGCAAAGACGAAAGAAAGTTAGAAAACAGTGGAAACCCACGGGAAGAACATTTAGTAAGATAGGTTATCAATGGATACCTTTTGGCCATAAGGATAATCAGTTCTGCCCTCAATCTGCTAACACAATGCCCACTAGAAAATGGATGCCTACCTTGGTAGAACTATTCCTTTAAGAAGTGAACATACTTTGAATAGGTCAAATACGGACACCAGCATTGCATCTATTCCTAATGATTCCATTGCTTCTATTTCTGATATGGGTGTTTCTATTTCGATGTGGGTGTTCCAATCAATGTTACTAACCAAATGGAACCCATTCTTGCATGGGGATCCCAATTATCCATTTATCCATTCTTGTCTGTGTTCAACTGCAGATCATTCAAATCGTTGCGTGGTACGGACTCAGGCTGTTCCAAGCATATAACTGGAGACCGGTCACGGCTCATGAACTTCGTGAGCAAATTCATCGGGATAGTTAGATTCGGGAACGATCATTTCGGTGCTATTATGGGTTATGGAGAATACGTGGTTGGAGATAGTGTTATTTCCAGGGGTATATTATGTGAAGGTCTTGGACATAATCTATTTTCGTTGGACAATTTGTGACTCGACTTAGAAGTGGCCTTGAAAACATACTTGCTTCGTTAGAGAACTTGATGGTGTGGAACTTTTAAGAGGAACTCGTGGTTCAAACCTATACACCATCTCTATCGAAGACATGATAAAAGCTTCACCCATCACTTTGAGTCAAAGGCTTCTAAAACTAAGTCATGGCTATGGCACCGTCGTCTCAATCACTTGAACTTTGGTACAATAAACAATATTTCCAGAAAGGACTTAGTAAGAGGACTACCTAGACTTAAGTATGAAGAATATCATCTTTGTTCAGCATGTCAATTGGGAAAAAGCAAGAAGTATGCCCATAAACCCAAACCTACAAATTCTGTTATGGAAGTTCTACATACCATTCACATGGATTTATGTGGACCCATGAGAGTGCAAACTATTAATGGGAAGAGATATGTGTTAGTTGTGGTTGATGACTACTCCCGATTCACTTGGGTTAAGTTTTTGAGAACAAAGGATGAAACTCCAGATGCCATCATTAAACTTATTAAACAACTGCAGGTCCGACTTAACAAAACAGTTAGAATCGTCCGATCGGACAATGGAACTGAGTTTGTTAATAAAGAACTCAATGAATTTTATGAAAGTAATGGAATCAGTCCTGAAAGAAGTGTTCCACGAACTCCTCAACAGAATGGTGTAATTGAAAGCGAAATCGAACTCTTGTGGAAGCCGCAAGAACAATGCTGATTTACTCAAAGGTTCCATTGTTTCTATGGGCTGAAGCTATTGCCACAACATGCTACACTCAAAATCGATCTCTAATCCACACATCTCATGGAAAGACTCCATATGAACTTGTCCATAATCGAAAACCTGATCTATCATACCTTCGTGTGTTTGGTGCTTTATGTTATCCAACTAATGACAATCAAGATTTAGGTAAACTGAAAGCTAAAGCGGACATTAGAGTATTTGTAGGATATGCACCAAACAGAAAAGGTTACAGAATCTACAACAAGAGAACCCAAAATATCATGGAAACAATTCACGTTACGTTCGATGAGTGACGGTCAAATGGCTCTGGACAATCCAGTTACGGACCCGCACTTCAAAACAGTCCCATTGGTTCATCCCTTGTACCAAACTCCTCTCCGGCAACTCCATATGTACCTCCATCTGAAGATGATTTAAAGAAATTGTTTGATCCAATGTTTGATGAACATTATGAGCCAAGGGCCAATGATCTGCCAAGTCCAACAACAGAGACTGTTTCTAGCCTTGTCAATGAAGTTAACCCTTCAGTTTCAATGTCATTAAGTCAAAAGCGCTGCTGTGATCACTCTGTCTCATCAACAAACCTTCAATCATCAAGTGTACATCATGGAATTTCTTCTGACACCCAGGATGAAGTTAATCCCTTTGCTACTCCTGAAGATGCTCCATTTGAAAATATATTTGCTCCTGAATCTTCATCGATCCATCTTCATCGGAGACATCGACTACTACTTCGAGTTCCTCAACAACAACCACATGAACACCTTAGAAAATGGACACATGATCACCCATTAGACAACATCATTGGAAACCCCTCTCGTCTTGTATCCACTCGTAAACAACTTGCAACCGATGTCTTATGGTGCTTCTTCAATTCTGTACTCTCAAAAGTCAAACCAAAAGATGTTAAAACGCAATGAATGAATGACATTGGTTCAATGCCATGCAAGAAGAAATTCATGAGTTTGATCAATTAGATGTATGGGAATTAGTACACTGCTCGATTGTGCTATGATCATTGCTCTAAAGTGGATATTCAAAGTTAAACTTGATGAGCATGGTGATGTTTTAAAGAACAAGGCTAGATTGGTTGCAAAAGGATACCGTCAAGAAGAGGGTATTGACTTTGAAGAATCATTTGCTCCAGTTGTTCGTATCAAGGCAATCAGAATCTTCTTGGCTAATCTTTGCTAGTAAGAATATGGTTGTATAGCGGATGGATGTGAAAACCGCCTTCGAATGGAGATTTGAAAGAGGTGGTTTACGTCGCCACCGAGAGGGTTTTGTGAATCTGGAGCATCCTACTCATGTCTATCACTTGAAAAAGGCCCTTTACGGTTTGAAGCAAGATCCTAGAGCATGGTATGATACGCTATCAAAGTTTCTTCTATCTTCTAGATTCAGTAAAGGAGCAGTTGATCCGACATTGTTCACCAGAAAGTCAGGCAAACATTTAATTCATGTTCAAATATATGTAGATGATATTATCTTTGCCTCGACTGACCCTAATGAGTGTGACCGTTTTTCAAATGAAATGGTTTCTAAATTTTAAATGTCAATGATGGGACAAATGTCATTTTTCTTGGGATTACAAATTTCACAAAGTCCCGGAGGCATTTTTATAAATCAATCTAAATATGCAAATGAGATTTTAAAGAAATTTGGATTTGATTCTAGTGACCCTGTTGACACTCCCATGATTGAGCGTACTAAACTGGATGAGGACCACTCAGGGATCATGGTAGACCAAACTAAATATCGTAGTATGATTGGACCCTGATGTACCTCACGGCCGGTAGACGATATTCTTTGTATGCATGTGTGCTAGATATCAAGCTAAGCCTACCAAAAAGCACCTTGAAGCGGTTAAACGGGTCTTTCGGTACCTCCAAGGAACCATCAATATGGGACTTTGGTACCTGAAGGACACCGGTATGTCACTAACGGACATATGTAGATGCGCCGATCATGCAGGGTGTCAAGATACTCGTCGAGTAGCGTCCGGAGGTGCTCGTTTTGGGTGATAAGCTTGTGAGTGGTCTGTCAAAGAAGCAAATGAGTACTTCTATCTCCTCTACAGAGGCTGAATACATAGCCATGTCATTCTGTTGTGCTCAAATCCTATGGATGAGATCTCAATTAACTGACTATGGCTTTGAATTCAACAAATCCCTCTCTTGTGATAATAAAAGTGCTATTGCTCTCTCATGCAACAACGCACAACACTCAAGAGCAAAGCATATCGACATTCGACATCATTTCATCAGGAAACAAGTGGAAAAAGGTGTGGTTGAACTCTATTTTGTGAGGAGAATACCTAGAACATCTTTACCAAAGCTCTTCCTAGAGAACGTTTTGAGTTTATCCTTCCACTTCTTGGTCTAAAGAGTCTACAACCGGAAACACTCAAGCGTCTTCAAGAAGAAGACGAGGAGTAAAGGTCTTCATTCATCTATCTCTTGTATATATTAATTCAAAAAGCAAAATACAAAACTTGAAAAACCCTCAAAAAGAAAATATAAAAATATAAAATTCTCTAAAATCCATAAAAATTTGAAAAATCTTGAAAAATTCCAAAAAAAAAAAAAAAAAATATTGATATTTTGTCATGTTTTTCCGTATTCGATATCATCTACGGACTTTGTGTTGACATTCAAAGAATGTCACGGGTTTTTAGATGTTCTTCGAATGCACATATTTTTTGTTAAAAAAAGAGGTGGAGAAAATGGTGGCTTATTGTCATTTGTGCATAACCGGTTTTAAAAGTAAAGAAACGAGCCATGCTTTATCTTATTTTACAAATCTCATGCTCGATTCTTAAAAATGTTTGTCATCAAAAAGACAAATGTTTCTCTTTCCAAATATTTTTCGTCTAATGATTCTTCTGAAAAATATTTGCCATCTAATGAAAACTAAATTGTTTTTAAAATACCTTGTACTATATTATTCGTGTAAATCATTTGTGCTTATCATCTGTCAAAATCTCTATCTCTCAATCAACAACTTGTGTCATTGATTGAGGGGGAAGAATGATTTTATTCAATTAAAAGGTTATTTGAAAGGTCATTTTTCAAACAATTGGCACGTAAATGAGCAAGGTTTATTGTTGAAAAATCAAAACGAATAATGTTTTATACAGTTGATTCAAAACCTTTGCTAATGTTATGTTTTAAAAAGACAATCTTGCATGTTTAATCAATGGAGTTTAAAGTCTGAAAATCTGATCCTTATCAGTTAAAAGGTTTTTTTTCAAAAGCAAGTCACTACTCTCCTCAAAAGCTCTCAAAATTTAATTTAAATCAATAAAGATCACATCTCTCAAAGGATTTGGAAAGTGTGATCGGGGGAGAATTTGTGATTTAAATTGGATTTAAACTGATAACTTGATAATTGGTTTTATAAGTGTTTAGAAAGCTTTCATCCCCACATGTGCCAAACGATTTCAAATTTTCCATGCACATGTTGAGGGGGAGCATCTATTTTAAACCACAAAGATTTGAAACGTGATCAATTTATTTCAATGTGCAGTCTTTTCCTAATATGTGCAAAATATTTTCAAATTTCTATGCACATATGGAGGGGGAGCAACTATTTTGAAAACCACAGTCTTTATATAACTACTCTTAGATGCAAGCCAATCCCTCAAAGATGAAAATTATTTCCATTACAAAATGATGATTGATGCACATGTTGAGGGGGAGCTCTTGTTCTAAAAATATCAAAAACAATTCAGGTACAAAATGCTTTGATAATATATCACAAGTATCTGGATTGATTTTAAAATGGTTTTCAATTGGTTCCAATGGCAGACGAACAATACCAAATAGACCGACCAACTTTACTTTATGTATGATGATATAAGGATGATGAGGTTAGGTATTTGTTCCCATGATCCGCCAGAACCGAAGGGATCTACCCAGGGACAATCCACTAGATAGTGTAGAAGTCCTTAGGAATGATGAAAAAAGGAGAAATGTGAGATATGGGAAGAGTGCGGATGAGACGAGCTAATCTGGAATAAACCCAACAAGGTTCTAGTTATGAAGTCTCGGTAAGCGCTGAAGGGGTTGAAGAATGAAAAAGAATTGAATGTGAAAAGGGTGAAAATAAATAGCCCTCCGATAATTCAACCTTAGGGCAGATACCGGGTTTAATTCATATACTACTGGTGGTTACTAAGGTAACATTGGTATTGAAGACAAGACGTCATGGACCCAGTGACGCACTGCACTACAACTTCCCAAACCACTCAAGTTCCTCTTAAAAGGACTTGTTTCATTCTCACGGGGAACCGACATTATCTATCGACTTTCTCTTAGAGATTGTTGATATTGAAGAAGGAGACCATCTCCCTAGTCTCCGGCATAGGAACCAAATATGCACAATTGAGTCTAGAGCCACGAGATCATCAAGTAAATATCAATGAAGACTCTCTGTTTCACACAATGTGGAAAGAGAGATTATATCTTATGAGTCCTACGCATTATCCTTGTGGTATTGCCAGAACATCTGAGTGATATGCAATCATATTCACAATGAAGATGGAAAGCCTTCTAGAGCCAACATCAAACAAGCTCCTGGTGGGTGGCATGTGAGATCTATCCAATTGATCAACCATGTGACAAGCGAAGAAACAATGGGCGATTCAATCTTTTCAATCAATCCTGGTTCAGGTTATGGATTGACGGATACCTTTGAAAAACCGATCGTTGTGCTTAAAAACTCTTTTCTTTAGCACATCGACTGTGTACTCATATTTCAAAATAAAAGGTGTTTATGATTGATAATTGATTTTCATTAAAACCTTCGTTGTATTGCAAAAACAATTTCTATTGAGCGGTACACGATTGTTTTTCAAATCTCTTTTCATCAATCAGTGAATCTCAATTCGCTGGTTCACTCACTCCATGTTGTCTTCTTTGAGACGTTCCGGTTTGAGAACAACTAGAGCAGCTGCGAAACCCTATCAAGGAAATTCTTCGAATTTTACGATCACAGGCATACTTGTACTTGATCAACGGGAACCGTGGGCGTGTACCTCAATTCAACGAAAGTGATCAAAGACATTTTGTGCACTTTATTGCTAAGCTTTGTATGCAGTGTGCCCGGCGTTTGCAGTTGATCGAATGAAGCGGTCAATCCATAGCCGCATGCTCACACTACACATTCATCTCAAAAGAAATCATGATAAGTGCTTCAACGACTCTGATATTTTCACTCCATGCTTACGCTATCTGCTGCAAATATCATGATCCATGTAAAGCTTCCACTACTCTGATGAGGATATATCATGATCCAGAATATGAGCATGTCGGTCCAAATGTCACAACATCACATAATACCAACACCACAATGGAAGAGTCAGAGATTCATGTTAGCTGATGATCTCAATGCTGGCTCAAAACTCTTCATCACGTGGATCAGTTAAAGACCTCCACTCGAATCTATCTAAAACATGCAGATCATAAAGAATCAATGATTACGGTCTGTTGAGCAAAGAACTAAATCAAGAATCCTAGAACAATCTAATGTAATATCTGTTTGTATTCTTTGTAAATTGAGGTGACCTCCCTTAGGGGGAGATTGTTAGGAATTAGAAAATTCAGTCGTTAAAAGAGTCGGTCGCCTCAAGTATATGTACTTTCGTTAGAAAGCTTCGTAAGTAAGTAGTTAAGTTATGTTAGTAAGTAGTTTGTTATGTAACAGTGGAGGGAAAAACGGGACGGGTCTTTACCCACTGTATGCCTGATCCACAGCCCGTAGGTGGCGTTTATTTGTAAGACACTATAAATACCCTCTACCTCCCAAGGTAGAGGGTTGGAGCTTCAATACCATTTTTCTTTGTTTCACATAGTTCCCAACTCTCTTCTATTTCTCTCTCTAGAACTTTCTCTCTCTAAACATATTGAACGCCTCATATGGTTATGGTTTAGTGTGTTTGTGAAATCCTACATCTTACATTACTGTTACCAATCCGAATATATTGGTGGTATTAAGAAAAGGTGTGGGACCATGCTTTTTATGTGTGTGTATCTCACTATTTTTTTTAATCAATATATTTTATTTCAAATTTTTATAAAATAATAATTTATTAATTTTATAATATATTTTCTCTCTCATATCTCAAATCTAAATTCAAATCCTAAACCAAATTCAAATCAAAATCCTAATCCTAAACCCGTCTACAAACCAAATGGACCCTAACATGTTACTACATGTTCCTCTTTTCTCTTGTTGAGCTAGAAATTTTGTAAGCCTCTCATCTCCACCTTTTATAGTTAACATAATGGCATATTACATATTATATTCTATATTATCTAGTTTGTATTTTTTGTACAAATACGTCTATAGGTTAAACTTGCAACATCTTCTATTACATATATTTCAATCATCATTCAAATTAAATACCACAATATGAACTCATGATGTTCGTTGCCATGAAACAAACACTTTACGAATGGAACACATGTTATCAATGATTAATGAATTTTCTTTTTGTTTCAAATTATGCAGACGTCCTTTTAAGTCATTTAAACTTTACGAATATAACTATAACTATCTTATCAAACAATAACATAAAACTAGGGCAAATTGCATAAAAGGTTACGTATCTTAGGTTCAATTTCAATTAAAGGTATTACTCTTTTTTTCCTCAATTTAAGGTACCCGAATTTTTTTTTGTGACAATTAGGTTTTTTTCTAACTTCCGTTAACCATTTCGTTAGTAAATTACATTTTTGGTCCGTTTTCGTCCGTGTTCATACGTTTGTATAAGTTTTCATATGTTTTTATACTTTTTCATCTGTTTGTATACGTTTTCGTCCGTTTTTATACCTTTTCATCCGTTTTTACACGTTTTTTGCTCGTTTTTACACGTTTTCATCCGTTTTGCACGTTTTCATCCGTTTTTACATGTTTCTGACTGTTTTTGCACGTTTCTGTATGTTTTTCACGTTTTTGTCCGTTTTTACACGTTTCGGTTTGTTTTTACATGTTTTCGTCAGTTTTTGCACGTTTCGTCCGTTTTCCACATTTCGGTCCGTTTTTGCACGTTTTCCTCTGTTTTTACACGTTTCCGTCCAATTTTACACGTTTTTGTTCGTTTTTGCACTTTCTTAGGCATTTACACGTTTTTGTCTGTTTCCGATGTTTCGTCCGTTTTTGCACGTTTCCATCCTTTTCTCCACGTTTTCGTCTGTTTTTACACGTTTTCATTTGTTTTCGACGTTTCGTCCATTTTTACACGTTTTCGTCTGTTTTTGACGTTTCGTCCGTTTTTGCACGTTTAGGCCCGTTCTTACATGTTTCGTCTGTTTTTGCACGTTTTCGTCCGTTTTTGCACGTTTTCGTTCGTTTCTACACGTTTTCGTCCATTTTAACACTTTTGATTCTCGTGTAAAAATGTGTGTATAAAAATGTTTAAAAACGGACGAAACGTCAACGAACAAAACGGATGGCGGTAAAACAGACCGCGTGTAAACGGCATGAAAACGTGCAAAAATGGACGAAAACATGTAAAAACAAATGGAAACATGCATAAACAGATGGAAAACGTGTAAAAACGGAAGATAAAGTGTAAAGCAGATGAAAACTTGTAAAAAGGACGAAAACTTGTAAAACAACGAAACGCAGAAACGTGCAAAATGGACGAAGCGTGTAGAACGGATGAAAACGCAAAAAAGCGTAAACGTGTAAAACGGACAAAACGATATTAGCGGGGACGTATAAAAGCGACAACGTATGCATACGGATGAAAATGGACCAAACATGAAATGCCTATACAAACTCAAGGACCAAACATGTAATTTACTAACCAAATGGTTAATGGAAGTTTGAAAAAAACCTAAATCGGCCAAAAAAAAAGTCGGGGTACCTTTATAAGGCTTCCGTTTGCAAAATTTTAGTTGTATGTTCTGATATGACACCAGAATGTAATACTTCTACCCTTGCCGGGTTGGGGTGTTGCAATTATGGTATCAGAGCCCAAGTTTCATCTTGTTGACCTTAGGATTGACTTGTGAGGACTTGGGTAGACATTAGGCTTCCGTCTGTTTTGATCTCTTCTGATTCCTTTTGATTTTCGTTCAGATTTGACTTCGGTATTCTTTTGTCTTCGCTGATTTGACCTTCTTCCTTTCGCATTTGATTTTGTTTGTTTTGTTTTCGTACATCCGTTTGTCGATCGTTAGATGGAGACTACTCGTAGAGTCTAAGATGATGGTCCTTGAGCCATGCGTTCTTTACTGCTTCTGCTGGAGAGGTTCGTGAAGCAGAAGCCGCACCCGACTGCAATGTTGTTAGTACTTCCGCTGTTTAGATAATTCATTCAATTATGATGTGGTTCTGTATTCCTACCTGATACATGTGGCTACCATGTTTTGACTACTGTTAGTACTTCCGCTGATTATGGTACTCGTTATATTATTAACTGTGGGTTACCTGACTTGTGTAATTTCTATGCTCACTTTTTTAATTAGTTTTCTGCTAGCTTTTAGATTTCCGTTTGGCTTATATGTATTCTGATTTCCTGATTAATTGTATGCCTGGTTATTTAGATGTGCTTATGTGTATGTCATCGATGCGTTACGTGCTTTGTTCTCCTTTGTTATCTGTTCCTTCTGTATATCTGTTACTATTGTGTTATGCGGGTTCCTCATTGACTCGTTGTTCTCATTTCATTGCGACCTTGTTATCAGCTTCCTTGTTTCATTTTTGCACTTCTGATTTTCTTTAGCTTTCGTTTGTTATATATGTTCACTAGGGCTTTTTAAGCTCAGCCGCATTTCTTTTCCTGCGGCAGGTTTTAGGTTGGAAGATGGGCTTTGATGGGCTGAGATTTGGATTATTTGAGTGGGCCAACCCTAGTTTTGCCTTATCTTTCGGACTTATTTTGAAGAGCGATTGTTTCGATATTTCATTTCACTTTATTGACATTTTGGATTTTGTATTTTCTTTGTAAGGCATTCGTCTATATGACTTGGAAATTTATTTTATAAGGCTTCCATTTGCAAAATTTTAGTTGTATGTTCTGATATGACACCAGAATGTAATACTTCAACCCTTGCCGGGTTGGGGTATTACAATTTATTATCAAAAGCCAAGTTTCGTCTTGTTGGACCTTAGGATTGACCTGTGAGGACTTGGGTAGACATTAGGCTTCCGTCTGTTTTGATATCTGCCGATTCCTTTTGATTTTACGTTCAGTTGACTTCGGTATTCTTTTTTTCTTGATTTGACCTTTTCCTTTCTCATTTGATTTTGTTTGTTTTGTTTTCGCACATCCGTTTGTCGATCGTTAGATGGAGACTACTCGTAGAGTCTAAGATGATGGTGCCGACCATGCGTTCTTTATGATCTCGAACCTGGAGAGGTTGCGTGAAGCGAAAGCCGCAGCAATCTCCTTTGGAGACATCACGATGCTTCTTTGGAGGGAGGAATGGGACGGATCAACGGAGGCGAAGAGCGTAGACAAGATTCTACTGATGGACGCTTGGAAGACGTATGAGCAGAAGGAGTATGACCGGCGTACTCTAGGCGTACGGAGAAACGACTTCCAAGATTTGGGCATATTGTGGTCAACAGTCCAACCGTTGAGATGCTGGGAAGATTCTTCTACTTCATATGATTGGGCACGACTTGTGTTTCTCTGATTTGTTTGTCAGCGTTTAGAAGGCGGTTTGATATTTTGCTATGTGATTTTGATCGTAGTATTACTTTCTTTGATTTGTTCTAGCTTTATTTCGGTTTGAATCGTGAAGTTTTATGATTTAGCATTTTGGTAATATCTCAACTTTATTTTAGATCGTCAGTAATGAGTCATGAGGCCGTTTCGCGAGTTGGTGGCCTTAGTTCTTTTTGTGATATATGGTAGAGTTAGTTTGATGTATTATATCTTTAATTTGCATGTATGTGAATAAATTCCTTTTGGTATGTTAATTGCTACCTGTATGTTATCTGTTTTGTGGTGATATTGGTTATGTAGTTTGTCATGACCCGAGGCAGAATATGACGACAATAAGGACTTGTTATGTGATGCAAGTATTATGACGCCTGATCAACGTGATAATACCGAGATCATATAATTTGGATTTATTGGAATCATACCACGTCTTGGAAAATGCCTAAGGTCGGTACGTTGAATGGACTAGGGCTCATCTCCGTTATTTGTCAATCCGCATGTTCATTTGAAATTCTGTACCTCCCTGCGAGATTCACACTGATATCTGTTACGTGTAAGTTTTGTACGCTTTGGAACCGAAATCGTTATGATATGTGTGAAACTATGGATTGCTACGTCTGCCTTAAACTCATACGTCTCTGTGTACCTCTGCGACTTCCATTTTCGAGGACGAAAATTTTCTTTTAGAGAGGAAGAGTTGTAAAACACTAAAAATTGTAAACGTGTTAAACGACTATTTTGCCCCTCAGCTTAATAATTGAAGAAACCGTAAAATACATCCATTTCGTTAAATACGTTTAACATTGAATCATAAATTATTTACGCAAGACTATGATGAATATATTTCACTTATGACTATAAATAAATATTACATAATTAAATGAATTCTAAAGTGCCACATTATATTAAGTCATGTACAAATTCACTTGAACCAAGAAGAGGTCTACATACATAATACTTTGGTAAATATGGAAAACATAGAATTTGGCCTTATCCCCCCCCCATGGTCGGCCTTGTACACGTTTATATTAAATCCGAAAATCAATTTTCCATTTACTCCAATATTATCTCCTTAAATCTCTCCTTGTAACTTCCTTATCACACTTCAACATAAAAAGAAAACCCTAATTCCCTAAAACCAAAAATGACGGCAAAACAAATTCTCCCCATCCTAATTAGAATTCAAGGCTCAAGAAAATCGTAGGGTGCTCTCAAGGGTGTTGTGATCGTGTTAGGTTCAAAAACGAAGCTTGGTCGTAGGTCTATTGAAGCTGGTCGTGGGTTTGGAGGGGCTGTCATGGGGTTTAAGACAAGGGGAAGCCTTGTCGTGGCCTTGGGTGATTCTTGGTACTCGTCTCCTTTTCGTACACGCTACTAGGGTAACGTATCTTACATCTCGTCCATCTCTTTTCCGTTTTCTTTGATTTTGTCATGTGGTAATAGCCTCAAAAGGATGCACATATATGAATTGTAACCACATAAAATAATGGGATATGGGCTTTGATTCTTGGTACTCATCTCCTTTTCGTACATGCTACTAGGGTAACGTATCTTACATCTCGTCCATCTCCTTTCCGTTTTCTTTGATTTTTAAGCTTAGCCGCATTTCTTTTCCTGCGGCAGGTTTTAGGTTGGAAGATGGGCTTTGATGGGCTGAGAGTTGGATTATTTGAGTGGGCCAACCCTTGTTTTCCCTTATCTTTCGAACTTATTTTGAAGAGCGATTGTTTTGATATTTCATTTCACTTTATTGACATTTTGGATTTTGTATTTTCTTTGTAAGTCATTCGTTTATATGACTTGGAAATTTATTTTATAAGGCTTCCGTTTGCAAAATTTTAGTTGTATGTTCTGATATGACACCATAATGTAATACTTCTACCCTTGCCGGGTTGGGGTGTTACATGTGTAGACCGAGGTACACTGTAATCTATAAATACTATAAAGCTCCTACACTTTGGACACTTTTATTTTTCATGAATTCGGGCTCATTCTCTTAATGATTATTTAAAACAAAACAAAATAAAACAACACTAGACAATATATGATATATCAGTCGAGCTACTGCCCACTCATGGAAATAGTTTATAATATTTGTTAATACAAATAAACCATAAAAACGTTTATTTATATTTTATGATCTTCTAATATTTTTTCGATAACAAACGTAAAATCATTTTAACGAAACAAATAAAATACGTAAATGGTTTGAGTCAATAGTTTACTAACACACTTATACTAAACATATTAAAATCATATCAAAACATGTTTAGTAAATAAGTTATATAAAACTAAAGACATTTTCATATAAACACTAAACAAGTAATATTGTTTACATCTTATAGAAATGCATATGTATAACAACTAGTGTTTATATAATATGGAAATGTACATATATACTTTGTATACATTGAAATGGGTAATGTAATGGGTAAAAACCAAAGTCCATGACCCATGACCTATGATTCATTGACTAGGTACAATGAATGTTGTTGGGTAAAACCCAAAGTCCATAACCCATACCCATGGAGCATGATCCATAACCCATGACCCATTGCGTGACATCATGCATGAAGTCATGTTGGGTATTATTCATGATCCATGACCCAATACCCATAACCCAATGTCTAGATACATTGCATCTTGTTGGGTATCCATAACCCATAACCCATAACCCATAACCCATAACCCGGTTTGCAACCCGAAATCCGGACTTAAGCTGACCCAGCAGCCGGATCCCAAGGATTGCACTTGCCAGATCCCTCTGGGGAGGGATCCGTGGGAACCATAGGACAATAGAAATTTTTGTCTATAAATAGTGAGCCATTTCTCTCTTGCTCACCACCACTTTTACACACACTTTCTCTTAGTATTGTAACATCTCTAACCTTTGATCCAAAGGATCATTCTATATAGTTTTATGTTTGTGTGATTCTCTAGGTTCCTCTTAAAGGCGAGATCACCACCTCTTGAAGACGTGCAAGCTCAATGTCATGAGTTGCTAAGCTTTTTCATCATCAAGACCACTGAAATGTATCTTGTTGATAATTCTTTTCTCCCTCTATAGAAGTGTTGTGTTGAAGGCTGTAGAAAACTAGAAGGGAGGGTTGAATAGTTTTGCCGATTTTAAGTTAGTTTCGAAAAACTTTAGATTCGATGTTAAGTGAAATCTTATGAATAAAGAGAAAGTATAGATGTAAGAGTAATGCAAGTAAAGAAAGTAAAGTAAGGGATAGAAATGACGCAACCGATTTATAGTGGTTCGGCTACAAGGACACCTTCCTTGCCTTACTCCAATCCCCGAGTCACCTACTCGAGAGTTCAAGCACTATGTCAACAAACTCCTTCAACTTGGCGGAGAAGCCTTCACAATGTTTCTTACACCTTTTTCCGGTACAAAGCTAAATACCGAGTCCGTAACACGGAGGACCAAACCAACACGACTATTACACAACAAATATGTGAAATATGAAGTACAAGATCTTTGCTACAGTAATCTTGTGGAGGAACAAATTAATCAAGGACCCCTTGCTTGGATGACTTGTAGAATGCTCGTGATCTCGCCGTAGAGAAGGACCTATATGAGAATCACAATAGAAGAAAGAAGAACAACTCTCTAGATCAAGTGATCTTTTGTTAGAAGAGTGTAAGAATATATGAGAGAGTTAGTAAGAAGAGGGGTAAGTAAAAATGAAGAAATGGCTCTCTATTTATAGGCAAATTCTTGCCACTGTTGCACGGATCCCACGGATCCCTTGCTTAAGGGATCTGTCTAGTGTAACTCCAGGGATCCGTGGGACACTCCTCTTTGCCCATGGGTTTTTGGGTTATGGGTTATGGGTCATGGGTTATGGGTTGGTCCATGGTTATTTATTTAGATACAATGTATCTAATAGATGCAATGCATTTAGTCAATGGATCATGGGTTAAAACCATGGGTCTTGGATATGCTCCATGGGTATAGGTCATGGGTTGTGGTTTTTACCCATCCTAATAAACTATTACAATAAATGATTTATTACAACAATTTGTATTAAATGACTATATGTAAATGCTTTACAAAAATAACATGTATCCTTATAATTTTACTTATGATAACATTATATTTGTTATCAACAAAACACAAAGAGATCGCTAAATATTAATAAACGTTTTTACGGTTTATTTGTATTAACAATCTCCCCCTTTTTGTTGATGACAAAACATAATGTTATGATGAGTAAAACTTAAGATTAGATATATGTTTTGAAAGCCTAAGTTTTACTTCTTCTCCCCCTTTTTGTCCAAAAAAAAAGTGTCCCTAATAAAGAAATAAAATGTGAAAAAATAGTCCACATATCTCTAACTTCCCCTTGACGGTAGCTCCCCCTAGAATGGGGCGTCAAGTGAGAAAAAAAATCCTACAAAGAAAAGGTTAGTAGTAACATGCATAAATAATCTTGTGATTGACGAGAATCAAGATTGGGAGCCAAGGTATGTAAACAATGCCTTGTAATAAAACAACAAAATGTAGTGGTATTTATGCCACATACAAGTATGTAAAACCAAGAACAAGACTTGTTCTTAAAAATGACTCAAAAGAAAAATACTAAAAGTAAGAAAAATGATTCCTTCCATGCTTGCATAAGGTTATGGATGGAATTTTTGGTGAGTGATGATGTTGATGCGATCAAGGATGAGGTTAAGTATGACTCGCATTTCTTCCCTAATTTCTATTTCAAGATCCCTAGTTGATTGGCAATGTTCACAATGTAAGTGATGTGGGTAATGAGTGCGGAAGTTTTCCGGGTTATTTTGATTTGTGAGATGCGGAAGTTGTGGTGGAAAAGTTGGAACATACGGATCAAAATCTGGAATGTTTGGAAGTGGTGGTGGAAAAGAACCTAGATGTTCTTGTAACACAATGGGAGCTAAAGGTGGTGAGGTTTAAAGGTCTTTGAAGATTGTGTTTGGAGAAGTGGGAGGTGTCAGAAAGACTAGGTCTTTTTGCTTGGTTTGTTAAGATCTTGTTGGAGTCTTAAGGAGTTCCAAAAGAGTGACCTTAGGTGGGGATTTGATGGGTGATGAAGTTGGTGTACTTGTTGGTGATGAAGGAGGTGCTATAATGGAAGCATCTTGTGGTGAATGAGTGGTTGGTGATAAACCATTTGATGATGGTTTTTCTAAGCAACAAGGCCGGATGCTAATCCGTGCGGTTTTTCTAGATTTGGGTGGTGGTACTTTGGAAGGTGGGAGGAAAAAGTTTTGGATTTCTTGAAAGGGATTGTTTGCACTAGGTGATTCATCTATATTGGAAGATCTTTTGGATGACATAATGATGTTTGTTTGTGAGGTTGAAAGTGATGAATATGCAAGTATTTTGGGAATCCTATTTATAGAAAAATAATGCATTGTAATGAATGCTTGACCCAAAATGTGGATTAAAATCTAATGATTAGATATTAATTTAAGGCATGTGATCATGAGAACACAAGCATTAAGTAGCATACTCCAAAAATATGATAAAAAATGATGAAAAATATTGAAGTTTTTATCCAAAGTGAGAAAAATAGAAAATAAATTTAGCTTCTGTCTCACGGATCCCACGGATCCTTCCCTTGAGGGAACCGGCCTTAAAGAAATTGGGATAAATCGTGGTACTGGTGACTCAAGCAGCTCAAAATTTTCCTTTTGGAAACATTTGTGCCTAGTGTGTGCCTATATGCAAACCATTTGGAGTTGCGGTTATCTCGACTCCTAAAAAGAAAGGAAAAATAAACTAGAAGTGAAAAAGCACACTATTATGTGAGATAACCCGAGTGCTCCTAGTTCATTGTTGCTTAAATGAATGTACCCGAAAACACATATTAGTTATGTGTCCTCTTTAGCATTCAAAAGACATGAGATGCAATGAAAACGGGTTTTTACTTTGTATTAATAATGAAAAAGCGATTTGTCCTAGACGTGAGAAATGGATTTTATGAAAGTGATACGGGAAGAGGTATCCTTTTAGAAAACATTTTGAAAAGAGATTTCTTTGTGTGAATAAAACGTTTATTAAAAAAAAATAGGTATGCAATTACGTGTTTGCAAAAGATACTTGTCTTGAAAAATAAGAGAAAACTATGAATATACGAGTTATAAGTAAAAACTTATCTTGGGTTTTGAAAATTCTCGTATTGCTTGTGAGTTGTGCATGAAATAGAGATCCTAGACTCAGAAAGAAGAAGGCTAGTGTTTACATACCTTGTAGAGTTTAAAAGCTAATTACGACGATTGTTCCATGAGACCAAGACCAAGAAGTAGGTTGAATTGTTCCCGCTTCAACGGTTTGGTGAGGACGTCGGCTATGTTGTCTTCGGACGCTACCTTCTCAATAGAGATGTTCCCCTTTTGAACATTGTCTCTTAAGAAGTGATGATGAATCTCTATATGCTTGGTGCGAGAATGCAATACCGGATTATTGCTTAAGTCGATGGCACCTTTGTTGTCACATAGAATGGCTATGTCACTTAGATGAATGTCGTAGTCAACTCATGCTTGTTTCATCCATAGTGCTTGTTGGCATGCTTTTCCGGCGGAGACATATTCGGCTTCGGTTGTTGATATGGCCAATGCCGTTTGCTTCTTTGAGAACCAAGATGTTAAACAAGATCCCATAAAAGTACATACCCCACTAGTACTTTTTCGGTCAACATAATCACTGCATGGTAGAATTGCATATACAATTGTTTCTACCCCGGTACCCTTAGGATACCACAATCCTAATTGAGTCGTACCCTTAATGTACCTAAAAATTCTTTTGACGACTTCTAGATGTGATGTTTTAGGATCTTCTTGAAACCTAGCACATAGACAAACACTAAACATGATATCCGGATGACTAGCCGTGAGGTAGAGAAGACTACCAATCATGCCACGATATTTTGTGTTATCAACGGATTCGCCGTCTTCATCTTTTGTGAGTTTAGTGTCGGATGACATTGGTGTCCTTATGGGTTTTGATTCTTCTAAACCAAATTTCTTTAACATCTCCTTAATGTATTTAGATTTGTGGAAAACTAGAAGGGGGGGGGGGTTGAATAGTTTTACTAATTTAAAACTTCCTTTTAAATATTTAGATCGACTTATGTCAATCTATTTGGTTGTTTATGTTGGACGTTGATAGATAGATAAATAAACGTGTAATGAAAGATAAAGAGTAAGAAGCACATCACCACGACACAAGTATTTATAGTGGTTCGGCTACAAGGATACCTTCCTTGCCCTACTCCACTCCCGAGTCACCTACTCGAGAGTTCGTAATCACTACACCAATCTCCTTATGTCGGAGAAGCCTTCACAACGTTGCTTAACCTTTTTCCGGTACAAAGCTAAATACCGAGTTCTTTCACACCAAGGCGAACCACACCTAACACAATGTCGCCTACCCTTTATACGGTGCTAGGCTAACCACCGAGTTCTTTCACTCCAAGGAGAACTAATCCTATCACAACGTCGCCTACCCTTTATTAGGTACTAGGCTAAGCACCTAGTTCCATTACTATGGAGGAACTACTACCCATCACAACACAACACCTAATATTAAGGAGATCCACCCCTTATTACTACACCATCAAGGATATCACCATCCTTGAAAATAAACTAATACTAATATGTATAACGATGCACCTCATCGATTATACGACCTAGGCATTCTTCCCTAATGCCACTTGATTTGATTCCTAGGCATCCTTCACTAATGCCTTTGACTTGACACCTTTAACATTCTTCACCAATGCTTTTGACACGGACGTTAAGCACCTTTCACTAATGCTTTCGTCTTGACTCTTTCGGCATCCTTCACTAATGCCTTCAACACAACATCTACGGAGGAAGAAAGAACTATCAACAAGAGAACCTCAGTTGTCTTGATGATGACGAAGTATGACAACTCATGGACTTGAGCTTGCTCGACTTCAAGAAGTCGTGATCTCGCCTTTAAGAGGAACCTAGAGAATCACACAAAACAAAAGACAAACTACATAGAAAGATCCCTAAGGATCAGTGGTTAGAGAGGGACAATACTTGAAGAAAGTATGTGTGAAAGTGGTGAGCCAAAAGGAAGAAATGGCTCACTATTTATAGAGGAGAAAGTTCACTATTCCCCGGATCCCACGGATCCCTCCCACAAGGGATCCGGCTAGCGTAAACCTAGGGATCCGTGGGACGCTCCTATTTGCCCATGGGTATTTTTGGTTATGGGTCATGGGTTGATCCATGGGTTTCTTTCTAGATACAATGTATCTCTAGAATACAATGAACCTAGTTAAGTGGTTTGGACAAAACCATGGGTTATGGTTCAATACCATTTGTTAGTTTTTACCCATTTTAGTATATACTACTTTAAGTATATATTTACCCAAATATGTAAACACTAGTTGTTGTACATATGTATTATAAAATCATAAAATCACTTATACTTGTTTTTGTTAGGATTTGTAAATCCAGTTATTAAAGTGTCGGTCACCTCAAGTATATGTAATCGTTAGAAAGCTCATAGTCGTAGTTATTTAAAGTTAAGTAGCATTTAGTTAAGTAACACCGTGGAGGACGGACGGGTCTTTACCCACTGTATGCCTGATCCACAGCCCATAGGTGGCGATTTGTGTAAGACTATAAATACTCTCTACCTCCCAAGGTAGAGAGTTGGAGCTCATAATAAGATTTTCACTTTCTCTCACTAAGTTCCCAAACCTCTAACTATTTCTCTCTCTAAAACATCATTGTGTACGCCTCTTGTTATCATGGTTTGATGTGTTTGTGAAATCTAATATGTTACAAATGGTATCAAGAGCCATGGTTTGATCATCTCTCTTACATATCCTTGGATTTCTAGTGGTTTTAGATGGTTTTTGAGTTTGAAATAGTTTAGTGGTTTTTGCATCATTTGGATCATTTCTTGTGTTAAAGTTTGAATTTTGTGTGTACTTTAGTGTTTAGAATCATTGTAAGTGCTTGGGTTTTGATTTGGAAAGCTTGAATCACTGTGGTTGGGCTTGTTTTGGATTGAAAAGTGTGTTTTTGAAGTGTTTCAAGGTAGCGACTTGAGTCTCGGTGTGAATTTCATCGTAGCGACTTGCTTCAGTAGTTTCTAACGAGTTGTAGTGTTAGTCGTAGCGACTTGAGCTTAGCGACTTGTCTATTGAGACAAGCCGACAAACAGTACAAGTTAGTGGACTCTCCACTACGGCTAGCGACTTGGTGGGGTTAGCGACTTGCTTTCATTTATTCTAGCGACTTGTACTTATTGTTCTCAGCAACTTGACATTAGCGACTTGGATACTTAGCGAGTTGCTCTTTAGCGACTTGTCTGCTTAGCGATTTGGTCTTTGTAGCGACTTGTGTTCAGCGACTTAGGTATTAGCGACTTGTGCTTAGCGACTTGATTCACAGCTACTTGAGGTTTAGCGAGTTGCTACTTAGCGACTTGGTGCTTAGCGACTTGGTTCAAGGATTATAGCGACTTGGTTGATTTTTTGGTTCTAATACGGTTTTCTCTTGATTTAGTAAAATCCCGTGAAAGAATCTATTTCCCGGTTTAATCATAGAGTTATAAAATCCCGTGAAATTTGTAAACATGTCTACCAACGTACCTACAATCATCTCCACTGTTTCTGAGGATGTTCAAGCAGCTGGTTCAGATACTCGTCCACCCATGCTTGACAGGATTGACTACGATTCTTGGGCTCAACGAATCAGATTATGCTTGTCTTGGAAAGGAAAATGGGGTCAACATTTTCAAATCCATTGATGAAGGACCTTATCAAATTGAGACTACAAGAGACATAATTGATACTGCTGCAGATGGAACCATGATATTTGGATTGGACAGACCAAAGGCGTATGATGAGCTTCGATGATAAGGAGAAAAAGAGATTCGATTCTGATATCAGGGCTTCAAACATTATACTTCAGGGTCTTCCAAAAGACATCTACAAGCTTATCAATCACAAAACTGAAGCCAAGGCTGTTTGGGATAATGTCAAAATGCTTCTCTCAGGTTCTGAATTAACCAAGGAAGACAGAGAATCACAGCTTTATGATGAATTTGAGCACTTTAAGATGAAACCAGAAGAGAGTATCTATGAATATTACGTGAGATTCCACAAGCTTGTGAATGATATGAGGAATATCAAAATAACCATGCCAAACATTCAAATTTGAACTCAAAGTTTGTGAACAACATGAATCCTGAATGGCACAAGTTTGTCACCTCTGTGAAGCTAACCAAAGGATTGAAGAACACCAACTATGAGCAAATGTATGCCTTCCTTCTTCAGAATAAGAGACATGCTATGTTTGAAAAAAGGATTCTTGAGCAGTTCAAATCTAAGCCGGGAGAAACCAGTTCGTCAAATGACTCAACAGCCTTTTACACAAATGTTGGTATTACTACCAAAGCTTCTCAAGTCATACCCACCGGTAATGGTAATCACAAACTTATTCCTGATCCGAGGTTCAAGCAAGCTGATGCTGATGCAGTCATGGGACACTTCATTAATCAACTGGCTCTTATGGTTAAACAAAACTTGACACTTAGTCCACATACCAATAGTCTTCACACTAACAATGAGATCAGAACTGCATCAAATCTACACAATCATGCTGTTGTCAGAGATGGAAAGATTATGGGGCAACCAGTTCATGGAAGACGATATGAACAAGGGATGGTTGAAGCGAGGTTATGGTATCTGGAGTAGGAGGATATGTGGCAAATCAGAATAGGGAAGGAATGGAAATCAAGGACAAGCAAAGCCGATCAAGTGCTACAACTGTGGTAGTAATGGACATATAGCTAGAAACGCACATCCCCAGCGCCCACAAAATGCAGAGTACTTGAGTGATAAGATGTTACTTGTGCAAGCTCGGGACAATGGAGCTGTGTTGGATGAAGAGGAGTTGTTGTTTCTTGCTGATGGCAATGCCAAGACATATGATGCAGATGTGGATGAGCAACCAATTCAGGAGATAGGTCATAATCATCAGAATGCCTTTCAAGTCGCCGTGTGATGCATACGACTTTGGCGTCGATGATGAACCTATTGCACAGACAATTTTCATGGCTAGCATTTCTCCAATGGTCTCTCCAAAGGTCCCTCACCACAGCAAGCTGGTCCATCCAAAGAAACAATCATCTCTGAGGTATTAAAACTATATGATGATGTTGATCAACAAAAGATACATGATAAAGTTCAATCGCAAGAAACCATGACTCGAATATTGCTAATATGGGCAATGACAATATTGTCCCATATGATCAATATGTGACCCAATGTGAGAGTGCGATTGAACCAAGTGATGTATCTAATGCAGTCAATGATGACTATATTTTTGATGATTACACTGCTAGTGTTCCTAATGATTCTGCCATCTCTGAACTTAATGCCTATAAAGAACAAGTTGCCATTTATGAACAACGTGCTAAGTTTGAGTTAACTACCGGTGAGCAGGAGATGGATGACCAAATGCGTACAATTATTAGAAAAAGTAATTTTAGGGAAGCAGTACTTAAACAAGAGCTAGATTCCTTAAAAGAAAAGCTTAACAAAATGACTAAGCAAAAACAAGAACTTCAAGAAAATGTGAAAGTGCTTAAGCAGGAATTTAATGCCAAGGAATCAAAACTCTTAAATGAATTTTCCAACCTAAAAACTTTGAAAAACAAACTTGAAAACAAATTGTACGTTTAAGGAAACACCATTCAATTTGCTCACATGATCACTAAGCATAGATTTCTAAGTGACAAACATAGTGTTGCGTTAGTTGATGAACCAAACCCTAAGGCGTTATGCGAAAGCTAGAGAAGCACATAAGGTAATCTATGATGGCAATGAAATCCTTAAGCCAGACGAAACCTAGTTGCGAGAATACGAGGAAGATAAACAATTAGAAGATGTAACTAGAAAGAAATTGGATGAAAAGCTTAAGAGCCCTTTATGCATAGAAAAGAAAATCAGCTATAAAACACCCAACTATGCTAAGGATAACTGGATTGCCTTTAACAAGATTAGACCTCAAACACGGTGACCCTGAACAAGTGTTTTGGAAAAAGGATATGGACATGAAAAAAGCTGATGAGTTTGTTGAAAAAATCCCATGTAGGAGAATGCTTCTGCCATTGTTTATCCCCCAATACCCCAATGCATTTAGTTCCTAGATCTATTCCCACTAAGAGTAAGACCTTAATCAGTCAATATGTAATTTTTCAATTATTTGTTGATTTTGAGAAAACTTGTAAGAAAAGGATCACACACACTGGGATAACTGAAGGGGAAAGGGGTTTTGAGCAAACTAAAGAATGTTATTTAACCGAGGTCATGCCTTTATTTAAACAATTAAAAGGTCAATTTGAGAGTCTTAAAAGGGGATGGATTCGATATTAAAGAAATGGAAAAGGAATTTGATGCAATGATAGTTGAGGTTAGTGACTATGGGCGAGAATTAAAATATAATGAGATTGAGAGGAAGAACTTGCATACCTTGAATGAGAATCTTATTTCTGAATGTATTACTCAAGATGTGTTTTAAACTGCTACGAATTGTTCCATTAATGCTTCTCAATTTCATGAATTATCTTTTGCTCTGAAAGTCTCCCATGATCGTGTCATTGAGCTTGAAAAAACTAATTCTAATTTGCATGAGAAAATTTAACAGGATGATCATGATAACCTGGTGAAACAGTTTTCTAAATTGGAAGTTGAGCATCTTGCTTTGCAATTAAAATATCAACATCTAAAAGAAAATGTTAAAACCTCAAATATCAAGACATCCTTGGATGCTCCTGAATTTGATGCAGTTTTTGAAATTAGCAAACGTGATGAACAGATTCGAGCACATTGTAACACGATCAGAAAATTGAGAACCCAAATTTCACAATTAAAGGGTGAAAAGAACAATGTGACAGGTTCCCAAATGCCTCCTCCTTTAGATTCTCAGAGTTCTCAAATTTTTCATCTTCAAAACTTGGTTAATGTTTTACAAAAGGAAAATGAGAGTTTTCTAGAAGAAAATGAAAAAGTTAAACTACACTTTAAAGAGTTATATGATTCAATGAAAGTCACTCGTGACAAGAACAACGAAAAAATAATGTCTTTACAAAAGGAAATTGAGAATCTGAGGAGTCAGGAAAAAGGGAAACTGCCACTTGTCTTTAATGAGAATGTTACATCAAAATCATCCTCAGATTGCAAATATATTGTGACTGTTAAATATATTCCTCCTCATCTTAGGAATAATGAACTTGTGTTTCATAACTATTTTGCACACCTTAAGGATAGTCTAGAATGTCTCCGTGAGATTGTGGAAGAGGATTTCATAAATAAGCCACTTGATAGAGAAATTAGGTTTGCTTGCATTCAGGCCAAACGATCTCAGGAACTGCTAGAATGTTTAATCTCAACATGTCCTAAATCCTTAGGTGCAAAAGGTAAAGTTGTGATGCCTTGTTCTATGCCTTGTGCCAAGTATACAAACCATTCTATGCCCAGTATTCAGCAAGTAAACTCTAGAGTGCCTTCAAATAGTTCAGATCCCTGCACTTCTAGTTCAGGAGTGCAAAAAGTAGCAAAACCAACTAATGTTCCAATTCCCTCTACAAGAGTAAGAAGTGACACCAAAGCAAGCGGGTCAAAGCCTCAAGGCAACACAAAGAATGATAGGACCTTGCATGCTAGGAATGGTCAATGGAAGAAAGTAGAAGATCACCTTAGGGAGAATTTGAATAAAACGAATCGTGTTGATTCTAGTGTTAGCTCTAAGCGTACTGTAATTAATGCTAATTCTGCTACTTTTGGCAAAACATGTAATGATGATTGCGTGGTTTCTGTTACTAATCTTGAATGTGATATGAATGATTTGTCTAATGTTGATAAATGCCCAGTTAAAATTGTTAATGCTAAAAATCAAGCTAAGAAAGCAAAAAGGCAAAGGCGAAAGAAAGTTAGAAAACAGTGGAAACCCACAGGAAGGAAATTTAGTAATATAGGTCATCAATGGATACCTACTGGCCGTAAGATTAATGAGTACGTGCCCTAAATTTTCTAAGTCAATGCCCACTAGAAAATGGATGCCTACTGGTAGAACTATTCCTTTAAGAAGTGAACATACTTTGAATAGGTCAAATACGGACACTAGCACTGCATCTATTTCTGATGAGTCCATTGTTTCTACTTCTGATATGGGTGTTCCAATCAATGTTACTAACCAAATGGAACCCATTCTTGCATGGGGATCCCAATTATCCAATTATCCATTCTTGTCCGTGTTCAACTGCAGATCGTTCAAATCGTTCTGTGGTACTTGGACTCAGACTGTTCCAAGCATATGACTGGAGACCGGTCACGGCTCATGAACTTCGTGAGTAAATTCATCTAAACTGTGAGATTCGAAGCGATCATTTTGGTGCTATTATGGGTTATCGAGATTACGTGGTTGGAGATAGTGTGATTTCTGGGGTATATTATGTTGAAGGTCTTGGACATAATCTATTTTCTGTCGGACAATTTTGTGGCTCAGATTTAGAAGTGGCCTTGAAAACATACTTGCTTTGTTAGAGAACTTGATGGTGTGGAACTTCTCAGAGGAACTCGTGGTTCAAACCTATACACCATCTCTATCAAAGATATGATGAAATCTTCACCCATCGCTTGCTTGTCAAAGGCTTCCAAAACTAAGTCATGGCTATGGCACCGTCGTCTCAATCACTTGAACTTTGGTACCATAAACAATCTTTCCAGAAAGGACTTAGTAAGAGGATTACCCAGGTTAAAGTATGAAAAAGATCATCTTTGTTCAGCTTGCCAATTGGGAAAAAGCACGAAATATGCCCACAAACCAAACCCACAAACTCAGTAATGGAAGTTCTTCATACCCTTCATATGGATTTGTGCGGACCAATGAGAGTTCAAACGATAAATGGGAAGAAATACATTCTAGTCATTGTCGATGACTACTCTCGATTTACTTGGGTAAAGTTTTTGAGGACAAAGGATGAAACTCGAGATGTCATAATCAAACTTATCAAACGACTTCAAGTTCGACTCAACAATCTGTTAGAATTTTTCGAACAAACAATGGCACGAGTTTGTTAACAAAGACTTAATTCAGTTTTATGAAAGTGTTGGAATCAGTCATCAAAGAAGTGTTCCACGAACTCCTCAATAGAGCGGTGTAGTTGAAAGACGAAATCAAACTCTTGTGGAAGCCGCAAGAACAATGCTAATTTATTCAAAGGTTCTAATGTTTCTATGGGTGAAGCCATTGCCACTGCTTGCTACACCCAAAATCGTTCCCTTATTCATACATCTCATGGAAAAACTCCATATGAACTTGTTCATAAACAAAAACGATCTCTCCTACCTTCGTGTGTTTGGTGCTTTGTGCTATCCAACGAATGACGGTCAAGATTTAGGCAAATTAAGAGCAAAGGCGGATATTGGAGTTTTTGTTGGTTATGCACCAAACAAGAAGGGTTACGAATCTACAACAAAAGAACTTGAGATATCATGGAAACTATTCACGTCACGTTGATGAGTGTCCGGTCAAATGGCTCCGGGACAATCCAGTTCTGGACTCGCATTTCAACCTTCATCATGTAGTCCTATCGGTTCTACTCTAGTTTCTAATCCCACACGGCAACTCCTTATGTACCTCCTTGAGAAGATGATTTGAAGAAATTATTTGATCCAATGTTTGATGAACACTATGAGACAAGTGCTAATGATCATCAATTCCATCAACAGAGGTGATCCTATCCATCAATGAAGTTAACCCTTGGTTTCAATGTCATTAAGTCAAGAAGCGTCTGCTGCTGATCACTCTGTCTCATCAACAAATCATCAATCATCGAGTGTACATCATGGAATTGTTTCTGGTACCAATGATGGAGATAATCCCTTTGCTACTCCTGAAGATGACCCATTTGAAAACATATTTGCTCCTGAATCATCATCAGAACCATCTTCATCAGGAGATATCGACTCTGCTACTTCTGTTCCTCAACAACAACCACATGAACACCTTAGAAAATGGATACATGATCACCCATTGGACAACATCATTGGAAACCTTTCTTGTTTAGTATCCACTCGTCGACAACTTGCAACCGATGCCTTATGGTGCTTCTTCAACTCAGTACTCTCAAAGATCGAACCAAAAGACGTTAAAACTGCTATGAATGAAGACAGTTGGTTCAATGCCATGCAAGAAGAAATTCATGAGTTTGATCGACTAGAGGTATGGGAACTAGTACACTGCTCACGTGCTATGATCATTGCTCTAAAGTGGATCTTCAAAGTAAAACTTGATGAGCATGGTGATGTTTTAAAGAACAAGGCTCGATTGGTTGCAAAAGGATACCGTCAAGAGGAGGGTATTGACTTTGAAGAATCATTTGCTCAGTTGCTCGTATCGAGGCAATCAGAATCTTCTTGGCTAATGCTGCAAGTAAAAACATGGTAGTCTATCGGATGGATGTAAAATGGCTTTTCTTAACGGTGACCTTAAAGAAGTCGTATCGTCAGCCAACTGAAGGCTTTGTGAATCAGAGCATCCTACTCACGTCTATCGTTTGAAGAAGGCTCTTTACGGTTTGAAGCAAGCTCCAAGGGCATGGTATGATATGCTATCAAAGTTTCTTCTATCTACTGGATTCACCAAAGGAGCAGTATCCGACATTGTTCACCAAAAAGTCAGGAAAACATTTGATTCACGTTCAAATATATGTTGATGATATTATTTTTGCCTTGACTGACACCAATGAATGTGACCATTTTTCAAAGGAAATGGGTTCCAAATTTCAAATGTCAATGATGGGACAAATGTCATTTTCTTGGGATTACAAATTTCACAAAGTCCCGGAGGCATTTTATAAATCAATCTAAATATGCAAATGAGATTTTAAAGAAATTTGGATTTGATTCTTGTGACCTTGTTGACACTCCCATGATAGAGCGTACCAAACTGGATGAGGACCACTCGGGGATCATGGTAGACCAAACGAAATATCGTAGTATGATTGGATCCCTGATGTACCTCACGGCCGATAGACCGGACATTCTATTATTCGCTGTTTGCATGTGTGCTAGATATCAGGCTAAGCCTACCAAAAAGCACCTTGAAGCGGTTAAGCGGGTCTTTCGGTATCTCCAAGGAACCATCAATATGGGACTTTGGTACCCGAAGGACACGGTATGTCACTAACGACCTATCAGATCGCGATCATGCGGGATGTCAAGATACACGTGGAAATGCGTCTGGAGGTGCTTTCGATTTTTGGGTGATAAGCTTGTGAGTGGTCTTCAAAGATACAAATGAGTACTTCTATTTCCTCTGAGAGGTGAATACATAGCCATGTCATCTTGTTGTGCTCAAATCCTATGGATGAGATCCCAATTATCGAACTATGGCTTTGAATTCAACAAAATCCCTCTGTGATAATAAAAGTGCTATTGCTCTCTCATGCAACAACGTACAACACTCAAGAGCAAAGCACATTGATATTCGACATCATTTCATCAGGGAGCAAGTAGAGAACGGTGTGGTGGAACTCTATTTTGTGAGGACAGAATATCAATTAGCAGACATCTTCACCAAAGCTCTTCCTAGAGATCGTTTTGTGTTTATCCTTCCATGACTTGGTCTAAAGAGTCTTCAACCGGAAACACTTATACGTCTTCAAGAGGAAGACGAGGAGTAAAGGTCTTTCTTCATCTATCTCTTGTAAATATTTTTTCGAAAAGCAAAATACAAAATTATAAAACCTACAAAAAGAAAATAGAAAATTTTAAAACCTTCAAAAATCCATAAAAACTTGAAAATGTTGAAAAAAAAAATTGCCTTTTTGTCATATTTTTTCTCGATTCGATAATATCTACGGTCTTTGTGATGTCATTCAAAGAATGACACGGGTCATTAGATGTTGTTCGAATGTTCATTTGAAAAAAAAATTGGGAGAAAAGTAAAACAATTGTTTATTGTCATTTCAGGCAGTAACCCGCTTTTCAAAGAAAGAACAGAGCCATGCTTTATCTTAAATATTCAAATCTCATGCTCTGATTCTAAAAAAAAATGTTTGTCATCATAAAGAAAAATGTTTCCTTTCAAATATTTTTCCTTCAAATGATTATTCTGAAAAATATTTGTCATCTAATGAAAACAAAATTGCTTTGAAAATACTTCGGACTCTACTTTTGAAAATCATCCAGGCTTTTTCATTTGTCAAAATCTTTATCCTTTAATCAACAACGTATGTCATTTATTGAGGGGGAGAATGATTTCAATCAAAAAGAGTATTTTTCAAACAATTGACACGTAATCGAGAAAGGTCTATTCTTGAATAATCAAAAGAACAATGTTTTACAATATTGTATACAATTGGTACAAGACCTTTGTTATTGTCATGTTGTCAAAAGATATTCATACATGTTATTGGAGTTTAAAGTCTCATAAGTGATCCTTATCGGTTAAATGTTTTCATAAGCAAGTCATAATACTCCTCAAAAGCCTTCAAAATCAACTTAAATCTACAGAGATCACTAATCTCAAATGATTTGAAAATTGTGATCGGGGGAGAATTTATGATTTAAATTGGATTTTAACTGATGAATTCGATAAATGGTTTCACAAGTGTTTAACAAGCTTTCCTCCCCACATGTGCCAAACGATTTTAGATTTTCCATGCACATGTTGAGGGGGAGCATCTTTTTAAACCACAAAGAATTGAAATGTGATTGATTTGTATCTAAGTGCGGGTTCCTTCTAATATGTGCAAAACTCTTTCAAACCTCGAGGCACATATTGAGGGAGAGCAAATTTATGAAAACCTCATCCTTCCCAAATATGCTTTATCTACTTGATTTGATCAGGGAAGTGATGTTGATATCTTTTAGAAAATGGTAATTAAAGAAGTTAATTCTTCCTCTTGCCTCCGTGTGCTAAAACGATTTCAAAGACTTGAAGCACATGTTGAGGGGGAGCTCGGTTTCTAAAAATATCAAAAACAATTCAGGTACAAAATGCTTTGATAATATATCACAAGTATCTGGATTGATTTTCAAATGGTTTTCGATTGGTTCCAATGGCAGATGAACAATACCACATAGACCGACCAAATTTACTTTATGCATGGTTTTTATAAGGATGGTTAGGTTAGGTATTCGTTCCCACGATCCCGCCAGAGCCGGAGGGATCTACCCAGGGACAATCCACTAGATAGTGTAGAAGTCCGTAGGTATGATGAAAAAAGGAGAAAAAGGAGAATAAGGGAAGAGTCTTGGTGAGTGAGCTAGTACAAGAATAAACCCAACAAGGTTCTAGTTATGAAGTCTCGGTAAGCACTGAAGGGGTTGAAGAATGAAAAAGAATTAAATGAGAAAAAGGTGAAAATAAATAGCCCTCCAATAATTCAACCTTAGGGCAGAAACCGGGTTCAATTCATATGCTACTAGTGGTAATACTGGTATTGAAGACAAGGCGTCATGGACCCAGTGGCCTTGCACTAAACTTCCCAAGCTACTCAAGTTCCTCTTGAAAGGGCTTGTTTCATTCTCACGGGGAACCGACATTATCTATCGACTTTCTCCTAGAGATTGTTGATATTGAAGAAGGAGACCCTCTCCCTAGTCTCCGGCATAGGAACCAAATGTGCACTATTGAGTCTAGAGCCACGAGATCATCAAATAAATCTCTTTAGGACACTGTCATTGAAGACTCTCTCTTTCACACAATGTGGAAAGAGAGATTATATCTTATGAGTCCTACGCATTATCCTTGTGGTATTGCCAGAACATCCGAGTGATATGCAAACATATTTACAATGAAGATGGAAAGCCTTCTGGAGCCAACATCAAACAAGCCTCTGGTGGGTGGCATGTGAGATCTATCCAATAGATCAACCATGTGACAACTGAACGAAACAATGGGGGAGTCATAATTATGATTCAATCTGGTTCAGGTTATGGATTGACGGATACCTTTGAAAAACCGGTCGTTGTGCTTAAAAAAATTTTCTCTAGCACATTTGTGTATAAATGTTTCAAAAATTCAAAGGTGTTTATGATTGATAATTGATTTTTCTTAAAACCTTCGTTGTATTGCAAAAACACTTTATTGAGCAGTACACGATTGTTATTCAAATCTCTTTTCATCAATCAGTGAATCTCATATTCGTTGATTCACTCACTCCGTGTTGTCTTCTTTGAGACGTTTCGGTTTGAGAACGACTAGAACGGCTGCGAAACCCTGTCAAGGAGATTCTTCGGAATTATACCTGATCACAGGCAGTACATGTATTGATCAACGGGGAACCGTGGGCCGTGTACCTCAATTCAACGAAAGTGATCAAAGACACTTTGGTATGCTTTATTGCTAACTGTTTTATACAGGTACACCCCGACGTTTGCAGCTGATCAGAATGGAGAGGTCTATCCATAGCCGCATGCTCACACAACACATTCATTTCCAAAGAAATCATGATTAGTGCATCAATGACTCTAATATTTTCACTCCATGCTTACGCTCTGCTGCGCCAATATCATGAATCAACGAAAGCTTCCGCTACTCTGATGAGAAGAAATCATGATCCCGAATGTGAGCATGTCGGTCCAAAAGTCACAACATCACATAATACCAACACCACAAAGGATGAGTCAGAGATTTATGACAGCTGATGATCTCAAAGCTGGCTTAAAACTCATTATCACGTGGATCAGTTAAAGACCTCCACTAAAATTATCCAAACATGCGAAACATGAAGAATCTAAGACTACAAGCTACTGAGCAAAGAACTTAATCAAGAATCCAAGAACAATCTAATGTAATATATGTTTGTATTCATTGTAATTTGAGGTGACCTCCCTTAGGGGGAGATTGTTAGGATTTGTAAATCCAGTTAATAAAGTGTCGGTCACCTCAAGTATATGTAATCGTTAGAAATCTCGTAGTCGTAGTTATTTAAAGTTAAGTAACATTTAGTTAAGTAACACCGTAGAGGACGGATGGGTCTTCACCCACTGTATGCCTGATCCACAGCCCGTAGGTGGTGATTTGTGTAAGACTATAAATACTCTCTACCTCCCAAGGTAGAGAGTTGGAGCTCATAATAAGATTTTCACTTTCTCTCACTAAGTTCTCAAACCTCTAACTATTTCTCTCTCTAAAACATCCTTGTGTACGCCTCTTGTGATCATGGTTTGATGTGTTTGTGAAAATCCAATATGTTGATTTAGTGTTTTATGTAAAGCTTGTGTTAGAAAAACTATTATCTCAAACAGGTTACATTATTTTATTTGTTTACGTTAAAATGATTTGACGTTGTTATCGACAAAACATTAGAAGATCGTAAAATATAAATAAACATTTTTACGGATTATTTGTATTAACAATCTCCCCCTTTTTGTTGATGAAAAAATATAAAATTATTTTAAGGAAAAACTAAAAATTAATAAAAGTTCAAATTGAGTTTTTCTCTCTTCTCCCGTTTTGTGGAAACAAAAAGGCGTGAAAAGAAACTAACACAAAGTTTTAAGAAAAATATGTAAAAAGAAAAGATGTAAAGTGAGTAAATACGGGAAATGGTTGTGTCTTACTCCTTGTGAGTCCATCCCTTGTGAGTAAGTATATATATAAATAAGTGAGCTAATGTATTGCAATTATGTTTGCAATTGGTTCGATCTTGTGTGAAAATTGCTCCCCAAAAGATTGCAGTTTTGCAATGGGGTGTCATGAAGAATAATCCAAATAAGGATCAAGTTGCAAATGAATTTGCAATGTATGGTTTGACACAAAGCTCCCCCTAGCTTTATGGTGTCAAAATATTCATGTGTATTTTGAAAATCTACAAAATAAAGGTTAGAAAACAAGAGTATAGTGCATAATTTCCTGCAAATAAAACTCAAGTTTGTAGTAATTTGTTTTGGACACGGATCCCACGGTTCCCTTTGTAGATGGATCCGTCTAGGCATTTTTGGAGGATCACATGTCTGGTGACAGTTTCTTAAACAATGAAGATATGCCAAACAATGCTAATGTAGAGGTGAGATATGTGTATAATGTAGCAAGCACAAAACACTAAACAATCATGGCATATAGATATTCATTCAATAAAAACAAGAGATAATCATACAAATCTCTAAAACTAAGAGAATGATCTAGCCATACAAGTACTACTAACGCGAATGAGTTACCCAAACTCAAGATTCAACTAAAAAGCTAATGATGATCAAGGATGAGATAGGTTTTGATAACATCAAATCGTCCTGAATATTAAGTGTCAATTTCCCCCGATAATGTTCGTTATTTATATCATTTATATGGATTTACGCTTGTTTTCCATTGTTTTCCACTTTCAGGTAAATTGCGAGCATTGGAGCTAAAGAGACGCGGAAATGGAAACATTACTAAAGATTTATCACAGTAGGCTTATTTGGAAGAATTCTGGTAACTCGTCTCTAACATTCTGTAACTATTAAGTGACCCGGGGGTCCAACTTATCAAGAGGTTACGGCGTAACTCTTCCCAAAAGGTTACGACGTAACTCCATTAGGTAAAAAAGAGGTTACTGCGCCTTTGATACATACGCCGTAACTCTCTTTGCATCTACGGCGTAACCAAGTTTCTTGAAGACTACAGTAACCACTTATAAGGTTACGCCGTAACAAACAGATCTAGTGCATTTACGAGGAAATAGAAGTTACGACGTAACTCCTCTATTGGTTACGTACAGAACCGGACACTGCCTATAAATACCCCACAATTCTAGCATTTCAAAGCATCCCATTCCACACACACAACACTCGAGCGTGGGAAAAAGCTCAAGCGGGTCTAGGGAAGCATACGGAGCTGTTTCCCAAGGAGAAGTCACACCATTACGATAAGCTTTAGCGTTTATTATTTATTTTACTTTCAATTCATGTATTTCGTACATTTGAATATTGAATTGATTTGCATGATTAATATGAGCCGCTAAGCACCCTTTGGTGCTAGCCTAGTTATGATTCCTTAATTGTTTTGTTTGTGTTTACCTTTACTTCCGTACAATTATTTCTAAGTGTATGCATGCATAGTTCTATGGTAGTCACCCTTGGTTCGGTATTTTTGAATGGCGATGGAGGCCAATTGCCTAGGAGATATGACCAACTGACCCTAGGTGAGCGGACTGAGACGGGAAGGGTAAGATATGACCAACTGACGACCCTTTCTACTTGTGCGATTTGACCAACTGATCACCTATCGTTTGGATGAACTTAAGAATTAGGGGGTGTAATGTCTAAGTTCCTAACGGCCGGGCACTCACTATTTAGAATCTAGCATGTAGCGGTACTTAATGACTCGGATTAGGGGACCAGGAACAACAAGACTTATGATGGTGCGCCTGATTTCTCCTGTGGTGGCATCTTTGATGATAGGTTAGGGCGAATTGACCAAATGTTGTCCTCTCGAATTTGACCCCACCTGAAGTAATTGGAAGTAAGTAGACGTAGACATAACTAGCTAGGAGGATTGACTAGGTTAGCACCGCTATTCCTCTATTGATTTCCCTTTACTATTTATTTTCTTTTATTTTATATTCTGCATTATTAGTTTAATTAATTAAATACCTATATGAAACCATTATTATTCTATGACAATTAGACTTAGTAATAATCCGACACACATAGCTCTTGGGACGACCTCGGCTTTACCATTTACTACACTACACTGACGAGGTCACTTCCCGCGTTAGTGCATTAGGGTAGAATACCATAGGTATAGTTGAGACACTATAAATATTAAGACCGTCAAGTAAAACCGCATCAAGTTTTTGGCGCGGCTGCGGAATGAGTTATATTAGGATTTTTATTTAAGTTTTGTTTTGATACTATGACTCCTAATATGAACGATTATCTCACCACCTCTAAAAGTAAACAAGGGATCACCATTCCAGCTCTTGAAGAAAATGTTAAATTAATTTTGAGGACTGTCTTGATGAAATGAAAAGATGCCGCTTTTATGGAACCAAAGACGAAGAAGCACGAACACATCATGCAAAGGTATGTGAGATCGCAGATTTATTTCATGCACTGAGTCTCGAGATCATGTTATGATGAGGGCTTTTCCTTTTACCCTAAAAGGAAGAGTTAGAGATTGGTTAAAGAAACTTCCATCGAGGATCGATACAACATGGAACGCCTTTAAGAAGGCTTTTCTTAAGAATACGAACCCCAAAAATCCTTCAACGGTGATGAAATTACGAGGTTTAGACAAGTCTACAATGAACCACTATTTACAGCTTGGGAAAGATTTACGAAGCCATCCGAAGTGCCGAACATAAACTCAACAAACACGAGCAACTGCAAATATTCTACAACGGGTTGAACATAAAGACTCGACAATTGTTAGACTCTAAAGAACCTATCCCTTTAATGACTGCTGATAAAGGATGGATTAAAGTTGAGGAAATTGCGCTCCATTCGTCATCATGGAATGAAGAGCGGGATGAAGACCCTATAAAGATACAATGGTGATAAAGAATGGAGGAATTTGAAGTAGAGATGCAATCCTTGACTGAAGAAGTCAAGATGGTTAAACACAAGTTCGATAAACCCATTGATGGGAGAGTGATGGATCTTGAAAAGGTTGTGAAGATGCTCGTTAAAGAATCTAGCAAAATATGATGAGAGCATAAATTTGGTTTGGAATCTCAAACGAGATTACGACAAGGCACTCAGAACACAAGCAGCTACTATTAGAAGACTTGAAAATCAAGTGGGAAAACTGGCGGAATCTATCGAATAAGGATGAAGGTGACTTGCCTAGCATGACGAAACAAATCCTTGAGATGCTGCTCACGCTATTACAACAAGAAGTTGATTAAACTATAAGGAACCAGCTTACCCTTCGGACTCAAATGATCGACTAGAAACACCCCAAGATAACAATAAAGAAACCAGGAGGCTCAACCTTCGTGAAAAAGTCCGTCCCTACATTCCACCAATTCCATTTCCGGAAGGATTAGAAGGAACAAGAATAGATGCTATTTCAAAAATTCATGGAGAAAATTCAACAACTCAGCATTAATATTCCTCTCGTTGAAGCCTTGGAGCAAAGGCCGAAATATGCCAAATTTATGAAGGATCTCCTTACCCATAGAAGACTTTCGATCGGACCAGATTACTTTAAATCAAAGATGCTCTCTGCTCTTTTAAAAATATGCCTCTCAAAGAAGAAGATCCAGGGAGTTTCACTTTACCTTGCACTATCAGGGGAATTTTATTCAACAAGGCCCTTGCCGACCTTGGGGCAAGCATTAGTCTTATGCCATTCTCTATTTATTCACGTTTGGAATTGGGAGAGCTAAAACCAACTAGAATGTGTATCGAGCTGGCTAATAAAACTACGCAATATCCGAAAGGGATCGCTGAAAATGTTCTTGTCATGATCGATAAATTTGTCTTCCCGATCGACTTCGTGGTCCTGGATATTGAAGAAGATGATATCCCAATTTTGCTTGGAAGACCCTTTCTTGCAACCGCACACGCTATGATTGATGTCTTTAACAAGAAGATTTCATTGGAAATTGGTAATGATAAAATTACATTTGACCTGGAAAAATCAATGAGATATGCTTCTTTCACAGATGACAACCTTGATGATCTCGACCTTATCGAAGCTAACACTCAGAAACATGCCCAGGAATGCTTTTGTAACACCCCAACCCGGCAAGGGTAGAAGTGTCACATTCTGGTGTCATATCAGAACATACAAATGAAATCTTTACAAACGAAACCTTAAAAATGAAGTATCAAAACATACACACAATTGACTGACAAGAAAATACAATATCCAGAATGAATTAAAATCCCAAAACAAAAGTTGTTCAAAATAAGTCCCAAAGTAATAAGGTGCTAGGGTTGGTCCACTTAGATACTCTAACTCTCAGCATGAAGCCCATCTTCAAACCTAAAACACAGCTTGAAGAAATGCGAAATGCTTTGAGCTTAAAAGCCCAGTGAAGAGCATGATATAACAAAACGAAAGCTAAATAAAATCTGAAATGCAAAATGAAACAAAAGGAACGGATAACAAAGTCGCAGCGAAATGAGAACAATGAGTCAATGAAGATCCTGCAGAACACAATTATATAGATATCCAAAGCACAGATAACAAGGAGAACGAAGCAAAGCAAAGCATCAATGACATATAAACAAGCACATACAAACCAGACATACAAGAACTGAAACATAAGCAAGCATAGCAGACGTTGCATCCACACAACATATATGTCCTACAATCAAATCGAGGAAATCAAGACATACAAGGCAAACAGATATCTACAGGAAAGCGGAAGCAATTAATTAATAAGTGAGCATGGCAATTCACACAGGTCAAAACCCTTGGTTGAAAACATAACCGATTATCATACTGGCGGAAGTACTAACAGATCAACACATGGTCCCATGCACACGTAATAAGTAGGAATATAGTATAAACGATATAATTAAATGAACTAAAAGACATAGCGGGGCAACTAAACAAATTAACAAGCCGAGGCGTCACAAAATGAACCATTTACCTAATCAAACCGTAGCATAGGCAGAATGTAAACATGGCGGGTAAACAATAGCGAGATAAGGACACAACGAATATTCATAGTCCACGGAATTAACTGAACGAAGTACACCAAATAAACATACAAAACTAACGATTACACATCAGCATGGTCACCAGACAATTCAGAGGGTCACATAACAGTGAGATCACATATCATCGATGAAACAAGTAACTCGATAACCGTATATTAATCATATCATAACAGAGTAATCGGTAGTCACATACACATGAAAAGCATAATCAAATCCAATAACATATAATAACCCGTGCGTGAATGGAACGATAGTGCGAAATAACGGAATGAAAGTGTGACAGATCAATGAAAAGGAGTATCTATATCTTGGTAAGAGTGAGTCATATAAGGGTCTTGAGAAATGAACAATTAATCGATTATGGTGCGTTGGGGAAATACAGAAAGTACAGTATAGGCATATCAAAAGTGTAAGGGTTGTTAGAAATCTACCACGAGCCCGGAACATATCATATCATATCATATCATAAGTAGCCATTGTATTGGAGGGTGACGGAATACCATATATAATAGGAGGGAGACCTCAGTTAACCAATGGAGTAGCTAGCTCCCAGACTGTGAAGACGCGTATTGCACACGACATCATTCACCAGACAAATCATATCATATCAGATAACAGAACAGATCTAGGATGCATTTAGAGACACATTACGATAAATAAGTGTTTTATGTAATTTAAAGGTCATTTAAGCGGATTTACACAAGTTTAGGGTTTAATATGTAATTATCCTAAAGCGTAGGGTCTAATATGTAAATATACTATTTTTATCTCCTTTTTACTCATTTAACCCCTCTAGTCATTATATATGTAAATTAAGTCTTAAATCTCAATAATATAATAATAGTACGTATTTCGTATAAGTATACATATAACAAGTGTAAGCCTTGTTTTAACGTAGATTAACATAAAGTTATAAAAGTTAACGTATTCAAGTATTTTAGGTCGAGATCAATAATATAATATGTGATAATGCCAACGACACCCTAATTCCATCTTGAATATCTTGTATGCGTTGATTACCTTATTATCATGTTAATTATGATATACATAAGCCCGTATATGACCCTTACCTTAACACAACAAAACTCTTAACTCCAAAACAGATTCATACACCTTTTAAAACCCTTATAAACAGCCCTTAAAGTTACTCCAACGATACACCTTAATACCAATTTATTACACCACTTATAAGGCCCGTTTGTATGCAGCGTTTTAAGGACTCGAAACAAAGACATATAAAGCGTTTTACTTAACGTATTTTAGGACCAGCTTTATACATGTATTTAGTCACATAATTAAGGTCGATAGACTAATATTTAAGTGTTTACATAACTCGTTTTAATAGCCTTCGGTTTATCCTTCCATTTGTACGTTTTATAGGTCCCATATGACCGTTATTAGGCGTTAAACACATGACTAGATTAAGCATACAAGACCAGATTTTTAAGACCCCAAAACTCAGGTTTATCAAGGTATTTAAGATGCCAAACATAGGTTTTAATAATGCTTATATGGTCCCATTATTTCAGGTTACAAACCCCCTTGATATAACACATATATGACATGGTTAATAGGCTTAAAAGTGCACAAAAGGCTATCAATCCCGACCCGAGAAGGACGAATTGTATTACTTATTAACATGTATAATAAGGTTTTAGGTCATGACTTTTATGTGATAATTACCAAGTAACATCTTAGCTTTAGGTTACCATTATATGGGACATGTTATTAGGTCTTTACATGGCGTCATGTGAGGTTCCAAACACACGACCAGAAGCTAACCACAAATCAGATTTTACAAAGTTCCAAACGACATACACATGGCTCTTAATCAGGTTGTATGACTTAGGTTTATTACATGTTGTATCATAAGCCTTAGAAGTCCAAAAACAAGCGTGTAAAGGCTGGAAAAACACGACCGAATAAAGGATAAACGGGTTTTGAGGTTACCTTAGTGTAGCGTAAATAAGAGATGAGAACAAGACCAAGATAACCAAACCAAGATCTTTCTTGAGCCCTAAGACTCACGACCAAGCAGCAGCCTACCACCACCGAATTCAACCAAGTGATGCTCCGTTTTAATGCGAAAGTAACCTGCTGGCAAGCCCTCGAATGCCCTCCTAGGATCACTCAAGTCGACACAAAGAGAAGAGGGTGGAGAGAAAGGGTTCGGTTCTTTTTGTTTCATGGAAGCCGAATATTGTGAGGAGATTTCTTAGGGTTTTTCTCTTGTGATATATGGAGTAGGTAGTTAAGATTATAAAGGGATAAAATCACTTAAGTTAGGCAAAGATTTGGAATTATCATTTAGGCGTGGGGAGGGGTCTTATGGCCGAAATTTTTGGTACCAAGATTTATACTTCCTATATACTTTAATTTATATACTTTATTTTGTAATTAGATTGGATGTATTTACATTTTAATTATGTTACTTCTAGTAGTAAGTTAAATGAAAGAATTAAAGTTTAATAGTTCAATGAAATTTTATTATACAGTATTCGATCGAGTTTGATAATTGTACATACTCATCGTCTTTAGGGGCAATATGGTCATTTCACAGTTTAACGTTTTTAGGGTTTTACAGCTTTCTTCCTGACCCTCTGAGATCATTAAAATTCGAAGATAATGATGGGACATCTAGCGATGAAGAAAGCGAAACAGAGGAACTAACCACGAAGAATCGGACGGTTTGTTCGGCAAAAACCGGGAAGAAGCCGTCTCCGAAACTTAAGGAGTTACCTCCTCATTTAGAATATGCATTTATCAATGGAGATCAAAATTATCCTGTTGTGATCTCCTCTCGATTTATCTAACGAAGAAAATGAGTCATTACTTCAGGTTTTAAGCAAGCACAAGGGGGAAATTGCATGGAAAGTCTATGACATTAAAGGAATTAACCCTTCATATTGTTCCCACAAGATACTTTGGAAGATAATTTTAAGCCTGTAGTGCAACCACAAAGGATATTGTTCCCACAATATTGTATACAATTGGTACAAGACCTTTGTTATTGTCATGTTGTCAAAAGATATTCATACATGTTATTGGAGTTTAAAGTCTCATAAGTGATCCTTATCGGTTAAATGTTTTCATAAGCAAGTCATAATACTCCTCAAAAGCCTTCAAAATCAACTTAAATCTACAGAGATCACTAATCTCAAATGATTTGAAAATTGTGATCGGGGGAGAATTTGTGATTTAAATTGGATTTTAACTGATGAATTCGATAAATGGTTTCACAAGTGTTTACCAAGCTTTCCTCCCCACATGTGCCAAACGATTTTAAATTTTCCATGCACATGTTGAGGGGGAGCATCTTTTAAACCACAAAGAATTGAAATGTGATTGATTTGTATCTAAGTGGGTTCCTTCTAATATGTGCAAAACTCTTTCAAACCTCGAGGCACATATTGAGGGAGAGCAAATTTATGAAAACCTCATCCTTCCCAAATATGCTTTATCTACTTGATTTGATCAGGGAAGTGATGTTGATATCTTTTAGAAAATGGTAATTAAAGAAGTTAATTCTTCCTCTTGCCTCCGTGTGCTAAAACGATTTCAAAGACTTGAAGCACATGTTGAGGAGAGCTCATTTCTAAAAATATCAAAAACAATTCAAGTACAAAATGCTTTGATAATATATCACAAGTATATGGATTGATTTTCAAATGGTTTTCGATTGGTTCCAATGGCAGATGAACAATACCACATAGACCGACCAAATTTACTTTATGCATGGTTTTTATAAGGATGGTTAGGTTAGGTATTCGTTCCCACGATCCCGGAGCGGAGGGGATCTACCCAGGGACAATCCACTAGATAGTGTAGAAGTCCGTAGGTATGATGAAAAAAAAGGAGAAAAATGAGAATATGGGAAGAGTGCGGATGAGTGAGCTAGTACAGAATAAACCCAACAAGGTTCTAGTTATGAAGTCTCGGTGGCTTGCTGAAGGGGTTGAAGAATGAAAAAAATTAAATGAGAAAAGGTGAAAATAAATAGCCCTCCAATAATTCAACCTTAGGGCGGCAGGGTTCAATTCATATGCTACTAGTGGACGGTATTGAAGACAAGACGTCATGGACCCAGTGACGCACTGCACTAAACTTCCCAAGCTACTCAAGTTCATCTAAAAAGGGCTTGTTTCATTCTCACGGGGAGCGAGGCATTATCTATCGACTTTCTCTTAGAGATTGTTGATATTGAAGAAGGAGACCCTCTCCTAGTCTCCGGCATAGGAACCAAATGTGCACAATTGAGTCTAGAGCGACGAGATCATCAAATAAATCTCTTTAGGACACTGTCATTGAAGACTCTCTCTTTCACACAATGTGGAAAGAGAGATTATATCTTGAGTCCTACGCATTATCCTTGTGGTATTGCAGAACATGCAGTGATATGCAAACATATTCACAATGAAGATGGAAAGCCTATTAGAGCCAACATCAAACAAGCTCCGGTGGGTGGCATGAGATCTATCCAATAGATCAACCATGTGACAACTGAACAGAAACAATGGGGCGAGTCATAATTATGATTCAATCCTGGTTCAAGTTATGGATTGACGGATACCTTTGAAAACCGGTCGTTGTGCTTAAAATTATTTTCTCTAGCACATCGTGTGTAAAATGTTTCAAAAATTCAAAGGTGTTTATGATTGATAATTGATTTTTCTTAAAACCTTCGTTGTATTGCAAAAACACTTTATTGAGCAGTACACGATTGTTATTCAAATCTCTTTTCATCAATCGGTGAATCTCATATTTGATTCACTCACTCCGTGTTGTCTTCTTTGAGACGTTTCGGTTTGAGAACGACTAGAACATTGCGAAACCCTGTCAAGGAGATTCTTGAATTATACGATCACAGGCGCGTACATGTATTGATCAACGGGAACCGTGGGCCGTGTACCTCAATTCAACGAAAGTGATCAAAGACACTTTTGTATGCTTTATTGCTAACTGTTTTATACAGGTACACCCCGACGTTTGCAGCTGATCAAAATGGAGAGGTCTATCCATAGCCACATGCTCACACAACACATTCATTTCCAAAGAAATCATGATTAGTGCATCAATGACTTTGATATTTTCCACTCCATTGCTACGCTTTGCTGCCTAAATATCATGAATCAACTTGAAAGCTTCCGCTCCTCTGATGAGAAGAAATCATGATCCAGACTGTGAGCATGTCGGTCCAAAAGTCACAACATCACATAACACCAACACCACAAAGGATGAGTCAGAGATTTATGACAGCTGATGATCTCAAAGCTGGCTTAAAACTCATTATCACGTGGATCAGTTAAAGACCTCCACTAAAATTATCCAAACATGCGAAACATGAAGAATCTAAGACTACAAGCTACTGAGCAAAGAACTTAATCAAGAATCTAAGAAAAATCTAATGTAATATATGTTTGTATTCATTGTAATTTGAGGTGACCTCCCTTAGGGGGAGATTGTTAGGATTTGTAAATCCAGTTATTAAAGTGTCGGTCACCCAAGTATATGTAATCGTTAGAAAGCTCGTAGTCGTAGTTATTTAAAGTTAAGTAACATTTAGTTAAGTAACACCGTGGACAGACGGTCTTCTGTATGCTGATCCACAGCCCGTAGGTGGTGATTTGTGTAAGACTATAAATACTCTCTATCTCCCAAGGTAGAGAGTTGGAGCTCATAATAAGATTTTCACTTTCTCTCACTAAGTTCCCAAACCTCTAACTATTTCTCTCTCTAAAACATCATTGTGTACGCCTCTTGTTATCATGGTTTGATGTGTTTGTGAAATCCAATATGTTACAGTTTTAGTGTTTTATGTGAAAGCGTAACTGTGTTAGAAAACTATTATCTCAAACAGTTTACGTATTTTATTTGTTTCGTTAAAATGATTTTACGTTTGTTATCGACAAAACATTAGAAGATCGTAAAATATAAATAAACATTTTTACGGATTATTTGTATTAACAATCTCCCCCTTTTTGTTGATGACAAAACATAAAATAATTTTAAGGAAAAACTAAAATTCGTAAAAGTTCAAATTGGAGTTTTTACTCTCTTCTCCCCGTTTTTGTCGAAACAAAAAGAGCTTCGAAAAGAAACTAAACGAAAGTTTTAAGAAAATATGTAAAAGAAAAGATGCAAAGTGAGTAAGTGGGGAATGGTTGTCGTCTTAACTCTCCTTGACGAGTCCATCCCTTTGTGAGTCAAGTATATAAAATAAGTGAGCTAATGTATTGCAATTATGTTTGCAATTGGTTCGTCCTTGTGACGAAAATTGCTCCCCCTGGAAGATTGCAGTTTTGCAATGGGGTGTCATGAAGAATAATCCAAATAAGGATCAAGTTGCAAATGAATTTGCAATGTATGGTTTGACACAAAGCTCCCCCTAGCTTTATGGTGTCAAAATATTCATGTGTATTTTGAAAATCTACAAAATAAAGGTTAGAAAACAAGAGTATAGTGCATAATTTCCTGCAAATAAAACTCAAGTTAGTAGTAATTTGTTTTTCTGGACCACGGATCCCACGGTTCCCTTTGTAGATGGATCCGTCTAGGCATTTTGGAGGGATCTGGCTGTCTGGTGACAGTTTCTTCAGCAATGAAGATATGCCAAACAATGCTAATGTAGAGGTGAGATATGTGTATAATGTAGCAAGCACAAAACACTAAACAATCATGGCATATAGATATTCATTCAATAAAAACAAGAGATAATCATACAAATCTCTAAAACTAAGAGAATGATCTAGCCATACAAGTACTACTAACGCGAATGAGTTACCCAAACTCAAGATTCAACTAAAAAGCTAATGATGATCAAGGATGAGATAGGTTTTGATAACATCAAATCGTCCTGAATATTAAGTGTCAATTTCCCCCGATAATGTTCGTTATTTATATCATTTATATGGATTTACGCTTGTTTTCCATTGTTTTCCACTTTCAGGTAAATTGCGAGCATTGGAGCTAAAGAGACGCGGAAATGGAAACATTACTAAAGATTTATCATAGTATGCTTATTTGGAAGAAGTTACGGCGTAACTCGTCTCTCACATTACGCCGTAACTATTGCGTGACCCAAGAGTCCAACTTATCAAGAGGTTACGGCGTAACTCTTCCCAAAGGTTACGACGTAACTCCATTAGGTTAAAAGAGGTTACACGCACACGATACTTACGCGTAACTCTTTGCATCACTTACGGCGTAACCAAGTTTCTTGAAGACTACTGGTAACCACTTATAAGGTTATGCCGTAACAAGCAGATCTAGTGCATTTACGAGGAAATAGAAGGTTACGACGTAACTCCTCTATTGGTTACGCCGTAACCCAGACCTAGCCTATAAATACCCCACGAATTCTAGCATTTCAAAGCATCCCATTCCACACACAACACTCGAGCGTGGGAAAAAGCTCAAGGAAGGTCTAGGGAAGCATACGCAGCTGTTTCCAAGGGAGAAGTCACACCATTACGATAAGCTTTAGCGTTTATTATTTATTTTACTTTCAATTCATGTATTTCGTATATTTGAATATTGAATTGACTTGCATGATTAATATGCGCGGCTAAGCACCCTTTGGTGCTAGCCTAGTTATGATTCCTTAATTGTTTTGTTTGCGTTTACCTTTACTTCCGTACAATTATTTCTAAGTGTATGCATGCATAGTTCTATGGTAGTCACCCTTGGTTCGGTATTTTTGATTGGCGATAGAGGCCAATTGCCTAGGAGATATGACCAACTGACCCTAGGTGAGCGGACTAAGACGGGAAGGGTAAGATATGACCAACTGACGACCCTTTCTACTTGTGCGATTTGACCAACTGATCACCTATCGTTTGGATGAACTTAAGAATTAGGGGGTGTAATGTCTAAGTTCCTAACGGCCGGGCACTCACTATTTAGAATCTAGCATGTAGCGGTACTTAATGACTCGGATTAGGGACCGGGAACAAGGACTTATGATGGTGCTGATTTCTCTGTGGTGGCATCTTTCTTGATAGGTTAGGGCGAATTGACCAAATGTTGTCCTCTGAATTTGACCCACGAAGTAATTGGAAGTAAGTAGACGTAGACATAACTAGCTAGGAGGATTGACTAGGTTAGCACCACTATTCCTCTATTGATTTCCCTTTACTATTTATTTTCTTTTATTTTATATTCTGCATTATTAGTTTAATTAATTAAATACCTATCGAAACCATTATTATTCCGTGACAATTAGACTTAGTAATAATCCGACACACATAGCTCTTGGGACGACCTCGGCTTTACCATTTATTACACTACACACGACAGAATTCTGTGCGTTAGTGCATTAGGGTAGACCATAGGTATAGCGAGACACTATAAATATTAAGACACAGTGGAGTAAAACACCGCATCAAGTTTTTGGCAGCTACGGGGAGTTATATTAGGATTTTTATTTAAGTTTTGTTTTGATACTATGACTCCTAATATGAACGATTATCTCACCACCTCTAAAAGTAAACAGGGGATCACCATTCCAGCTCTTGAAGAAAATGTTAAATTCGAATTTTGAGGACTCTGTCTTGATGAAATGAAAAGATCTTTGCTTTTATGGAACCAAAGACGAAGAAGCACACGAACACATCGCAAAGGTATGTGAGATCGCAGATTTATTTCATGCACCTGGAGTCTCAAGAGATCATGTTATGATGAGGGCTTTTCCTTTTACCCTAAAAGGAAGAGTTAGAGATTGGTTAAAGAAACTTCCATCAGGGATCGATACAACATGGAGCAGCTTTAAGAAGGCTTTTCTTAAGGAATACCGAACCCTGCAAAAATCCTTCAAGCAGTGCGATGAAATTACGAGGTTTAGACAAGTCTACAATGAACCACTATTTACAGCTTGGGAAAGATTTACGAAGCCATCCCGAAGTGCCCCGAACATAAACTCAACAAACACGAGCAGCTGCAAATATTCTACAACGGGTTGAACATAAAGACTCGACAATTGTTAGACTCTAAAGAACCTATCCCTTTAATGACTGCTGATAAAGGATGGATTAAAGTTGAGGAAATTGCGCTCCATTCGTCATCATGGAATGAAGAGCGGGATGAAGACCCTATAAAGATACAATCGTGATAAAGAATCGCGGAGGAATTTGAAGTAGAGATGCAATCCTTGACTGAAGAAGTCAAGATGGTTAAACACAAGTTCGATAAACCCATTGATGGGAGAGTGATGGATCTTGAAAAGGTTGTGAAGATGCTCGTTAAAGAATCTAGCAGAAAATATGATGAGAACGCAAATTTGGTTTGGAATCTCAAACGAGATTACGACAAGGCACTCAGAACACAAGCAGCTACTATTAGAAGACTTGAAAATCAAGTGGGAAAACTGGCAGAATCTATCAGAATAAAGGATGAAGGTGACTTGCCTAGCATGACAGAAACAAATCCTTGAGATCTGGCTCACGCTATTACAACAAGAAGTTGATTAAACTATAAGGAACCAGCTTACCCTTCGGACTCAAATGATCTGACTAACGAAACACCCCAAGATAACAATAAGGAAACCAAGGAGGCTCAACCTTCTGTCGAAAAAGTCCGTCCCTACATTCCACCAATTCCATTTCCGGGAAGGATTAAGAAGGAACAAGAACAGGTGCTATTTCAAAAATTCATGGAGAAAATTCAACAACTCAGCATTAATATTCCTCTCGTTGAAGCCTTGGAGCAAAGGCCGAAATATGCCAAATTTATGAAGGATCTCCTTACCCATAGAAGACTTTCTGATGGGGCCAGATTACTTTAAATCAAAGATGCTCTTGCTCTTTTAAAAATATGCCTCTCAAAGAAGAAGATCCCGGGAGTTTCACTTTACCTTGCACTATCGGGGGAATTTTATTCAACAAGGCCCTTGCCGACCTTGGGGCAAGCATTAGTCTTATGCCATTCTCTCTTTATTCACGTTTGGAATTGGGAGAGCTAAAACCAACTAGAATGTGTATCGAGCTGGCTAATAAACTACGCAATATCCGAAAGGGATCGCTGAAAATGTTCTTGTCATGATCGATAAATTTGTCTTCCCGGTCGACTTCGTGGTCCTGGATATTGAAGAAGATGATATCCCAATTTTTCTTGGAAGACCCTTTCTTGCAACCGCACACGCTATGATTGATGTCTTTAACAAGAAGATTTCATTGGAAATTGGTAATGATGAAATTACATTTGACCTGGAAAAATCAATGAGATATGCTTCTTTCACCGATGACAACCTTGATGATCTCGACCTTATCGAAGCTAACACTCAGAAACATGCCCAGGAATGCTTTCTTCCTGACCCTCTGAGATCATTAAAATTCGAAGATAATGATGGGACATCTAGCGATGAAGAAAGCGAAACAGAGGAACTAACCACGAAGAATCAGACGGTTTGTTCAGCAAAAACCCCGGAAGAAGCCGATGCTCCCCCGAAACTTAAGGAGTTACCTCCTCATTTAGAATATGCATTTATCAATGGAGATCAAAATTACCCTTTTGTGATCTCCTCTCTGTTATCTAACGAAGAAAATGAGTCATTACTTCAGGTTTTAAGCAAGCACAAGGGGGCAATTGCATGGAAAGTCTATGACATTAAAGGAATTAACCCTTCATATTGTTCCCACAAGATACTTTGGAAGATAATTTTAAGCCTGTAGTGCAACCACAAGGGATATTAAACCCTAAAGTACAAGAGGTTGTGAAGGACGAAATCATTAAGCTCCTGGATGCGGGTCTAATTTACGCTATTTCCGATAGCCCTTGGGTTAGCCCCATTCATGTTGTGCCAAAGAAAGGAGGAATGACAGTGGTCACCAACGAAGATAATGAGCTGATACCAACTAGGAAAGTCACTGGTTGGAGGGTGTGCATTGATTAAAGAAAATTAAATGATGCTACACGGAAGGATCACTTCCCCCTTCCGTTTATCGATCAGATGCTAGAAAGACTCTCTGGACATGAGTATTATTGCTTCCTCGATGGATTCTCAGGTTACTTTCAAATTCCTATTGCCCCTGAGGATCAAGAAAAGACAACGTTCACCTGCCCTTACAGAACATTCGCCTACCGAAGGATGCCTTTAGGACTATGTAATGCTCCCTCCACATTCCAACGGTGCATGACTGCTATATTCTCTGATATGTGTCAAGATTTTATGGAAGTCTTCATTGATGACTTTTCGGTTTTGGTAACTCTTTCTCATCTTGTCTTAATAATTTATCTAAAATGCTTGCTAGATGTGAAGAAACCAACCTTGTCCTTAAGCGGGAAAAATGTCATTTTATGGTTAAAGAATGGATTGTTTTGGGGCATAAAATTTCTCAAAGCGGGATAGAGTTTGATAAAGCTAAGGTTGACGTTATTTCTCGACTGCCTTATCCGACCAACCTAAAAGGCATTAGGAGTTTTCTTGGGCATGCAGGATTTTATAGACGATTTATAAAAGATTTCTCAAAAGCGCCAAACCTATGACCCAACTCCTAATGAAAGATGCTAAATTTGATTTTAACGATGATTGCAAAAAAGTTTTTGACATTTTAAAAGAAAAACTAACTCTGCCCGGTTATTATTGCTCTGACCGGGGGCGATTTTGAACTCATGTGCGATGCTAGTGATTATCTTTGTGGGAGCTGTTTTAGGACAGAGGGTGGATAAAAAATTTAAACCCATTTATTATACTAGTAAAACCTTAAATGAGGCACAAGAGCATTATACAACCACTTGAAAAAGAACTCCGGCGTAGTATATGCCTTTGATAAATTTAGATCTTATTTAGTAATGTAAAAAACTATTGTCTACACTGACCATTCTACTTTGAAGTACTTATTTAATAAGCAGGATGCCAAACCAAGGTTGATAAGATGGGTACTGCTGCTACAAGAATTTAAAATTGAAATCAAGGATAAGAAAGGAGCAGAAAACTTAGCAGCTGATCACCTTTCTTGATTAGAAAACCCTGAGCTCAAGGAACTTGACACATAAACTATCCGGGACTCCTTCCCCGACGAACACCTCATGGCAGTTAGAATTAAAGATTCCAGTATCGAACCATGGTACGCTTGATTTCGCTAATTACCTAGCGACCAAAGTGTTACCTAGTAACAAAATCTCGACCAAAGAAAAAGTTCTTCTCGGATCTTAAGTATTACAGGATGATCCATTCCTTTTTAAATCATGCCGATGATATTATTCGAGATGCGTATTTGGGGAAGAGCAAAGACAGATTCTGGAACATTGCCACAACGAACCTGCAGGAGGACACTATGGAGCCGACAATACTGCTCGAAAGGTTTATGAGTCCGGATTCTTTTGGCCAAGCATTTTCAAAGACGCCGCAAGGCATGTTAGGGATTGTGACGCTTGTCAAAGTAGAACATCTCTTCTCGAATCGAGATGCCACTCAACAATATTATGGTATGTGAGGTTTTTGATGTTTGGGGATCGATTTTATGGGACCTTTCACCCCATCGAAGAATAAAAGTTATATCCTTGTAGTACGTCGATTACGTTTGAAATGGGTTGAAGCGAGGCCTTGCAAACTTGTGACGCTAGGAGTGTCATTCGCTTTTTGAAAAAATTATTCTCCAGGCTTGGGATTCCTAAGACCATCATTAGCGATCGAGGGACGCACTTTTGTAATGCTATTATGGAGAAAGTCCTAAATAGATATGGAGTAATCCACCGAATGTCTACACCTTATCACCCACAAACCAATGGGCAAAGCGAAAACACAAACAGGGCACTCAAATGAATTCTAGAGAAATCCGTGGCAGGTAACTATAAAGATTGGTCCGACAAGCTTGATGAGGCATTATGGGCATTGAGCGACCTTCAAAACTCCTATTGGAAGCACCCCTTTTAAGATTGTTTACGGAAAAGCATGTCATCTCCCCGTGGAGTTGGAACATAAAGCATTTTGGGCTCTCAAAAATGCCAACTTGGAGGCTGATATAATCAAGGAGCACATATTTTCCCAAATAAACCGTTTAGTGAATTACGAGGCGAAGCATATGATCATGCAGGGCATACAAAGACAGGACCAAAGATGGCACGATAGAATCAAGGATAAAAATTCGAGTAGGACAGGAAGTTCTCATTTTTAACTCAAGACTCAAATTATTCCCTGGAAAAATGAGATCTCGTTAGGTTGGCCCATACACAGTAAGTAAGGTATTCCCTTACGGGACTATTGAAGTTCATAACAAAGAAGGAGTATATTTTAAGGTAAATGGACACCACACAAAGATTTATTACGGGCAGGATGTTAGCAAGCTATCAGGTGATGAATTCTTCGCACCAGTCTAGTAGTCTGCGGTTCTGAGTCTAACTTAAAGACTCGTTAATAAAGAAAAGTTCTTTTTTGGGAGACAACCCGAATTATCCCTTTCTTTTGTTTTTATTTCCTTTCTGTTGGGTTTTGTGTTTTCTAACCATTTTGCAAGAAACGAGGAACTAATTATTTCTGCTGATTGCTGATACGCACAGAGTTACGGCATAACTCATCTTGGTGATTACGCGTAACCAACATTTTAGCGGCAGAATTATTGACGCATTACCAATTACGGCGCAATACCATCTCGGTGGTTCGCGTAAATACTCGCTTCACGGCTCATACCAGGTTTTGCGATTCGGCGTAACTCCTAATAGGATTACGGCGTAACTCTCTGCTTTAATTCTTTCATTTTAAAACACAGTAACCTTGTATTAGTTTTTAAATGAACTTTGTGGGTGTGTTCCCTGTAAACCCTCACGAGACTTCACTCGTCCACTTGGGACACCAAGTGGTTTAAAAAACTTGTTGCATTCGCTAAATGCAACCGTGATTCCTACGAAAGTGAGTTAGGTTTGTTTTTCATTTTTATTTTTTTCTTTTTAGAATTATGCTTGTCGGTATTGTGATTTCAAGGATGGAAGTTTGTTCATGACGCTTAAACGAAGGCACGGTTCTTTCTCGTGGGCCTTTTTCTCTTTGGAGCAAATTTCGGGAAGTTCGCTCTAATTCTACCTATCTCTTCACCTTTATCTTAATGCCTAGTACAAAAGGGACTTTGTACAATTCAAGTGGGGGGACGGGAGTAGAATTATGTCTTGAACTTTATTTCGCCCTCATTTTTCTAGTTTATTTTGAAAAATTTTGCCATTTTGAAAATTTTGACATGTTTTTCCGAACCTAACTAGATTAGACCTTAGCCGAGCACATACAACCCTTGACATTACATGGTGATATTAGCCTTATCCGTTTCCTATATTTTACCCCAAATCCACCAAATTATGAGTGTGCCGGTAGCTTGTAAACTTTAGAACTTGGCCTTTGCATCATTTCGAGACCATAGACGAGGTATGTTGAGTTAGCTCGTTGTATTTGGACTTTTCAGTTTTAGAAGACAGTATTATAGGATTATCACCCAAACAGCCTACCATTGTGAGTCTATCGATTAGTCACCTCGACTTTTCGACCCCCTTGTGAAACCCTTTTGTTGCACTCACCTTTAGTGCAAGATACCCCTAGATACACCCTTCTGAGCCATTCCTTTCATTTTGTCAACCCAATATATTGTTTCGTTACACCCTTACACCTTAGCCTACCCTGTAGTCTTTTATTTGTAATTGGAAAGTCATCATTTGCCTAAGTTCAAGGTTCGAGTGGAAAGGTTTGGAAATCACGCTTTCATCGACAACATTTATAAAGATCATTGAAGACCCCCCGAATTCCCGTTGTTCATCTCAAGTGGGGGGATGTTATGTTATTTAGTTATGATTCAAAAAACAAATGTGATTCGAAAAAAAAAGTTGATTGAGTTATGATATTGTAAAGTGCGAAGTTATAAGCACTATAGTATGAGCTTTATTGATTACTATTGAGGAGGCCACCTCGGTCACATTAGAATATTGGAGTTGGAGGTATACCAATTGAAGAAGAAAAGGTAGTGTGCCCATCACGAAGTCCTCTAATGAAGCATCAATCTTGCATTTCATGATCCGGTCTCTAGACTTCTAAAGCTTGAACTTTGGGTGGACGGTAAGTGGTGATGACCTAGTTATATATTTAGACTACCTGCTTGTTTTTCATTTTACACCAATTATATATCCCATGTCTTATCCTACCCTTTAGTCATGAAGCGTGTCTAGGTGATGCAGCGAGCAATCTTTGGTGTCTTGGCCATGGATTTGGTCACGTATCATTGATTTTTTCCACTTCGCCGTGACATGTTAGTAATGACGAGTCACCCCTAAACCTTTGTCGTGTCTACCCATATTGCCTTCGAGAATTGTTTAGCCCTTAACTCTAGTGGTGGAGATTTGTGTAACCGCCAAGCTTATGATAGAATACATGCTATGACTGTGCGATTGAGTGATCACCCCGAAATTGAAACTTAGAATAGTTGAGAGATTTGAGTGTTTGTTCCCCTTTCGTGAGGTGTTCGGCTTTGTTTTATTCTAGCATAAGGGATTTGTAAACTCATATTTTCAAGGTTTTGGGAGATATCTTTTTAGGAATCTATCTAATAAGGTCTACTTGAGGGCAAGTAGAGTTCAAGTGGGGGGATATTTGATAACATCAAATAGTCCTGAATATTAAGTGTCAATTTCCCCCGATAATGTTCGTTATTTATATCATTTATATGGATTTACGCTTGTTTTCCATTGTTTTCAACTTTCAGGTAAATTGCGAGCATTGGAGCTAAAGAGACGCGGAAATGGAAACATTACTAAAGATTTATCACAGTATGCTTTTTTGGAAGAAGTTACGCGTAACTCGTCTCTCACATTACGCCGTAACTATTGCGTGACCCAGAAGTCCAACTTATCAAGGGGTTACGGCGTAACTCTTCCCAAAGGTTACGACGTAACTCCATTTGGTCAAAAGAGGTTACCGCGCCGTGATACTTACGCCGTAACTACTGCATCACTTACGACGTAACCGAGTTTACTGAAGACTACGGCGTAACCACTTATAAGATTACGCCGTAACAAGCAGGTCTAGTGCATTTACGAGGAAATAGAAGGTTACAACGTAACTCCTCTATTGGTTACGCCGTAACCCATACCTGGCCTATAAATACCCCACGAATTCCAGCATTTCAAAGCATCCCATTCCACACACAACACTCTGAGAACGTGAGAAAAAGCTTAAGGCAGGTCTAGGGAAGCATACGGAGCTGTTTCCAAGGGAGAAGTCACACCATTACGATAAGCTTTAGCGTTTATTATTTATTTTACTTTCAATTCATGTATTTCGTACCTTTGAATATTGAATTGACTTGCATGATTAATATGAGCGGCTAAGCACCCTTTGTTGCTAGCCTAGTTATGATTCCTTAATTGTTTTGTTTGCGTTTACCTTTACTTTCGTACAATTATTTCTAAGTGTATGCATGCATAGTTCTTTGGTAGTCACCCTTGGTTCGGTAGTTTTGAATGGCGATAGAGGCCAATTGCCTAGGAGATATGACTAACTGACCCTAGGTGAGCGGACTGAGACGGGAAGGGTAAGATATGACCAACTGACGACCCTTTCTACTTGTGCGATTTGACCAACTAATCATATATCGTTTGGATGAACTTAAGAATTGGGGGTGTAGTGTCTAAGTTCCTAACGGGCGGGCACTCACTATTTAGAATCTAGCATGTAGCGGTACTTAATGACTCGGCTTAGGGACCAGGAACAACAGGACTTATGATGGTGCGATTTCTCTCTGTGGTGGCATCTTTGCTTGATAGGTTAGGGAAAATTGACCAAATCTTTGTCCTCTCGAATTTGACCCCACCTGAAGTAATTGGAAGTAGGTAGAAGTAGACATAACTAGCTAGGAGGATTGACTAGGTTAGCACCACTATTCCTCTATTGATTTCCCTTTACCATTTATTTGCTTTTATTTTATATTCTACATTAGTAGTTTAATTAATTAAATACCTATCGAAACCATTATTATTCTGTGACAATTAGACTTAGTAATAATCCGGCACACATAGCTCTTGGGACGACCTCGGCTTTACCATTTACTACACTACACACGACCGGGTACATTGCTCGTTAGTGCATTAGGGTAGACCATAGGTATAGCGAGACACTATAAATATTAAGACCTGGTCAGTAAAACCTGCATCAGGTTTCCTAAACGTTCTAAGTTCGAGCTTGTGACTATGATGCTCATTGTTGTTTAGGCTTGTTGACCTCTTTGAAACGTTCGAGGAGGTGATAAAACATGAAACATTTCTCTTCACGTAGTTCATGTATCAACCTTTCAACATGTTGAAAATAATAGCAATCCTTGTCATGGTTTTGAGCTTCTTGAAGCGGAGGTTCAAGCGAAGTGGGTGGAAGATTCTCAAAATGAGGAATTGGTTGAAGCTTATTAAGTGGTGGCTCAACAATGTTTGAGGGTGGAGGTAAGGAGGCGTCAACTTCCATGTTGTCGGGTGGTTGACTTTGATGTCTCCTCATAATCCAAAATGGACTATTGGGGGGAATAGGAGAGGTTGATATTGGTGCAAGTGTTGATTCAACACTTTGGTTTTGTTGCACAACCTTTTCATGGGAATGTGTTGATAGTGGTGGAAGATGGGATGGCCAAGGAGGTAAGTCCTCTAAGTTGTGAGAGTGTGGAGATGATTGTGAGGTGGCTCTAGGCACCAATGATGTTGGTTGAGTTGGAGAGGATATGTTTGGTTTAATAGAGTTTGGTGATGATATCCTTGTGGGAACAACCCTCTTGGGGATTAGTTTGATTGGTTTCTTTGGTGTAGGGGAAATCCTATCATTTGTGGACTTAACCGTAGATGATTCGGTTGAGAAAACTTCGTGTATGACCCTAGTAGGTTTCTTGGGTGGATGAGTTAGCACTAGGAGCTTTTCTCATGATGAAATGACTAAGGAATATGTTTGTAATTGCTGAGAATTGTGTTGAGTTTGATGACTAAGGTGTTCTAACAATATGACTTATAAAGAGAAGAATTTGGTAAGTGCATTTAAGACTTAAGCCACTAAGATTCTTAAAAATGTGATGATTAACATGCACAAGATTGAAGGTCAGAATTTCACTGATCTAGGAACTTAATAAGGATGAGATGGAGTGTTTAAGTAAGCAAGATGGGCTTGAAATGATTGTTTTGGTTAGATTTGACATAGTCTGTCACCCGGATCCCACGGTTCCCTCCTTTGAGGGATCCGGCTAGGCTAATCCTAGGGATCCGACTCTCAGCATTTATGAAAGATTAGAAATGGAGTTTATAAGAGTTAAAACCTATATCATTTTGGGTGTTTCAGTCTTCCTAAGTATCTAAGATGAGGGTGTTCTTGAATGATCAAGAGTAATGAATGTTATAGCAAATGATTGCTTTTTATGGAAGGAAAATGGGACTAAATGACTACCAATGGTGGTTCAAGGATAACACTAAGAGTTTAGGTGGTGTCAAGTCATAATAAATGATCCTAGAGATCAGATTTTAGCTTGAGATGGAACTTGAAAAATCCTTAAAAAATCACAAGAATTGAAAAACTAATTTTTGACCCACTTTGAGATAAAGATGACTAGAAACAATTTCATAAAATTGTTCAATATGTCCACCTAAGTGTTTTGAAAGATGAAAAACAATTTTTGAGTATTGAAGAGGAAATATGGTGAGTTTTGATGTGTTGATAAATCAAAAGACATTTTGACTAAGATCTTATGTAAGCTATAAGTGAGTCTAAGTCTTTCTCATCCTTGAAGTAGACTTAGTTGAGTTCTAATATCTTATTGTCACACCCCCAAATTTCCTGTTTTGCAGCGGAATGGAATTCCTGGGGATTGACTGTCATAGCATCACAATCACAGTTATATTGAGCGACCTAAAGTGTCGTTTGGAAAATACATCGTTTGATTTAATAAAACAATCAGAGTTTACAAAGATAGGTCCCAAATGAAAATCAACTTGTGCGGAAATAAGTTGTTACAATTCAACGATGTTTTAAAGTATGTAAAACCCAAGTGAGACGCGTCGTCACCACGACTCCATGAGGTGTCCAAATGCATGCCATGAAGTGTATGCCTTAGATACCCGAGATAAAACATGCTAAAAGTGTCAACACAAAGGTTGAGTGAGTTCATAGAGTTTGTTTTGAAATGTAAAGATTTTCAAAATCGTTTATCGTGCAGCGGCATTGTAAATCGTTGAAATGTAAAGACTTTCAAAATCGTTTATGTAGCAAAGGCATTGTAAATCCATTCAGTTCCAAGTCCCGCCCATACAAAACTTGCAACACCGTGTGTTTACTGCCGAATATGTAGAGTTAACGTTCAAGTGCATGATGTCAAATGAATTCACATAATAGTGCATGGCTCAATCTATCGAAATCGTTTATCGGCAAAAGGCATTGTGAATCCACTTCATTCCAAGTCCCGCCCATACAAAACTTGCAACCTGTGTGTTCACAACCCATTGCCAGAATATGTAGAGTTTATATTCAAACGGAAATCGTCAAATGAATTCACAATAGTACCTAACTCGACGTAGAACAATAGCACATAATCAATAGCACTTAACTCGACGTAGAACAATAGCACATAATCAATAGCACTTAACTCGACGTAGAACAATAGCACATAAACAAGAACAATTAATATAGTACAACATTCGGTTTTTAAAACAATGGTGATCATGATAGAAATTATCCTTAATAATATAAAGTACTTGTGAAAAATAGTCGAACATGTATCTCCCCCAAAATAGTTTCAAACAATTGAAAATGGGGCTATGAAACTCACAGTAATCCTTATAAAAGTTAAAGTACTTGTGAAAGTAAATGAAAACGGTTTGAGCATGTATCCCCAAAAGCAAGTTATGAAAGCAAGTAAAAGTAGGGGCCATGAAACTCACTTGGTGGAATGATCGAAGACAAAAGTACACCGAGATGTAATGTGATACGCAAATCTTGACCTATTATGAATGTTATGATATGTCATGAGTTGCAATGTAATGTTATGCATGCATTTCGTATGTTATTTATACCATTTGCGAGTTTTGAAAATATTACTTATCGTCGAAAAATACTCGTTTGACGTCTTGACCAATCAAAAATCACTTTTCAAGTTTTTACGTCAAAATGTCATCCTACAATGGTTTAATAATGATTTTTGGTGAAATTTCCACTTTTCGTCGCAAAACAATGTCGTCGGAATTATCATGAAATCAACAAAAATGGCTCCGGAAAAATAGTCGAAATAGTTAATACGTGCGTTAAACGTTAGAGAACGAACTCGACGGTTTTGGAAAGTTTGTATCGATATCTAAAAGTTTCAGTTCAGGAGTTTTCGTCATAAAGGTCTCGAACATAAAGATAATAGAGGTTAAATATGGTGATTTTAGTTACCGTAACACTTATCTCGTAAAAATAATATAGTTTTTCTAAAAATAATAGTTACGGCAATTTTATGAAAACGTGCATATCTTTGTCGTTTCAAATCCGTTTTCATACGTATAATCGTCCTTAGCTTAAGTATCAAAGTATACTAATATATTTTTGACAAGTCGAAATAATTTGTAAAGCTTAAGGCTCGTTTTTGACTCGAATAAAGTAAAAACATGTTGCTGAATTTTCTGAAAATAATATATTTAAATCGCCAAACTTTAAAATTCACCACGACTTCGTTATAACTCCGTTTTTATCCGTTCAAGCGACCACGGATTCGTTTTAAAGTATATTTTCTAAAAATCAAGGCCAAAGTTTCGTACCAACTGTCGGTTTTTCCAGAAAAATGAAACAAGGACAGAACCTCTTTTATACGCATTGAAAATAGTTTTTCTCGGACAAAACCTATTCTAATCCCTTCAAATTAACTCCAAAACTAATCTAATCCTACCATACACCTTCTTAGGGTGTCATGGGTTCCTAATCACCATCAAGACCAAAGAATACCATGGGAATATTTATAGGATGACCATATATATAATTAACTCTAAAAATCATGAAATAAAATGGTATAAATCACATATCATGCATACTTGCTCCAAAAATGAAAAGATGAATATGAAATGAATATGTAAGATGAAAAATAAATATGAGATGCTTACAAGTGATATGATGAGGTGATTAGAACCAAGGATTAACCTAAACACCCTAGGTTTTTATTTCAAAACCTTATAAAGAGTGTTATCTAGATTGTTAAAATACTTGAGAAAATTTTTGAAGATGATCCCTTGTACACCTCCTTGAATGGCCGGTTTAGAGAGAAGAAACAAAGAGAAAAAATAATTTTACTAACTCTTGAAATGATGTGAATGAATGAATTGTGAAAAGGAAGATTGTGTATAAGTATAACCATGTAAGAAAATCAACCAATCAATAAATGCTTTCCCCCCCATAGGGCCGGTTTTTATGGGTTATGTCTTCTCAATTATCATTTTTTTTTTTAAAATGTGTATATATATATATATACTTGTGTAATATTTGTTAAAAGGTGTAAGAAAATATGTAAGTAGTAATCACTTGTAAGGTAAATGGTAGATTTTTGGTACAAGTAAGTTTTTAATAGATCAAAATAGAATGTAATGAGATCATAAAAATTGTAAAAATACATTCCTTGTGAAATTTGGGTGATAAAATAATTATCGTATAGTTTTTAAGAAAAACGTCGTAATAATATAACTTTAACGATTTATGTACCAAATAAATTCAAAACACTTGTTGAACTCAAAATATAGTTTTTATAAACCAATGTAAGTATAAAAATATAATAGGGATCATTTTTGAAAGTAATGGATTAAATGTTCAAAATAATAACTCATGCGATAACGTTTATTAAACATAAAATTTACGCGTTAAATGTGAAATGAAATGTCATGAATGAACTATCATGATGCAAATGATGTCAATGAAATGTAGACTAATCTTAGTCCATATGAAATATACGTGATGTTTATGATCATGAATTAAGCTAAACCATAAAGGTTACGCGAATTTGGAACAAGTAAACCAAGTTTACAATAAATGTTGAAATAATGAGGCAAGAATTGTTTCGAGAAATGACCTGAAAGTACGGGTTGTCACACTTATGTTTAGCTAATGTGATGTTATCTAGTAAGCTATCTTGATGTAAGGGATGCTGTATTGCTGATCTAATGCCACGGATCCCACGGTTCCCTCAAGGGAGGGATCCGTCTAGGCTAATCCTAGGGATCCGGCATCTGCAGATCAGAACCCCCATAGAATAAGGTGCAGATTTTGCACACTAATTAACCATTAAACTAAACAACAAGTACAAGCATGTCATCACAAAGAAGCACTCATTGATAATGGTAGAAGTAACAATATCCAAATTACCACAAACAAAAGTGCTAAAACATAATCATCCACACATAAGTCATGTGTTAAAAATAAGCATATTCCTATTGTCTCTTTAGTCAATTCTTTCTTTTCCTCTTTGATGACTTTGTGAGGTGGTAAGCAATATTTTGAATCATGCCTCTCAATTGTTTGAATTCCGTGGTTTCGTTTGGAATGGTTGGAAGTTGTTCGTAGTAATCAAAGGGTTCTAATTCAATGTTGGCTATTGGGTCGACATCTTCTTCTTCTTCATTTTCTTCTTCTTCTCCTTCCGAGGAGTCCGAGAGAGCTTTAGGTTTCTTTCCATTGACCATGAAGTGTTTAGAGGGTATTTTGGTAAGAGGTACCATTACATGATCGACAAAGAAATGATCATTTTTTATAGGGGATGGTTGCAATGCACTAACATACTTAAAAAGTCGTGTTACGAGCATACCCTATGGAAGTACCATGTTGGAAGCTTTGAATACCCCAGCCATTCTCCTTACCATGTAATAGGCGAGGTTAAATGGCTTTTGGTGGATAAGACAATAGATCATTTGCACAAGACATGCATTTGGATGATCCTTGTTACCAACTAGGATAATGGCGTTTTCCTAAGGATTTCTTCCCATTTTTTAAATATGGGATGCATTTCGAAAAGTTCCATTTGAAAGGGATCACGGTGAATGAGCTTCTTGTTTTGGTTGAGACGGGATTGGTCGGCTCTTATTTTGAAAATGGTGTCTCGGATGGTTTCGGGTTCATTAAGAGGAGTACATGGTACATTGGAATCTAAATTAGAATCAAGTGCAAGGTTTTGAGCGTTAATTGCCCAATCTTGAGAGTACATACAAATTCCTTCACAAGGAATGCGAAGATCTTGAGCAAATGTGTTGAGAGGGAGAATGAAGTTTCGTTTATTGATGATGAAGGCGATTGAAATGCTATCATCGGCGTTTCGAATGATCCTAATGCTTTTATAAAACTCAAATATGAAGACCGGACAAATTTGTTCATCAAGGTCAAGAAGACAATCAAAATTGATTGCCGAGAAGACTTGACGAATGTCGGTATCCTCAAGGAAACATTCCTTGATTATACGACCTTCATGGATAAGTCGTTTTGCAAGCTTTTTGAAGACCTTGCGGTCGGTTTTTGAGAATTCCTCATTTCGATAGTAATGAGTAAGGTAATGGACGGTATCATGATGATCTTGTTAAGTGGATTTAGGCATGGTTGGTCTTAGAAACACAAATTTTCCAATTAGGTAAAATTAGTTGAGATGGGTTTATGGTTTTGATTTGTATTAACAATGTTGTGAACACGATGTGATCTTAATTATGTTAAAAGCCCCTTTTCATGATTAATTTTGAAAACTCTAATTAAAATAATTGATTAGAGATTTGTGAAACCATAAACCCTAGGATGAGGATGATGAAAATTAGAACAAGTTAGTGTAATTACTTACAATGGTGTTCTAGAGAGGAATACTTGAGGGTATGACGTCCAATGATGATGAGATCAATGAGTTTAGTCGTTTTGTGTTATGTGAGGGAGGGAAAATGATCGGTGATGATTTTTGAAAGCGTATAGAGATTACATTCCACGGTTCCCCGGATCCCTTGTATTTGGGATCCGGCTAGTACAACTAGGGGGATCCGACTCTTTGACAGACGAAAAAGGGTTATTTGGCATTATTTTTGTAGTAGGCTTATAAGCTAGCTTACTAAAAAATAGTTTAGAGGGAAAATGAAAGGTTGTTTTTGGTCGACGGGTTTTGATAAGTTACTTATCGAGGGTTCATATGTGACGACGGCGTTAGTTTGACGAATCAAAAGGAATACTATTCCCGATGATGAATAAGACAGAAAGGTGACGAAAGAGACTTTTAAAGAGACTAGCAATTATTAAACAAAGAGAACTATGATAACAATAAACTCATGTAAGCTATCTAATTAAAAGTAAAACATACCTCTATGCTTCTTGGTTTGGCATAATGCCATAAATACTTCATAAGCTCTTAAAGTAATCCTTTGTACTTGGTGTAAGTAAGTTGTGATTACTTTTAGATCCTTTCTTGAAGGTTGACTTCATTATTCTTTGAATAGAAATGAAGGTTTTGGAGAGATCCTAGCATGAAGATTTCTTGAAACAAAAAATGTTAGGATGATCTATAAATGTCCAACAGAATGATTTAAAAGAAAACATGACTTGAAAAATCCTTCTTTGTAGTTTTCAAACATACACGGATCGTATCAAGTTTTTAAAGTACAACATACTTTAAGAAACTTGGTAACGAAGCTATGATGCCAATTGTGGAAAACTAGAAGGGGGGTTGAATAGTTTTACCAATTTAAAACTTCCTTTTAAATATTTAGATCGACTCATGTCAATCTATTTGGTTGTTTATGTTGGACGTTGATAGATAGATATATAAACGTGTAATGAAAGATAAAGAGTAAGAAGCACATCACCACGACACAAGTATTTATAGTGGTTCGGCTACAAGGACACCTTCCTTGCCCTACTCCACTCCCTGAGTCACCTACTCGAGAGTTCGTAATCACTAAACCAATCTCCTTATGGCGGAGAAGCCTTCACAACGTCGCTTAACCTTTTTCCGGTACAAAGCTAAATACCGAGTTCTTTCACACTAAGGCGAACCACACCTAACACAACGTCGCCTACCCTTTATACGGTGCTAGGCTAACCACCGAGTTCTTTCACTCCAAGGAGAACTAATCCTATCACAACGTCACCTACCCTTTATTAGGTACTAGGCTAAGCACCTAGTTCCATTACTATGGAGGAACTACTACCCATCACAACACAACACCTAATCTTAAGGAGATCCACTCCTTATTACAACACCATCAAGGATATCACCATCCTTGAAAATAAACGAATACTTATATGTATAACGATGCACCTCATCGATTATACGACCTTTGCATTCTTCCCTAATGCCACTTGATTTGATTCCTAGGCATCCTTCACTAATGCCTTTGACTTGACACCTTTAGCATTCTTCACCAATGCTTTTGACACGGACGTTAAACACCTTTCACTAATGCTTTCGTCTTGACTCTTTTGGCATCCTTCACTAATGCCTTCAACACAACATCTACGGAGGAAGAAAGAACTATCAACAAGAGAACCTCAGTTGTCTTGATGATGACGAAGTATGGCAACTCATGGACTTGAGCTTGCTCGACTTCAAGAAGTGGTGATCTCGCCTTTAAGAGGAACCTAGAGAATCACACAAAACAAAAGACAAACTACATAGAAAGATCCCTTAGGATCAGTGGTTAGAGAGGGACAATACTTGAAGAAAGTATGTGTGAAAGTGGTGAGCCAAAAGGAAGAAATGGCTCACTATTTATAGAGGAGAAAGTTCAATGTTCCTCGGATCCCACGGATCCCTCCCACAAGGGATCAGGCTAGCGTAAAGCTAGGGATCCGTGGGACGCTCCTCTTTGCCCATGGGTATTTTTGGTTATTGGTCATGGGTCATGGGTTATGGGTTGATCCATGGGTTTCTTTCTACGTGATAACATTTTCTAAAGACGTTTTTGCAAAATTTATTATGAAACAGAGTTATCTACTCCGGGGATTTATTTTAAGCTTGATTTTCCCCTACTGTAGTGTCGGTACGCGTGCAGTGTCGGGTTTTTAGTAAAAACGAGATAACCTCTTGTTTTAAATTTTTAATCATCAGTAAATGTAAGGAAATAATAACTTTGAAAATCTTACTGAAATTATGCAATGAAAATGATCTATTGTAGGCTACAGTGTGCGGGTTAGCTACCAGATTTTGTTATGTAAGCTCGTGTATGCTTAATTTAATAGGTTTAGTAATAATCAATTATCACTTATTATTAGATAATAGTTGGAAAATTACCGTGTGTCACATCCTCACACCCACAATCTGACGATGTCACAACCAAGTCGATGGAAATAAACCCTAATAGAAGACGACAAGCTGACAGGGTCACACGCATAACCTGACACCCTCAGGACCTACTTTCCTATATATACTTTGTATTGTTTTGTTAATCCGTGTGCAATTATTGGGAGCCAAAACCTAGATGATTTCCATGAAGTTTTTACTCTTTTTTAGCCTTGTAAACATCATATAACATCAAGACAAGTTCACGTTTAATCATTCAATCATGTTTATTGTTTGTTTTGATTATATGTCTTGTTTACTCTTGATTGCTAAACGATGCTTCACTTTTCCCCTTGTTCCCTTCGTTCTACGAACCCTTGTTGATTATGAACTTCGTTCGCGATACTTAGTATTTATCTATAATTGCATGAAACTTGTTAGTGTATAATTCTATTTGCCTATTGATTCTTTGATTGATTGCATGTGTTTTCTAGATAGTTAAAAATTGGTTAGCGCTCCTTCCTAGCTTGCACGTTAGCTAAAGAAACTAACTAGATACTTGAGTAATAGGTTGATCATCACATTCGTATCGTGAGGTTAATTTACAAGTCCCTTTAATTAGCAATTGGTTATTTAATGCTTGTTAGATAGTTATTGGTGTGTCAAATCCATCTGTATCTGGGGCACAATAGGCTATTAATGGCATAAAATTGTGGTTAATAAATCCTCATTTCAAGCATTCAATTAATCAAAACGTGACAAATCAATTGGTATGGTTACAAGCTAGCAAATAGTAGTGCACCCTAGATAAATATGCCTTCCCATCCCATAGCTCGCACCAGATTTACTTTTCTTGTTATTTACTTTTCTCACATTTTAGGTTAATATCAATTTAAAACAAATATCCTCGAAATCCGATTTATTTACTTGTTTTTTAATTAAGTATAAAATACAAAAAAGACCCTTCTCCCGTCTTTATATCAAATTGTCATATTTTACGAGCATATCTTACTATTACCTTATGAACGATCAACCCCCGGTCTTATATACCACTAAACGGTTAGGTACACTGCCTAGGGGTTGTAAAACTTCAGTGTTACAACCGCCGCATCAATTAGTAGATTGGATTAAAATATTAATTTATCTTATGAAGAGTAAAATGTTGTTCGTAAATGTATATATAAGGTAATAAGCTAAAAGCAAGAGGTGTGATTTGCGCCGATAAGATGTTACGTGTGCGTTATGTCAGCTTTTACGCATGTAACACATGTTTATAACAAAACAAATTAGGTTTCCCTGTTCAAGTTACTTGGGCTAGGGGGGGGACATGTCTTTTTTTTTTACTCAGATGTACGCGGTCTAACTTGGGTATATCGTGACCGTTTCCGACCATTCCCCCTCTGGTCATCTCGATGTACATTTTTTACCCGATAGCTTGTTCCTTGTATTTCTTTTGTTGTGTGTAGCATTTTCCATCCAAGTACGTTATACATCTGGTTGAGGACGAATTTACAATTCGTTAAATCCAGTTATTACGAAATCTTGAAAATGAAAAAAAAACATGATTCACCATATCTTGTTCATGGTGTATGTGTGGGCCTGTTGTTGTACCCAACGACCTTCTATAACATCAAAAGTTTGTTCAACATCTTTTCTTGTTGTTTCTTAAATTCTTTTAAAACATCAATGTTATCCATCTTTCAAACAAAAATTGATTTGACAAGAGTAGACTGACCCAAATAAATCGGTACATTAAGTAGTATCCTATAAGATTGGGTGTAACGGTGGTTGGTGCACCATCGAATCATCGATGGTGACCACCACCATGCGTGATCCCCTTTACACTCTCTTCCAACCGCGCTCCAATCCTCATTCTTTTGCAATGGTTTAGTGGTGCATTCATTATTTTGTGGATGTTTTTTTGGGTATATTGCGGGGTATGTTTGTGTAAGGCGGTGTATATTTATGTATTTGATGATGAGTTTTATGACATACTGAATGGTAATATAACGCTCACATGAAGATGATGGCTTCGGTGACCATAACAGTTTATAATTTCTAACACAAACACCCTCTACTATAACCGTAACATGTGGTCTAACACAAACACCCTTCGTATAGCACTTCCCGGTTTCTACTATGGTAAAAGCCATAAAAAAACAACATACTTTTTAAATTTACCGACTTGAAACACTTACTTTTTTATTAACATATCTGTAGCATCTTTTCAATTTTGTTAGACTTTCACATATTGTAATAAAATAATATTATTTAATATGATATTATATTAATATAAATCGGTCATATGTGTGAAGTCGAAACAAAATTTGAAAGTACGTAGGTGTATATGTTAATAAAAAAGTAAGTGTTTTTAATCGGTACATTTTAAAAAGTAAGTAAGGCAATACCATGAACTTAACATTGCAATAGTGTTAACCATTTTTTGTTGCTAAGCAATTTTACATGAACACAATGATGCGCAGCTGCACAACTTAAAACCAAAATCAAATTGAAAATGGTTACATTACAATAAACAATGAACAAATCATCATTACTAAAACCCTTAATCCCCACTTCAAAAACGATCACAAACACCACTAATCACACACTAATAACTTCCACTTCACTCTCACAAACCCTCCAATTTTACATAAACTCAAACACCCCATTACATGGCCAACACATTCACACCCATATACTCAAAACTGGATACAAACCCAATACTAATATTTCTATAAAATTATTAATACTGCACTTAAAATGCTCTTGTTTGGTTTATGCACGCCAAGTGTTTGACGAAATGCCTCAACGGACTTTAACTGCTTTTAATTACATGATCGCGGGATATACGAAAAATGGTGACGTGGGTCAGTCTTTAAATTTGTTTAGGAGGCTTGTGTTGTGCGGTGAGAGGCCTGATGGGTATACTTTTTCCATGGTTTTGAAGGCGTTGAGTTGCGGAAATTGGTGTAGGATTGGGAAAGAGGTTCATGGACATATTGTCAAGTCTTGTGTGGTTGTGGATGATGTGCTTTCGACTGCGTTGGTTGATTTGTATGTCAAGAGTGGGAGAGTTGGTTATGCGAGGAGAGTTTTTGATTTTATGATGGACAAGGATGTGGTGTGTTCTACGTCGATGATTTCGGGGTATATGAGAGAAGGGTGTGTGGAGGATGCGGAGGAGGTGTTTGGGAAGACGGGTGAGAAAGATGTGGTGGTGTTTAATGCGATGATTGAAGGGTATAGTAAGTTGGTTGAGACTGCTAAGAAGGCGGTTGAGGTTTATATAAGTATGCAGAGATTGAATTTTAAGCCGAATATGTCTACGTTTGCGAGTATTATTGGAGCTTGTTCTTTGTTATCGGCGTTTGAACTTGGGCAACAGGTGCAAGGTCAACTCATGAAGACTGAGTTTGCGAATAATATTAAAATGGAAAGTGCTCTTGTTGACATGTACGCGAAATGTGGGAGGGTTGAAGATGCGAGAGCAGTTTTTAATGGTATGAAAGTAAAGAACGTGTTTTCATGGACTTCAATGATCGATGGGTATGGGAAGAATGGCGATCCAAGCGAAGCACTTGAACTTTTTGGTCGAATGCAAAACGTGTATCATATTAGACCTAATCATGTTACCTTCCTTAGTGCTCTTTCAGCTTGTGGACATGCGGGTCTGGTTTCTAAAGGACAGGAAATATTTGAAATTATGGAAAGAGATTACGCCATGAAACCACGCATGGAGCACTATGCTTGTATGGTTGATCTATTGGGTCGAGCAGGAAAGTTAAATGAGGCATTGTCTTTTGTAATGTCAATGCCTGAAAAGCCTAATTCTGATGTTTGGGCGGCATTGCTTAGTTCTTGTAGACTACATGGTGATGTAGAGATGGCCAGTATTGCAGCCAATGAGCTTTTTAAGTTAAGTCGTGATAGTAGACCTGGAGCATATGTTGCATTATCAAACGCATTAGCAGATGCTGGGAGATGGGACCGTGTTAGTGATATCAGGGAACTAATGAAGAAGAGAAACATATTAAAAAATAGTGGTTCCAGTTGGATAGGGACTGATGATGGTTTAGAATGTTTGCATGCATCTTAGAAAATTTGATTTTAGGTGAGTTAGTTTTTGAATTGTTGTATATTATATTATATTTATATTTATTTATACTGAAAATTTCTGACTTGTTACTTCATTAAACCCAAAAAATAAAATTGTTGACAGTATGGTCCGGTTAGTAAGAGTAAATATCATAAATCGTCCTTGTGGTTTGCCGGGTCACTTTCAAAATCGTCCCGTGGTTTAATTTCATCGGGTTTGGTCCCGTGGTTTTCAACCCATACTTGGTCCCTTGACCAACTTATCCGTCATTGACCAAGTTTTTCTGCCCTAATAAGGGATTTAACGGTCAACTAACGGATAAGTTGGTCAAGGGACCAAACCCGTATGGGTTGAAAACCACGGGGACCAAACCCGATGAAATTAAACCACGGGGACGATTTTCGAGTGACCCGGCAAACCACAAGGACGATTTATGATATTTACTCGGTTAGTAATGATCAAAACCTGGAATATGTTTCACGGTCACGACTTAAATGTTGCAGCACTCCAATTTATGTCCTTACAGAACTCTTTTGAACTGCGCAGGATGCAGGAACATGGTTATAGTTTTATTCAAATAATAAGTTATATTGGCCACACATTCTTTGTGGAGCTATCAAATGCAGATCAACATCCCACACATTAATATTCTGGCTAAAACTAATGTTGCACTAAAAACGTTCCTCTATATATTTGTCTCTTCCAAGCCTATATAATTTCTTATGAAAAAGCATGAGTTGTATATATAAATCACGGTGAGTCGTACTTTTACCTTAGAGTAAATATCATAAATCGTCCTTGTGGTTTGCCGGGTCACTGTCGTCCCGTGGTTTAATTTCCGGGTTTGGTCCCCGTGATTTTCAACCCATCGGGTTTGGTCCTTGACCAACTTATCCGTCAGTTGACGTTAAATCCCCTTATTAGAACCGTCGTGAAAACTTGGTCAACGACGGATAAGTTGGTCAAGGACCAAACCGTATGGGTTGAAAACCACGGGGACCAAACCCGATGAAATTAAACCACGGGGACGATTTTCGAGTGACCCGGCAAACCACAAGGACGATTTATGATATTTACTCTTTACCTTATTTAGTTGTTTGTTAATATTATTATTACTATCCCCTCCATATACACCAGCACCTCTGATGAAAGTCCTTATTCAGATGCCCTTTCTAACGTAATTGGTCGCGCTTGTTATATTGTAACTTTAGTACTCCAACTGATTTCATGCTAGGCTGCTTTTATGGTCACTTAGAACGTGCTCATTGCCAGGAAGGGAAAAAAACAGCAAAGCAGTTCCCAAATTTTAATAAAAAATGGTTTGACTCGTGGTTTGTCATCTTTAACCAGTCTTGGATGGAGCAATGTAATGCATTCCTTTATATCCACGTTAAGTTACCACTCGCCACTTAATTAATTAACTTTATAATGTCGTTTCTTATAGAACTTTATAATGTCGTTTCTTATAGACTCTCTTTGTCTCCAGAAACCTTCCAACAACCTTGACAAAGCAGCAGAGCTTACTGTATCAACCTTACAGGTACGCCATATCCTTATTGTGGATATAAAGCCTTTCATAGAAGTAAGTATCGACTAAACCAAACACATGGGCATTATGTTAATATCTTAGGCCATATGGTAATATTCATATAATATATTTGAGCGAAGAGTAAGTAATTATGTTGATATATAATTTGAAAAGATACAATTTAGATTACAATACTTTTGAGTTTTGAGGATAGTAACTACCTTCCACCAAATTCTAATGATCACTAAACATAATTAAAATAGACTTGAAACAACAATTTCAGTTTAATGAACCTTGCGGTTGTAGGTTAAAAAGATGTTGATAAAAGTATGAATATAGAAAATTATCAACATTACAAAAACCTGTGTCACTTGCTCAATCAATGGCTATCAAGAGTACGGTATTTATATGGTTTCTCTGTATGATCACTCGCACACATGCTTATATGTGATATATCTCATGATATGGAAAAGTTACGAGACTAATTAAATCAAAGTTGTTGCAAGATACGTATGAATTGTTAATGCACTGGACCATCACAAACTAAAATCAAACGTAACTTCAGACAGCGTTCGTGTTAAACAAGTATGAAAATGATAAGTAAATAAATTAAAAACACTAAACATGGATAAAGTAGTTTTTCATTATATGAAGGTTCCATAACACGCTTGTCCGTAATTTAACTTCTTGTCTTTTTCTTACATATTACAGAGTAAAAGAAACAAATGTATCAGTAATATTATTTTGAAATGTAACAATCTTATTTTTTCTTGAACATAAAATATATTTAATCGACTTCTTAAAAAAAGTTCATGTGTAAGAACGGAAAGTATTTCGTTCAAACCACCATAAGGTGTCATTTATTTGCTTTCACTCATGTGATGGCCTTTGGTAACACTTGGGGATAATTCACAAATGATTTAAGCTGTTGGATATGCAGCGTCAATAGCAATTCCACAGAGTCCTTCTGTGGCATTAATATCCCGCTGCATCATCATATATCCATTATCACCCCAGCTGGTACCCCATGAGTTTTTCACTAACCAATACTTCATGCCATCAACGTATGTTCCATACCCGACCACTGCAACTTCATGGTCTAAATCTGTTCCACAATCTCCTGTAAAAACACCACTTTTGTAGAACATGAATGCGTTACCACCTGCGTCTATGGCAACTGATACAGGTTGTTTGGACACAGCCAACCGCAGTGCCGTCTCATTGTTGGCTGGTACCATTTCATGACCAGTGATGATGGCTGCATGAACAGCCTCCATAGTTGTGTTGCAAGTTCCATCTGCTCCAAGGTAAGGGTAACCAGTCTCGCTGTTGATCCCTTTGTTTTTCACAATATATGCGAAGGCATTATCCTTATATCCTCCTCCACATCCTTCACATTTTTTGTTCCTGTTACAATCCACAAGTTCTTGCTCAGATAGTGAAGTCAAGTTGCCTGTCATGAGCTGATTAATTCCTTCCACAGCAGCGATAGCTGAAAACGCCCAACAACTTCCTATCGAAATAGAAACAAAACACATGTAAGAAATTTTGAATGAGTAACGTGGAAGCCTATTAGGGTTCTTGTTTTGTCTTCACAGGTTGGTGGAATTATATGTTTTACTTACCACATTTGCCTTGATCCTTAACTTCTGTAACAGCCCCTTTCGTCCTCCAGTCAATGCTATCTGGCACTTGGCTGACATTTTCATACCTAAATGTTGTTGGCTGAGGTGATTTCGATTTGTGAGACAGCTTGCGGCCGTTAAGGGACGCTTTGAATTCGTGATTTGTCTGGTCTGAAAATTTGTTAATACTGAGCTTGTATGACTGATTTCCTAGTGAGTTGAATGACTCTATGTATTCCACATTTTTCTTGAATATGTTACGGCGCATTTCCTTCTCTACATTATCACTGTACACTCGACCAAACTGAGACATCCAAAGCTCATGCTTTTCTGCTATGTATGCATCACTCAGTTCATGTAACTTGAGACAGCGGTTGGCCACATAACTGGGAGGATAGAACAAATACTCTATCAGGTGATAAAGCCATGGATTATAGTTAAGTTGATTTATGGCGATACTTCAATGTCTAAAGTGATGATTGAGGACGCACATTTATAGTAGTGATTTAATTATGGTTGTGAACACCTTTAACTTACAGGTTCTCAGAAGTCATAAGATTCTTTCGTCTCCAAAGCGTTGTATATTGTTCATGAACTTTGAATAAGTTCTCAATGGATATTTTGTAAACATACTTAGTCTTTTATATGCTGTTTCATAGTTTATATTAGTTTAAGAAATAGTGTGGGATGATATGCTGCAAAATTAATAAATTGTTATACTATGTATGCTGCAAAATTGAGAATTACATTCAAAATTTGTGTATTTCTTTATAAATAATATAGCTGCAGAAATTTGTGGTATTCTTTATAATGGGTTGTTTTGTAAAAACGAAAAAGACAGGTTTCTATTTTGAGTTGTAAAAAATATCAAAATAAAAGTGAAAACACCCAAAACAACAAAATCCAAAAGCGTTATAAAAATGACACCAACCTAATGCCAACACCTCAAAAATTCACTATATTAGTTGCCATTTTAATCCTTTGGGATTCCACTAAAGCGTGGACATTAGTAAGCAATAGCTTCCCAATATATAAGTAGATTTATAAATTATACGTCGTTGTACTATTCCTGAAAGATCATAAATTTATAGCACTCTTTAGCTTTGTGCTAGATTTTTATTATGTTATATTTTTGCCTTGAATTACTAATGTATTTTAAGCTATTTAATCACCCTTAACCTTTTGTAATATCTCCTAGTGTTTTCTTTGCATATTACTTTTGATATTCTTTGGACGTCTCTCCTCTACTTGGTATTAATAATTTTGCAGTTGGGGGTCTTTGAAAGCAGATGGTTGGCGACTAAATTTTTTGAATAACAATTTTTTGTGAAAGATATAATGCTCAATAGCAAATGTGCTCCGAGTTAAAGGTTAGTGGATAATTCAAGTGGGTTGACACATTCAGATCAATAACAGGATCTAGATCAAGTGGTGCACACATTTCCCTATGGGTGCACAGCGTGTCACTAATTAAACTGTATGCTTGTAAAGGCTGACCTATTAATTTTGTTCCGTGTGTTGTTGCACAGGTGGCCACAATGTTGCATGTCATCTAAAGTTGTGATGCTATCGGTTATTCAGTTACCTAGCTCTATTGATATTAACAAAATCTATGCTATGCTGACCTCATGAAATACATTAAGCAAATCATTTCCATTAATAATATTTACATTGATAGAGTCTGTGTCACATAAATTGCAAAGAGCGAGATACAATAATTACAGAAATGAACACGTGGACTTGCCAGGTATAGCTATGTTTTTAGCTACTGTAATCTGGAAAGACCTAAGCAGTTGGATAGGAAGAATCCATAGCTATACCACACAGACCTTCTTTGGCACTAACATCTCTTTGCATCATTATGTAACCACTGTCTCCCCAGCTGATACCCCATGAATTTTTGACCAACCAATACTTTGTTCCTTCATTGTTTACCCCATAACCAACCGCTGTCACGCCATGGTCTAGATCTGTTCCACAATCTCCAGTAAAAATGCCACTTGAATAGAACTGAAAATCAGCTCCACTGGCATCAATGGAGACTGCAATGGGCTGATTAGCCACAGCCTGTAACAGTGCTGTTTCACTGTTGGCTGGGACTACTTCGTACCCACTAATCTTAGCAGCATCAACATCTTCCTTATTTGTGTTGCACGTTCCATCTGTCCCCTGATAGGGGTAAGCTGCCTCAGTGTTTATGCCTTTGTTTTTTATTATAAATTCAAAGGCATCTTCCATCTCGCCACCTTCACATCCTTGATCTACACCACCAATGTCACAGTCCACTAGCTCTTGTTCAGACAGCGAAATAAGTTTCCCAGTTGTGAGTTGGGTAATTCCTTCGGTAGCAGCTATCGTTGAAAATGCCCAACAGCTTCCTGTTGTTCAAAAAAGAAACAATGTAAGTGTGCATTTATATTTTTATATGTAGCTACATAGAAATCATTTTTTTTCCATTTTGATCAACGATAATTTTAGATATCAACGTACCACATTGGCCTTGATCTTTGACTGGGGTAACAGCGCCTTTCTTTCTCCAATCCATGCTAGGTGGCACTGCAGTCACATTTTCATACCTAAATGGTGTCGTTCTAGCTGATCTTTTGCTTGATGAAAATTTATACCCATTACGGGCGGCTTTGAACTCTTCATTTGTTTGGTCTGCAAATGCGTTAACACCCAATTTGTAAGGCTTGTTTCCACCACTGTTGAATGAATCTATAAATTCAACATTATCTTTGAATATCTTGAAGCGCATTTCCTTCTCTGCATCATCTTTGTACACACGTCCATAACGTACCATCCAATTCTCATGCTTCTCTGACATTGATATGTCACTTAACAAGCGACAAGTGACCTGAGAAGACCATATCCCAATGACAAGAAGTGAAACAATAATAAGCATTCTTTTAATAGTCGAACCCATTTGCTACACGTTTGATGCCTTTTGAAGAATCTATATATGTTCGACTTCTCGACTGAGGTGGTGTCATTCATTGCACAGTTGATGAGTTATATATATAGGCCTAGATGTTGATATTGAATACTATTTAATTTATTCAGTTTGGAGGAGGAAACTAATATGACGTGACTCAAAAATTACCTAAGTCCGTGGAGTTCATGGCAAAAGTTCTTTGAAAAAGTTGTATTATGTGTGTATTTCTTATGCACCCATATTTTAACTTATTCAATGTCATAATTTTGTATGCTCATGGATGGGCTGGATTTTTTATTCAATTTTGGTTTCATTTGGCCTTTTTGTATAATCGTGTTCGTGACAATCATTTTACATGACTGAAAACTCTATTGTTCTTGAATAATTTTTAGTATGGGGAATATGGCTTCTTGCTGCATCTTTAAAATCTGCACTGTCAATAGTTAAAAACTGAGACCGAAAGGAGTGGTGGTGACTCATTAATGTCGCCAGTCATTTCACTTTCTCTCTCTTCTCACTTTCACTCATTCTTACTTACTGTATATTTGTTTTGGTCACTAAATACCTCACACACACACACACACACACACACACTCACAAATCAGATATTTAATTATAAAATATCCACTATGGTCTCACTTTTTCACCTCTCTCACTGTGGTGACTAACTCACCAAACGAATGAAAATTTGATCGTGAGTGGGACATCCGTCTGGAGAGTCACCACGATGAGTGGGTCACTCACTCCCCAACTCACTACCACTCTCTCTAGTCTTATAAAGAGACAACAACAACAACAACATACCCAATCCCGCCGAGGCAGGGTATGGGGGAGGTAGAATGTAGACAACACCTACCCCTACCCCAGGGTAGTCTTATAAAGAGAAAATTCTAAAAAAAGTACAAAAGGTATGTAGTAGTTCACCATGTGGTACCAAAAAAACTCATCTTCTCAAAATGGTCATGTGCGACCAGAGACGAACCTAGGATTTTGAGGTGAGTGTTGCACAATTTTTTTCGGAACGGTTTTGCACAATTCTTTTCATTAGAAGTACTAAAACTTGCATCATAAAGAATTTTGAGCTAAACTCAAGTTGCACTGTAAAGAAATAAAATAGCAAAAATTAATGTCGGCCGTTGCACGCATTAAAAAACCAACACTTTTTAAAACAAAATACACTTTGTGACTCAAAATTGGGTGTGGCTTGCTACCTGTAGAACCTTTCAAGATCTGGGTCCGTGGCAATGTGATAGCATTTGTCTTGATATGCGATTTCCATTAAATGTGTGACACGTGTTTCGACCAAAAGTACAATAAAGTACAAAGAAATGACATTTTGTCTTATTATTAGTCAAATTAAAAGACCATAGTACCCTCATTATTTATATAAAACAAATAATTTTATCTCTCACTCACACATACTCTCTTTCTCAAAATTCATTACTCTTCTCTCAAAAAAATCCACTACTCTTTTTCTCTAAAATTTCTGGCCTGCAACCACCTTCCACCACCACCAAATCCGACACCATCACCATCACCACCCCGTTGCTCGACCCTAAACACCAAAAAAAAAAAAAAAAAAAAAATCTACTTACCACTGCTGTATCACAAGCAATGAATTCCGATTTCGGTCATTTCAAACTTTGAAATTTTTACTATTCATCTCGGGAATTTACTATTCATCATTTTACTATTCATCGTTTTTGAAGTCGATTTGATATTTTGAGAAGTTATTTCAAAATTTTACTATTCACAAAACACTAGTCATTCCCGGAGAAAAATTTATATTCATGATATTTATTCATCATTTTTCGTATACTAGGTTTACGAGTATCAAATTCGCGTAACCATGAGGGTTAAGCTGCCTATTCATGGAACATCATTAAAAACATTTCATATAGACTAGAGTTAGTCTACACATTGTCAGTAACATCATTTTCATATTAGTTCATGCATGGCTTTGCATATTTCATTAACGTATATTTATTTATTAAATAAACGCTATCGTACGATCATTTGTTTTGAATAATTGATCCGACACTTCCAAAAATTATCCTGATATATTTTTATACTCATTTTAAGACTATAAAAATTATATTATTAGTTTACCCGATGTTTTGAATTTATTTTGGTATATAAATTGTTATATATATATATATATTTACGATGGTTTTCGTAAATTCTATTCGATAATTATTTATTCACTCAATACTTGCGAGAAATGTATTTTTATAATTTTTATGACTTCGATATATTTTATTTTGTTCCGTTAAAATCGATTTCTAGTTAACGCTACACTTAATAGTTATTTATATGTACAAAATACTTAATATACATAACATTATATACATTTAAACCATCAAAATACAAAACCTATTCCCCATTTCTTACCTTGCCGACCTCCCCCCCATTAGTCATCATTTTATAAAAATCTTTACAAGATAGATGTACACATATTCCTTTTGATGACTAGATAGAGTTTTACACTAGATATTTACTAAACTAAAACACATAGCAAACACATACAATAAGGTGAAAACAAACTAAAATCCTCTCCTTATTTTCTTTGATAACAAGCTAAGAACACAAGGAAGAATCCATAAAAATTTCAAGATCAAGTGTTAAACAAGCTCATTTAGTAATCTATTTCAAGGTTTTGAAATAAAAACCTAAAGATTAATTAAGTTTCTAGTTCCAAAAATCCCTTCATCACTCAAGTAAGTTCTAAATAATTTTTTCTACTCTTTTATAATCATATATGATCTATTTTTATGATCTAGTAAGAAAAACATGCAAGTACTCTATGATTCATACCACTTTTTACTTGTTTTTATTACTTATTATTAGTATAAACTATCCTATAATTATTCCCATGAAACCTATCATTGTTGATGAAGTTTAGGAACCCATGACACCATAAGAAGGTGTATGGTAGGTTTAAAATAGTTTTGGTGTTGATTGTAAAATCTGGAAATTTCGAAAAGTCATGGATTATTTTGGTTTATATTTTCAGAAAATAGACTTTAAAAGCAAAGCAGGTGGTCGACGAGCGAGTTAAAGCGGTTTATAACCCGAAGAAGTTACGTTATTTTCAAGTTTAACGATGAAAACTAATTTTACGAAATACAAAGGCTGTCAAGGTTTATTTAAGGGGGCAAAAATGAGTTTTAAGCATATATCTAAATGAGTTGATTTATCAAAAATATATTAGTATGCATTAACCCTAAGGATATATAAAGCGTAGAAAGCGGACTTATAACTTGACTAAGTTATAGCGTTTTAAATATGACTATCGTAACAGCCTTATTGTACACAACGTAACACTTATATATTTTCTACTAGACCAAAATGGTTATTGCAAGTGACCATGTTTTGGAGCCGTTTTCATATCTATAGAGTACTTTTGAGAAAATGATGTCTACAAGTAAGCGGAAGTTCACCCTACAACCTATTTTCCAAAATGTTCAACCGTTAAATTCAACAGTAATAACGAATAATATCACGATCACTCAAACTTTTCCGAAAACTACTCATAAACTATATTTTCTTGACTTATCACTTAGCAACTATTGTAGGATGTTGTTTCAACATAAGTACTTGTAAAGTATTTTATAACTTGACAAGGCGTTATAAGCACTTATTTCACGAGCGATAAAGCTTTATTTTCAAATGTACAAGTGGTATGAATATCATATAGAGTGTGCATGCGAGAATTGTTCGGCATCATGGAACTTACATTGAGAACATATCATTAATATTAGGTTGCAGAATAGAGATGCACCTCATTTGATGTATATACTTTTTGTCATCATAATCATTGCATCGGGTGAGTTCGTAGCTACGACTTTTTCGCTGGTTAATCATTTTACAAACTCTTTGGGGGAGATACATGCTCAACTATTTTAATTTCAATTTCGATTATTTGCAAACTATATGTTGAATCTAAACTTAAACTATATTGTTTGAACTATCATGAATTTGTTAATCTTTTGTTTCATTTTTTATGCTCGTAAGTAGATTATGCCCGAACTAAATTGATTACTATGTTATGAACACTATTATTTGAACCACTTTCCTTGATTTTGAACCTTTTGACTATTTTGAACATTTTGATATGTTTTGAGCTCTTTGACTGTTTTGAACTTTTGAACTCAACTTAAACTCTTGAACTTAATTACGAACTTTTGAATGGAACACTTGAACTTAATTATGAACTTATGACCTGTTTTAAACTTAATGAACCGTACTCACCTTATATTACGTCTCCCCATGTTACGGAGCGTTATTGACTTAAAGTCTACCCATGTTACGGAGCGTTATCGCCTTAAAGTCTCCCATGTTGGGCGTTCTTTATATAATAGTTGTATGATGTCCGTTCGTACATTCGCATTGTTAGTCTCTACAGGTAGGGTATGGATAGCGCTATTAGAGGTCGACCAACCTCTCATCCACTATGTTACGGGACATATATTATTTATTCTAGGGGCTTTGCCTGGCATACATTATTATATACGTGGTGCTATATTGTGAACTATTACGACAACGCATACTTGACAACTAAACACACTATATTTTGTGTAATGGGTTGCGAACACACAGGTTGCAAGTTTTGTATTGGCGAAACTTGGAACTGAGTGGATTTACAATGCCTTTGCTTTGTGGACTATTCTCAATGACCAAAAACTTTGCCTTTGCTGCATGAAAGTTCTTTAAAATCTTTACATGTTAAACAAACTCTATGAACTCACTCAACCTTTGTGTTGACACTTTTAGCATGTTTTATCTCAGGTATCTAAGGCATACACTTCATGGCATGCATGTGGACTTATCATAGAGTCGCGGTGATGACGCGTCTCACATATATTTTATGCACTTAACTATCGTTTAATTGTAACAAACTCGTTTTTGGTACATTGAAAATCTTTTTGGACCTATGTTTTCTAAACTCTGATTATCAAACGATATTTTCAAAACGACACTTTAGGTCGATTCGATATAAGCTGTAACTTTGATGCTATGTGACAGTCATCCCCGGGTATTCCATTCCGCTGCAAAACAGGTAATTCTGGGGTGGGACACCAACCCAGAGCCGCTACCATCATCATCAACATACAACCACTACACAACATATCCGCCACCATCACCAACCCAGAGCCGCCACCATCATCATCAACATACAACCACCACACAATAGATTCGCCATCATCACCAACCCAGATCTGACATCAACACCTGTTAGCCTTAATAGTTTTTATTAGAAGTGATGGTCATTCACATTTAGGAACTTTGTAACGTGTGTTAGATATCGTGCTAGAATAGTCAAAGGGCTCGTGGATTGGGCTAAGCTAAATGGCCATAAGTTAAGATAAGCTATATATATCAAATCCAAGTCCAATCAATCCCACGAAGCCCATGTTATGACCCATGGCCAAACCTTAGGGCATCCTTTGTCTTGTACTATAAATACCCCTCAAGTATGTCATTTGAGGGGTGTGCTTGAAAGTGTGTGTGTGTGTGTTTTCCTTTGAAATAAACATCATATTGTTTCATCATTCTCTCACAACATACACGATTTTTATATCATTCAAGTCACCATCTTCCTTTCTTTATTTCATCTTCTTATCGATACAAGTGTTTGGTTTAGCGTGTTCTAAGCAAAGCGTGGGTATTGGTTTATGATAAGGTTGATAGATATAAGGTCCTACAATTGGTATCAATAGCCTAACAATGGTTTAGGAGTGTTTTGGTTGAAGTTTTTTTTTGTGGTTGTTGTGCAGCGTGGTTAGTTCTCAAGAGTGTCGCTTAAAGCTTTAATTTTTTGCACTTAAATCTTCAAGATTCTTATGGTCTAAGGTTTACATAGTGTTAAAGATTCTAGTGTTTGCAAAAAAAGTTGAAACTTTACGTGTTTTAAATCATTTTTGAACTCGATTTTGGTTCATTGGTCATTTCTACTCGTAACTTTTATAAGCACTTTGGGTGAAAAAAGGTCAACATTTTTGGGTTATTAGAGGTGTTTTAAGGATATGCGTGGAAGAGACATCGTTTGAATCATTGGAAATTTCTTACGGTAGTAGAAGTCAAAAAGTCAAAACCCTAGTTTTCTACTCATAACTTTTTGGTGAAGAATCTTAGAGCTTGAAAGGTTACTTCGATCACTTCCCTCACTTGGATAAGTGTGGAACACCGACTTGTGGATATCCCTACGCATTTGTGGCGGTGTAAAGGATTTTTGGTTTAACCTAAGTTTCGCGCATAAGCATAAACTCTTACGGTAGAACTCTCGCGCATAAGATCACACTTACAGGCGTAGGTTTTCTGACTAAGTTTTTGTCTCAGCGTAAGCCTAAGGTTCGCGTAAGATACTTTCTAAGCATAAGATCTCACCTTTGGGAATCCTCGCCTAAGATCCTCGCCTAAGCTCTCTACGCATAATATCCTACGCCTAAGCCATCCTACTATCGTAACCATTTCCTACTCGTATTAACCGTTTCTACCTAAGCTCTTTCTCGCATAAGGTTTAAAAAAGAAGCACGACTAAGCGGACTTCCTTGGAACCTTTTCTGCTCGCATTTGGATCGAATGGAGAAGAAGAATAAAACTTGCCGTCACTTTAGTTCTCTAGGGTTTTAGTATGATTTTTGAAATGAGAAAGAAGGTAAGTTGATAATGAAAATAAATGGGTTATTGTAACACCCTAGGCAAATCCTACATCGGCTGTGGCCTGGAGAGATCTGGGCTCATAAGATAACATTCGCCTTACAATGACACCAGCAGCGTTTTGTGGTCTCACTACGAGTGGAGTTGAGAGCTGGCGGTTAAGCGTGCTTCATGTGAGAGTAGTCTTGGCTTGGGTGACCTGCGGAAGTCTTCAAATGAGGCCACAAAAACAAAGCCGTTGAGCACGCGGGCAAAGCGGATAATATTGTGATGCGAGTAAAGTAGGGATGTTACAATTGTGGATCTTCAGAGACCTTGTTAAAACTAAAACCACTATTACACCTAATAAGCGGTTCTCTAGTTTTGACATCGAACAAAAGAAAGTTTTTGAAACTCAAATTGCCCCTCGGTGAATGCCATGATTGCAAGGGTAATTCATTTGAACAAGCGTTTTTGAAAGAAAGCAGTGACTTTGTCAAGGACCATAAATCCACTGGTAAAGCAAGCTCTTGACGTGTTGAACAAATCAAAGTTTTGGAAAATTTAAATGACTCTCTCTTGAAGATGTTCGACTCTTGATATTATGTCCATCATTTTGCAAACATATTACTGTGAAGATCATGAAAGACTCCGATCTGAGACCTCAAAATTGTTTCAAAATATGAAAAAGCACTTGAGAAACTTGAAAAAAAAATGTCTCATATTTTAAACAACTTGATCGAAGCGAGGAATGCAAGTATGACAAATTGTCGTATGGCGTGCCTACAATGAAATGGCGAAAAATGATCTTTTGATGGCTCATTTGGAATGTCAAAAGAAAGGCGTGGATATTGTGATTAAAAACCATTATGCGGAGAAAGCAAATGTTCCCAAACGGTTTTAAAACAAAAATGTCACTTTCTATGCCTCCTCCAAAAGTCAATGAGAAAAATGTTTCATCAAAACCGGTCACTCCACACACTACCTAAACAAAATGTTGATAAAGGAAGCGTGTCGAGAAACCAACAGTTTTAGCTCGGCCTTTTTAAGATGAGTACCACTAATGCGTCGCCTCATCTAAAACATATGGAACAAGCGACATAAGTTTAGAAAAGCACTCTAAAGAGACTAGGAAAGCTGAAACCACTTCTCTAGATAAGATTGTGAATCCTAATGAGTGTGCCTTACCTTCTACAGGACTAGGAAGCACCTCTAGGAGCAACAGACTAAAGCCTAAGAGCAATACAAGGAACAATAGAGTCTCGCCGGCCTCTAAGAGTAGTCGCTTGAATAAAGAGAAGAAAGTAGAAGAACACCCTAGGAATTTACAGCTTTGTAATAAGAAAGACATTTCATCTGAATGTAATGAACCTATGAAATCAGCTAAGTTTAATGAATCTGTTGAATCGGTTTGTTTAACTTGCAAGAAATCTTTATCTAATGTTCATGATGATTGTGTTTCTAATAATGAGATTGTTAAGCTGTTAGAAGAATGTTCCCAAAAGAACTTATGCTAAGCGAATAGGAAGACTAGTTCTTGAGACTTAGGCTTTACACTACTGATAGGGAGCATAATGTTTACTTTAGGGATGACATTTGGAAACCCATAGGTAGAACTTTCACACTCGAGAATGGTATAATGAGTGACCAACCGAATACTCGGTTGAAAACTTCTTTGAGTGTGATCCGGATTTTACCTCTAACCCAACGGAACCAAAATCAAAACGGTTTCCAAAATCTTCTTCTTACATTATTGGCGAGTTATCGAAATATGTCTTTGGATCGTCGACTCGGGTTGCTCCAAGCACATGACCGGAATCGAAGGCTGCGATCAATTTAGTCGGAAATTCATGGGAACCGTGCGTTTGGAAATGATCATGTAGCAACTATCATGGGTTATGGAGATCTACCTTTTGGAAATTATTTGATCACTCGGGTTTACTATGTCGAAGGGTTGGGACACAATTTGTTTTCGGTCGGGCAGTTACGTGATGCGATTTAGAGGTTGCTTTTAGGAAAAATGTTTGCTTGTTAGAAACTTGGATGGCACGATCTCTTAACGGGAATCGTGATACAAACTTGTATGCTATCGACATCAATCAAATGGCCTCTTCATCACCAATATGTTTTATGACACGAGCATCACGGAACCACGATCGATTGTAGCAGAGACGGTTATCCCATCTCAATTTCGACACCATCAACAAAATTGCCAAAGACAACATCGTCAGCGGACTTCCAAAGTTCAAATACACCAAGGATCACTTATGTCCATCATGCGAACAAGGAAAAAGCAAAAGAGCATCATATAAACCCAAAACCGTACCTAGTTAGGAAGCAAAGTTGCATATGTTGCACATGGACTTATGTGGCCCAATGAGAGTTGAAAGCATTAATGGGAAAAAGTATATTCTTGTCATCGTCGATGATTATTCAAGATATACATGGGTTAAGTTTCTGAGATCAAAAGGCGAAGCACCAGGCATCATCATCACCTTTAGGCGATATTCAAGTACTTCTTCAAACTCCGATAGGGGTTGTAAGAGCGGACAACGGCCACGAATTCACTAATCGGAGTTAAGAGCTTATTTTGAAGATGTTGGAATCACACATGGACATCGGTTGTTAGAACTCCACAGTGAGAATGGGGTAGTTGAAAGAAGAAATAGAAATCTTGTGGTTTGCTCGCACAATGCTAATCTATTCTAGTGCAGCGTTATTTACGTGGGTACGATCTTTGTTGCCCTGCTTGTTTCACTCGAACCGATCCCTAATCCATCCTAGATTCAATAAAACCCCATATGAGCTTGTGAACAACGAAAACGGATATCTCTTACTTTCAGCGTATTTGGCGCTTTGTGCTATCCGAGCAATGAGAGAAGATCTAGGTAAATTGAAAGCTAAAGGTGATATTGGAATCTTCATTGGATATTGAGATAACTTCGAGGGCATTCGGGGGTGTATAACAAGAAGAACTAGGAGGATCATGGAGACGATGAATGTGAAGTTTGACGAACTTTCACTAATGGCTTCTGAGAGACTCGCTCTAGAACCCGCACTAAACCGGCAGACTTACGGACACATCGGTTCGGACTCATACCTCAAAGAGCTCAATCAACTTCGTTTGACAATCCTAAAGAACAAGAATGGGAGAATTTCCTTGAGTTAATGTTCGATGAATACTATGGTGGAACTTCGACAAATGCATCAAACCATCATTCCGCTGCACCCGCTCAACATCATCCTCCATCACCAACAGAGATGCATCTAGCGGTGAAACCAATGCACCAACTCCATCTACATCATCTACATCTACTACAGTTATTGCACCCGTTCTACCAGCAGTTGATGAGCAAAATCCAAACCAAAAGCGATGCAGCGTTAGATGATGACTTATTTGAAAACCCGTTTGCTCGGAATCGGTGAATCTTCTTCAAGCTTACGAGAACCATCTAATTGCATACGTTTAACCAACGGTATCCCTACTACGAAGTGGACAAAAGACCATCCGATTGAACAAGTTATTGGTGAACCTTCAAGGCCAATTGAACGAGCGCCAACTTGCTACCGATTGCGACTTATGCATTTACCTTTGCTCAATTAGCAATATTGAGCCAAAGAACATTCGCGAGGCAATGGCGAATCGCATGGATAGAAGCGTCTGGGAGGAACTTCTCAATACCGTCTACATGACTTTTGGGATATGGTTCCAAGACCCATTGGCGTTAGCGTCATTGATCTTAAATGGTTATGGAAAAACAAAGCGGGATGAAGAAATGACTGTCATTCGCAACAAAGCTCGTCTTGTGGCCAAAGGATAGAGACAAGAGGAAGGGATAGACTTTGAAGAGTCATTCGCGCCGGTAGCTAGACTTGGCGGTCGAGGATTTTCTTAGCATATGCAGCACAAAAACATCACGGTTTATCGGATGGACATTAAGACCGCGTTCTTGAATGGAACTCGAAAGAAGAGATATGCGTGAGTCGACCCAGAGAAGGCTTCATAGACATGGAACATCCGGACTACGTCTACAAACTCAAAAAGGCAATCTATGGTTTGAAACAAGCTCAGAGCGTGGTATGTGGTCCTCTTTCCTTATCTAAACAATTTCACCAAAGGCAGTTGATCCTACCTTGTTTACACAAAAATGCAAAAAGCGACATTTTGATTGTTGATTTCGTGGGCGACATCATCTTTGGGTCCACTAATCCGAATCTTTCAAAACATTTTGAAAATCTCATGAAAAGTAAATTTGAAATGTCCATGATGGGGAACTAAAATTCTTTCTTGGTTTACAAATACATCAATCCCTCGTGTGGAATTTTTATAAATCAAGCTAAATACACAACTGAGATTTTGAAAAATCATGGTATGGATAATTGTGACTCTGTCCGAACACCAATGGTAACTTCACCAAAAATTGGAGCCGATTTGTTTGGGAAACCTATTGATCAGAAGAAATATCGGAGCATGATTGGTTCTCTCATGTATCTTACTGCTAGTCGACCGGATATTCATTTCTTTGTTTGCTTATTAGCACGGTTCGGGCAAAGCCTACCGAGCTGCACCTCAAAGAGGTTAAGCGGATCTTTGTACACGATTTTGAGACATCCATTCACATGGGACTTTGGTATCCGAAGGAATCCGGATTTGATCTAATGGCCTTTTCGGATCTGCGACCAGCGCAGGTGATCAAGTTCTGACAAAAGTACATCCGAAGGAGCACAATTTTTGGGTGAAAAGTTAGTAAGCTGGTCTTTAAAGAAACAAGATTACCTTGCACTTTCAACCGGCGAAGGTTCGAGTATGTGTCTCTATCTGCGTGTTGTGCTCAAGTTCTATGGATGAGAACACAACTCACAGATTATGGCTTTACTTTCGATAAAATACCTATGTATTGTCACTAAAAAAGTGCCATAGCATAAACCATATCATGCAATCTGTTCATCACTCAAAGACTAAACATATCGAGTCGCTATCACTTCATCAAAGAGCGTCGAAAATGAATGCTGTTGAATTATTCTTCTTGAAGGCAGTTACCAACTCGCCGATCTATTAACTAAAGCCCTTCCAAAAGAAAGGTTTGACTATTTAGTTCGCGAATTGGAATCTGAAGCCTAAACTGAGGAGTTAGAACGTCTTCACGATTCTTCTTGAAAATGATTTTCCAACAAGCTTTTGCGTAAATATATTTTGAAAAACAAAATACAAAATTTGAAAAACCAACAAAATCAAAATATAAAAATATAAAACTTTCAAAAAATACAAAAACAATATAAAATCAAAAATCCAAAAATATTCTTCTCACGACATGTCTCACGTATAATCGATATTATGTACGTTTCTAGAAATGTCATTCAACAATGATACGGGTATGTACAGGATGCTTGGCGAGAGTTCTTTATTGTTTTCTAAAACATGTCGTTTCTCAAAATTTCTTCAAAAATGGCTTTCGTATACATCGATGCGAAACAGGACGAAAATGATGACTTTTGATTATTTGGATCAAAACTTCGTGTTTTCAAAGAAAAATGTAGTGTACTCAAAAAGATTGTGCATTTAAAAATGGTGAGAAATCATCATCATCTTGAGCACCTTTTCAAGATTGTTCAAAAAGATTTTTCAAAATCTTTCAAAATACTTTGTGCTCAAGATAACTCCCTCTAAAACCCTTTAATTGATCATGCTTTATTAAAGGGGGAGTATCAAACTAAAATGTTCCAAATTCATGCTCAAATCAAATCCGTTTGTCTCCCCAAAAGATTCTAAAATGTTGTTTAATCCGTTGATATAAAAAATATCACGAATATGCTATTTTTGAGGGGGAGGAGACGTGATTAAAATGTGATCAAAAAGTTTAATGATCGGTGTTTGAATCTCACAATGAGCTCGACTTAGACGGAACCAATGAATTGACGGGAATAAAAGTCAGTAAATGTACCATTTCGAGAAACTCGTGATAGACATGAACTTACATGGGTCTAACCTCCTTTTCAAGGAGTGTTTACAACTTCAAGTTAGTTACTAGAGCTAGTTGTCACCTAAAAACTGACAATGGAACTCTTTAACTAGGCAACGTAACCGTGTCTCGTGGGAAATTGTCTATCATAAGCCGATCAATTCAAAAAGTGCAAACTCTACCCTCTATGTGCAGATTTCAGTTAAAACTCATAAGCACATGTGAAGGGGAGTGTTTACGAAAATATAAAACTTCGGAGTGTCTCAAAAATGTTTTCTATCATAAACACTCTGAGAGATTTTCAAGAAAAATGGTTTTATGGCAACAATAGGACAGTCATGGAGTCATAAGGTTACTAAGGATAGGAAACTTCGTCCTATGATCCTTGAGAGCGGGAGGATATACCCAAGGACATCACCAATAGTTAGTATTAGAAGTCCTTAGGTATGATTGAAAAAAGGAGTAATGTGAGAAAAGGAGAAAGAAGGGGTTGAAGAATTAAAAAGAAATATGAAGAAAGGGTGAAAAGAAATAGCCCTCCATATTCAACCTTAGAGGCGAAACCGGGTTCAACTCATACACTCTTTGGTTGTCACTAAGATGACACTTGGTATTGAAGACAAAGGCGTCATGGACAGGTGGCTAGCGCACTAAACCTTCTAGCCACTCAATTCCTCTAAAAGGGATTTGTTTCATTCAGGAACCTTACATAATCTATCGACTTTCTCTTAGAGATTGTTGATATTGAAGAAGGAGACCCTCTCCCTAGTCTCCGCTTAGGAAAACCAAAATGCACTTATTGAGTCTAGAGCCACGAGATTCATCAAAAGATCTCATAGGAACACATGACATGACATCGCTTGTTGTTCATCATTAAGGGCACATGTGACAAATTATAGAGTCCTCGCAGGATCTTAGCAATCGCCAGAACATTTATGAGAAGTTTCACTTACGTGATCTTGATGATTGAATGGAAACTCCTGCCGAGGTCAACATCAAGCGGCCCGGCGAGGTCACCGGTAACTCCGGATTAACGCTTAGTGTGTCTCAAAGCGGTCTGATCGTGGGGTGATGCTTGTGTACCTCGGCTGACTCATCTGAAGCTGTAGATGTATTTCGGTATATCGCGTTATCTCACTTGTGGGACTCAGGTTCAGGAGCGGCCTTTGAGAATTAGAGATGTGTTTTCACACTATCTTTGTTAACACCCTCGAAATTCAAACTTGTAAGTCTTAGGAATCCGCTTATTACTAACTGTTTTTATGTTTTCTTCTTATGGAAGCTCTGGGCGGATGGATCGTCAGACTTCGCCACATGCTCATACCAAAAACACATGAAAGTTCTCATCATATCAAAGGCTACACAAAGTTAAAGATGATTCTTCGTCAATGAATCTAAAGACTCGAGAACTACATCATTGGTAACCAAAGACAAATAGAAGTGTGAGCATGGTGGAGAAAGACGTGGAGACACCTAATCAACGAAGTTGACAAGGCGGAACAACCACATTAGCGATCACAAAGCATGAAGGAACAAAGAATCAAGACTATTCTATATCTACGCACAAAGTTCGAGCTCAAGAAAAGTAAAGACCTAATCAAGTGGAGCATCTTTTGAATGACCACCCCTTAGGGGGAGATTGTTAGCCTTAATAGTTTTTATTAGAAGTGATGGTCATTCACATTTAGGAACTTTGTAACGTGTGTTAGATATCGTGCTAGAATAGTCAAAGGGCTCGTGGATTAGGCTAAGCTAAATGGCTATAAGTTAAGATAAGCTAGCCTTATATCAAATCCAAGTCCAATCCAATCCCATGAAGCCCACATACGGCCCATGGCCAAGCCTTAGGGCATCCTTTGTCTTGTACTATAAATACCCCTCAAGTATGTCATTTGAGGGGTGTGCTTGAAAGTGTGTGTGTGTGTGTTTTCTTTTGAAATAAACATCATATTGTTTCATCATTCTCTCACAACATACACGGTTTTTATATCATTCAAGTCACCATCTTCCTTTCTTTATTTCATCTTCTTATACGTACAAGTGTTTGGTTTAACGTGTTCTAAGCAAAACGTGGGTATTGGTTTATGATAAGGTTGATATAAGGTCCTACAACACCATTGGCAACCCAAATCCGCCATCATCACCAGCACATATCCGCCATCATTATTGGATTTTATGCATTAAGTATGTTTGATTTCAGTTTCTGGATCATATTTGATTTCAGTTTATGAAATATGTTTGATTTCGGTATATGGATCATATTTGGATTTTTATAGATTAAATAACTTTAAGTGGGCCGTTTTTTTTTAAGATAAAGTTGATATTTGATGGAGTTAGTTAAAAGGAGTGTTTTGGTGATAGTGACTTTGATTTTAGTGTGTGTTTATAGTGAAAATAATAAGAATGAAGGTATTGAAAGAGGTGCTTCAATGGTGGAAACAGAGCAATAGCAGCCATATAAGTCACACATTTAATGGGTAGCACTGTCGCACATATAAGTACAAGTTATAAAACATAAGTTACAAATAGTTGACTTTTATAGAGATAAGGGTAAATAAATAATTTTATAATAATAGAAAAAGAATGTTTGGGAAAACCTTCACCTACCGCTGTACTTTAATAATAAAAAAGTGGACAGTTGTCGCACTTCCAATAGCGTCGCACATGACCATTTTGAGAAGATGAGTTTATTTTTTTATTTTTTTTTTCTTTTTTTAACTACATGATGAACTAGTACATACTTTTTGTACTTAAGAATTTTCATTTCAATGTCCGAAACTCACATTACATTAATAAAAAGGTGATAGTTTCACAAATAAAATTTGAAAATGGTCACTTATAAAGGGTCATTATAAATTTATTCATCCAAAAAAAAAAGAAAAAAATAAAAAAGACATTTCCTTCATATATGAGTGAGTTTATAAGGCTACCCCCAATACATGTAGCGTGAGGGGTTGGGAAGCAGCCGCACGCAACAAGATGGGTTGGGTGGGTGGTGCGAGTGATCGGCAAGAAGGACCAAAGGTGAGTCTTTCACCTTTCGGTTACCGTGTAATGGTGGGACCCAAATTAAATATAACAGTTTTCACTCATTTAAAAAAAAAGAAAAAAAAAATCACTACCCCATATTTTACTTATAAATATCATATTTTTACCTATAAATATCCCGTAAACTTTACATAACTTCATATTTAATCCTTACAAAAAAATCTGATATGGCTTGTTCGCTTACGTTTTTATATTACCGAGCAATATAAAATCATTATGGCTTGTTCGCTTACGTTTTTATGTTACCCTAAAATCTCGATTCATTTTTTTAATTTCTTTATTTATTTTTAGTTTCTTACATTTACGTTTTCAATTTATGTAATGTTTTTATTAATTTAATAAATAAAAGTTTTATCTTTAAATAAATAAAAAAATGTGTTGAAAAGTGAAGTGGTGTGAGATAGTTGAGAGTGAAAAGTGAGATGATGATGAAGGAGAGAGAAAACTAATATAACGATGAGGTGGAAGGTGACATGACATGACTGTTAGGGCACGTTTGGTAACAACAGAGACTTGACCCGATTAATGAAAAAAAAAATATTTTTTTGAATAGCATTTTGTCATATGAGACTCACATGTATTTGTTGATTTTTTTTTTAAAAATTATTTTTTATTTTTTCTAAATAGCAATTCTAAAAAATATTTAAAAACAAATTATTTAAAAAAAAAATTATCTTTTTTTTTTTTAATTTTTTTTAAAATTTATTTACTTTCTTTAAAAAAAATATTTAAGAAAAACTATCTTTTAAAAATGTATTTATTTTAAAAAAAAAAACTTATTTATTTTAAAAATTATTTTTGAAAAATGTATTTATTTAAAAAAAACCTTTTTTTAAAAAAAATATTAAAAAAAAAAACTTATGTTTGGAACTAAAGTACAAATATAAGTTGAAAAAGAAAAAAAACATATTATGAAAAAATATTACGAATACTAAGGGTGCGTTTAGTTGGGGGAAAACACCAAACACCCTTATTTTTCCACAAAATGTTTTGTGGAAAACAAAGAAAACAGAGATCGCGTTCATATCAACGTTTTCCAACAAAATGTTTTGCAAAACACAAATCCCCTATTTCCTAACTTAACAAGGAAAATTACAAAGCAAATTTTAGTTGTTTTCCTTGTTTTCCTTTGTAACCCTCAACCTTCCATTCCTTTCTTCAAAACAGAAAATAGAAACATCAACTAAACGGTTTTTTTTTTTTATATTTTCAAGTATTTTGTGGAGATTAATTCTCCTTCCAAATTTTTACAAAACTAGAGATAGAAAATAAAAGAATTTGTTCTCCAACTAAACGTACTCTAACAATTCTCATTTCTCCAATTTACCAACCAAAAGGGATGAAAATGAAACTCTAAAATTTACACTACCAACTCCTTATCAATTTCTCTAAGCAACCAAACAATAAAATTCGATTCATTTTCATTTCTCTTATACCATTTCTCTCTACCAAACACACCTTTAGGGTAGTCTAAACTCTAAAGCCCTTTCATATTCAATTATTCATACATAAGTTTAGGTGGAGAATTAAACGATCCTTTAAAGAACTACGAAAAACAAATGCGCCCCAAAAACCATCATGGTACAAATGCACAATATTGCTTCATTTACTTGATAGAGTTGGCTACCAGCATTTTGCATGTAAATTCTAGTTAGGATAGTGCAAAATTTCGTTTATGGCTGTCGTAAATCATAAGCATTAGAACCAAATGTATTAGTTACGTAAGGAATTTTATTTTTATTTTATATATATGACTGAAATATCTTCTATACCCAAGTTATATCTTTCTGAGGCTTTAGAGCAAAACTAGTTGACAACACTTCGACAATATATGTACTTAAAATAGCGATATACGATAGCAAGAGACTTTATGTGTTTAACCAATTACACCAACATCCTACTAAATCTACCAGATAACATCAACACAATTAGCTACAATATAACGTTCATTTCCCACCTGAATCTGTGCTAAAGGCCGTGTCCTACTTTTCATCACGAACTTTTGAAGCTTGTTCATCATATGCACATTTAAACTTGTTTCACCCAAGAAAATTATAGTTTACCTATTTACCGTGCACTAGTTTGTAAACAATGCCATAAACAATGTCTTGGAGTGTATACATGGTTTACGAACTAGTAGACAGCATATGAGCAGTATGGGCGGAGCCATAATTTTTTTTCTCTAGGGGTCACACTTTAATAATATTTGGAAACTACACTGCAAATTAATTCTTAAGAGGGGCAAATTACAAAAGAATCTAAATATTTTAAAAATTTTACACTACATTTTTTTTCGCTAGAGGGGCACGTGACTTTTTTGACCCCCTTCTTGTCTCCGTCACTGCATATGAGAAGAAAATGTTAAAGTTCGTAACGTTATTGTTGCTCTCGTAAGTAGAAAAAAAATTACTAAACTATTTTCAATCATAACTAATTAATTACTATCAAACTTCAGTCTCCAAGAGTTCAGTTTCAATTGTAGAAGCGCTGAAGCGGTAACGGTTAGTGTTGATGTTGTCGCGGCGAGTGGTGGCTGGTAATGAGTTATGGCGGTGATTAAGGTTTGTGGTGGATGGAAAGGAGTAGCGCCGGGAAGTATGACAGTTAATCAAGTTACTCTGCTTGTGCTTTGGATTTGATTATTTAAACTTATTTTGTAAATTCTTAGTTAACTCCCATTTGACCCTTTTATCGGTTGTGAACTCACTTTGTCCTCTTTGAACCCTCTTGTGACCTCGAAAATCTCCATGTGAATCATACAAACTAGGGGTGTTATTCGGATTGACCCGGTCGGGTTCGGGTCAACTCGGGTCAAGACATAAAAAAATATACCCGAGCCCGACCTTGTTTAAAACTCATGTCAACTCGGGTCGGGTCAATTGGGTCGGGTCAATTCGGGTTCGGGGTTAACCCGAGTATTTTACATTGTAAAAGTGTTGTTGAACCGGGTTAGTCGGGTTCGGGTCAGGTCAAGGCTAAAAAAATACACCCGAACCCGACCTTGTTTAGAACTCGGGTCAATTCGGGATGACTAGATTGACCCGAATATATTTTTGAACCCGATTGACCCAACCCGAATTGACTCGGGTCGGGTCAGCCCGAATGACACCCCTAATACAAACTATACACTTTTAATTGAACCCAACACCCTTGTCTGGTTCTTATATAAGTTATGTCAGTATGGTTATCATGTACAGTGAACTCAAATGAAAAATAGGGAAAATTACGCAACGTCGTTGTGGTTTACCGAATATTATGAGAGAGCCCCTAACTTTGAAATATTGCACTGGTGGTCCTCACCTTTGAATCTTGTTGGTTCCTAGGACTAAGAGCACAAGGTGAGGGAAGAACGGATAACACGTTATTTGTTAGGGGTGAGCATCGGATGAAACCCGACCCGAAATGACCCGAACCGACACAACCCAAAACCGAAACTCGGAAAAAACTCGAACCGAAATTACTCGGTTTTACCGTTTGGTTGATTCGGTTCGGTTTTCTCGATTTCTAGCTTCTTCGACCCGGCGAACGAGCGAGCGAAACCGAAACTCGATAAAAACCTAAACCGTGTTAGAACCGAGTTTTCTCGGTTTCTGTTCGGTCGGCTCAGTTTTGTCGGTTTTTCGGTTTCGGTTCGGGTTAAGTTCGGTTTTGCTCACCCCTATTATTGGTATGCCACCTCAGCGCCATCTCATCACCTCCCCAGTAACACACTAATAACTAAAACACCATCCCTTGTAGCACACCACTAACATGTTATTGGGTCATATTTTTTTCATTTTATTTTATTTAAAAACAAACACATTTTATTTAACATACGGTACGAAATACAATACGAAACGAAACACGATACAAAAAAAAAATACGAACTAAAATACAATACGATACGAAATACATAAACATAGCGTAATCTGAATACTCCCCGCATGCAGAATCATACTTAGAATACTACCTACATTCCAACATGAACAACTCATCATGAGCTTTTTCTTACCTAAAGAACTCGTCCAACTCTTGTTGATCCTTGCATTTTCTACATCAACCATTGCTTGCTCTTACTCTATTTCTCTCAAAGCCTCTTCATCTCGCATCCAATTATAATGTTGTCTCGCAGTAAATCCATGCATCCAACGAATCTTGTGACTTATGCTATCATATATTTGTGACACCCATCTCCCTGACGTTTTCTCAATCTCGTGATCATTCCAACCTCCCTCTGCCAAAAACTTGTCGATGACTGCACGTATTTTAGACGAAATGTCTTTGCAATTTGCGTATTGTTTCTTTAGATCCCTCTTCGAGGCACTTGCTTTGCTAAACATCTCAGGCAACTCGTAAACTTTTTCCTTACGAATGTTATCGCCGTCAATCAGTTTCTGAACGCCATCCTTGACTTCTTCGACAGTGTGTGGGAGATTACAAGCCATGATTTTGGAAAGAAAAAGTTTATTGAAATTGTGATTTGAGTTAAATGTATGCAATTTGTTTAGTTAACAATGGAGTATTTATAGGTGAAAAATGGTGTTTTATAAAAAATAGCCATTACATTTTAGTTTACTTTCATTTACTCACTTTGAATTTCAAAAAAATTCTTACCGTTACTTATTTTTACTCACTTCCAATTTGAATGGGGAAAAAAAAGAAAAGAAAGAAAAACGATCACTTTTTAATGCTTGGCGTGAGCCATTCAAATGGCTCAAATACCATTGGCATGCGAATGGCTTGTTCCCGGTTTAGCATTTGGCGCGCCAACTGACATTCGAGGGTGCATTTGGCACGTTATTTGTATGCGTTAAAATCCTTCATTTAGGAGTTGACAAACCAAACACCCGAGTCACTATTTTTTATTTTTTATTTTTTACTTTATAAGCCCAAGCGCCCTACAACTCTCTAGAATTTATTTTTCATCACAACGACAATCACCACCACCACACCAACGTTCTCGTGCCGCCAGCGACATTTCGATTGCCGATGCTTCATCACTGATAGTTTATGGCCACCATTGTGTGCTGCATTTTAAAACACCACTAGCTCTATATTTAAGTCTTAGACGAAATATATGTGTGCTTCTTGAGTGGAGCAATGACGACTAGTAATGAATGCGAGTATGTGTTAGGTCACTAGATTTACAACACAAGCTTACAAGAAGGAGATAAAGGCGATTGAACAAGATCTACACACACACACACGTTAATACTAAATACGGTTTAGGCGTAGAGAGTATGTGAAAAGAAAACTTGAACAACCAACCCTCAAGTGAGGGTTATTACATAGTATTTATAGGAGGGAAGCTAGGGCAACACTCCTAGTCCCTTCCTTTCTCCTATGGGCTTGGGCCTAAGCTCATGGGCCTTCTACATAAGCTTAAGGCTAATAACAAACATAAAGGCCATAATAAGCTACCTATTACATATGAGTAACTAACACTTGAATAAGGTTTAGGAGTGATTCCAACAATCTCCCCCTCAAGTGTTATTACATATGAGTAACAAACACTCAAGTGTTGGTGATGAAAAAGGTGAAGGCGTTGATGTAATAGTAGCTTTGGCGTCTTCGACATTCTTCTTTCTTGTGAGAAGAATTGCCTTGATTTGAACCATCTCCCAGTGTAGCGAGATAGTTTTCTTTGAACGGTTATGCTTTGGCGTCATCTTTAACTTTGTTCTTTGATCATTGTTCTTTGTGATGAAAGTGATATATGTTGTTATCTGCGATCGAGTGCCTCAGTGCCCGCTTACATTTCTAGGTGTCTCCACGTCATTCTTCAACATGCTCACATGCTCTTTTGACATTTGAATTCGATGCGATGAAGTTCTTTAAGTCTTTAACTTTGTAGATTCTTTGTATTGACGAAGAATCATTCTGATTGTTGTGTTGCTTTTGGATAGAACTTCCATTAGTGATGAAGTTGGCGTGAGCATGAGAAGAATACACGATCATTCGCTCAGAGCTTCCATAAGAAGAAAACATTAAAACGGTTAGTAATAAGCGGATTACGGCACTTACAAGTTTGAACTTCGAGTGTTAACAGCATAGTGTGAAAACACAACTCTAATTCTTACAAAGGCCGTTTCCTGGAATCGAGTCCCACAAGTGAGATAACACGATGTACGAAGTACACCTCCCCGATTCGATGAGTGTTGAGGTACAAGAAACATCACCTCACTGACATCAGTAAGACCGTTTGAGACCACTAGCGCCAATCCGAGGGAGTTGCCTTGGCGACCTGTCATTTGTTTGATGTTGACCACCGGGGAGTTTCCATTCAATCACCGAGGATCACAAATGTGAACCTCTCATAAATGTTCTCGACAGATTGCTAAGATCTATGAAGGACTCGATAATGTACCACTGAAATTCTTATTGTAGAATATCAAGTGATGAAATGTCAAGTGTACCTAAGAGATCTTTTGGTGAATCTCGTGGCTCTAGACTCAATAGTGCGTTTTGGTTTTCCTGAGCGGAGACTAGGGAGAGGGTCTCCTTCTTCAATACCATCAATCTCTAAGAGAAAGCCGATAGTTTACGTAGGGTTCCCTGTGAGAATGAAACAAGCTTTTGTTGAGAGAAACTTGAGTGGTTAAGAAGGTTTAGTGCATGCGTCCTTGGGTCCATGACGACTTTTAATCTTCAATACCGTGTCCTTAAGTGACAACTAGTAGCATATAAATTGAACCGGTCTGTACAAGTTGAATAATCTGGAGGGCTATTTCTTTTCACCCATTTTCTTTGCATTTCTTTTTAATTCTTCAACTCCTTCTCTCTCGATTCTCATTTTCTCCTTTACAATCATACCTAAGGACTTCTATACTAACTATTTGTGGTGTCACAGGGTAGATCCCTCGACTCTGGCCGGATCATAGAATGTTTATTCTAACCTTAGTCACCTTATAACTCCATGACTAACCTATGTTGCCATAAAAAACCATTGTTGTCTCTCAAAGTGTTTTGTGAAATAAAACATTTTAGTACCTTTGTTGAGATAAGATTTTTTAAATACTCCCCTCTACATGCTTAAGAGTTTTAACGGTTAAAATGCCGCGTGTGAGAAAAACGCTTACATTTTGAATTGATCAACTCAAGATAGACATTCCCAGCGAGAGACAACGTTCCGTGGCATAGTTAAAGAGTTGCATTGTCGACTTTTAGGTGACAATTAGCTCTAATAACTACTTTGAAGGTGTAGACAATCCTCGAAAGGTTGTCAAACCATTGATTCATGTCTACCAGAATTTCTCGAATGGCACATTCTACTCGAGACAAGTCCTGCGAGCAGTTTACATCACTAGCGAACTAGCTTGAAATTGTACGAGTCAGGACAGTCTTTTTGAGTTACTAACAGTTAAGATCTCGTCAATTCATAGGTTAAGTCTATAGCACAAAGATTCATTTGCAGTTACACAACATATTTCTTATCACGTATTTTCTCCCCCTAAAAAATGGCATATGTGATGTGATTTTTGAAAAGTTGAGAATAAATATGACCATTTAAGTGTTAACGGGAAAATGACCAATGTGAACAATTTTGAACAAAGTTTTAATTCAAGTACTCCCCTCAACAAGTGATATAAACGGTTGAGGTTTTGAAAATCATAAGGGGAAGTACTTGTTCTTTTGAACAAAACCTTGAAAAATGAAAGGTTTGATAGGTTTTACTCAAAAGTAAGAAGCTTTCGCGCCTTTTTATAAGGATTGTGTGGCAGCGGCGTACCACGGGTCCTTTATTTACACAAGTCTGGTTTGACCGCTTGTAATGTGTGCACAAACCATGACATAATTAGATCATACATCAAATTTATAATGAAAGGTTAGGGGCGCGGTAGTCAGAGATGTGCCGAGGAGTGTGAGTGAGGCGTTGGCCGATGATGTTCTCACAGGATTACCACCATAATAGCTTTCTAGTCTTCTGAGGCAGTCCCTTCTACAACCGTTCATCAATCATGGTGATGATCCTCTTCCATCCTTCGATCTGAGAATTCCATCACTTAGGAGACCCGATCTTTTGGTGTATATCCTTCAGCATTAAGCCAATCCGTCCCTAACCATCTTCAAAGTGTTGATCTCAAACTTATGAATCTCACTTGCGCTCATCAAGCAATTTTTGAAGTTCACTGCATTAGCGGCAGAAAGGTTTCTTGATGAGTGTATTTAAATTTGTTGATATGAATTGATCGAGTTAGCGATTAGGTGAAGTTGACGAATGCGATAAGATTCAGCTGCCGGTGGAGATCTTCTACCGTTCTTGGATAACTATCTCGTCCGATGAAGATGAACCCGCTTGATGAATTCACGCGTTAATCTGCGGTGGAGAATTGTCTCATCGACTACGTACTTTGGGGTATGTCTTGATGTCGTTGATAGACAAATTCTCCAAAGTCACTTGAGAGCATGAAATCCTTTCATCTTGTCGTTTGACCCATTCTTTAGGAAGGTGTGAGTCCATAGATGAAAGAATCCGTAGCGTTTGATGGCAGCGATTACTTTTAGGCGAATCATGTTGAGACTTACGGTTGGCGACTTACGTAGATTACTGGCGTTCCAGGCCAATGATGAATCCCGTCGGTGCATCTGGTCATCGCGGGCTTCCACTTTGTTGGAGAACAAGTGATTGGCACATTCCTCGATGGCTATCGATTCAGTATATACTCTTGCAAAATGGAAGAGTCAGCGATGTAGCGTATTTCCTTGAACCATATACACCTAGTAGAAGAAAATCCAAGTCTACGTTGAAAAATATCGGAATGGAATCCTTGGTTCATCGATTGTAATTGTTGGTAGAGGTTTTGACCGGGTGAAGTCGATGTTTGCTTCTAGGTTGAGCCAATCCATGTTGTTAGACATAGCTTGAGCAATGTTTTCAAGGTGATATTCGACCTCGATGGCACTTTCTGAGCTATCTTTCCACAGGTTGGAAAGCTTCGTTCTTGATTAGCCTCAACTTCGGTTTAGTCATCTTCTTCACATGGAACTTTTCTTGCATAATCTTAGCATGCTCCAGTGTATTACCGCTACCGATCTTGACCTTCTTCGTGGTAGGGAGTGGAATTGAAAAGTGTAGAAAACCAATCAAATTCCTCCGTGGTGTCTTCATCTAGCCATGATAGGACGCTCGCCTTGGGCGCCTTTTTCTTCTGTTTCTTAGGCCTAGATGAGGATTCGTTTCGTATTTTTGGGAGAGGTGGGTTGTTGTAGGGGCTCATGGTGTTTCATCGCCACCACCCCGTATACTCAAAGTAATCACCGGTTTTTGAGTCCGGGGTGGTGTCTCGTAATCATGAGGTTTATCGTAGAAGAACGAGGAGGAGACCTTTGTTGAGCAGGAGACCGCTGGGGAGGTGGCATGGAAGATGATTCACCGACTTCTTTTTTCGCTTAGCTTCATCATTCTTATCCTATCCTTATCTTCATCGCCTCTAGGACGCTTGGACTTTTCAAATGAACGATGCTTCTTGGAGTTGGTAGTCCAATGCTTGAAACAGCTTTTTCCTTCATCAAGTAAATGTCCTGCATCGTAGACATTTGTGTGACAAGCTTGCCACCAATTCATTATCCGAAAACTACAGGATCGATGGATTGATTGTGACGGTTAAGTGTTGATCTTATAGTTTGCTTGGCTATCCTGATAAGATTCAGATATAGTTGTCCGTAAACATCTCCGTGACTTTAGGAACGATATCCTAAGGTACTTGTGAGTGTAGCCTTCGATCATTCTGTCCATTTTCCCTTGTAGATCGTCCTGCATGAGCTTCAGATGTATTCCTTTCATTCTCAGATCGTCATTCTCATCATGTAGATATCTGATTTGGTCGCAGAACCAATTCAGTTTCTCAGAAAGCATGTCCTTCTTTTCTGACTTGTTGAAAGTTTTCACAATTCTTTTCATGAGTATGAGAAATCCAAGATCGAGGTGGCTTCTTCACTGATCTGGATGATGATTTGGTTGAACTTTTTGATGGTGGTGGTATGAGAAGAAGAATCGATGATGATGAGATGTGAGGAGACTTCGGGTCCTTTGGTGGCTCAGAAGTTTCTTCCTTTGATCGTATGTGACTATCTAGAAGAAACGATCATACTCAACATCTTCTTCATTGCCAGCTCTTAGCTTGTTCATCACCTTTGGCTTTGACTCACTTCTTCATCGGTTTTACCTTCTAAAGCTTCTCGATTCTGGTTCTTCAAAATCATACTTATAGTGTCTTCAACACGTGTTTGTTGTTGTACAAAGTGGTGGCACAGATCCCTTATCGGGTTGATTAACCGCATCGATCCGTGAAGGTTTGTGCACCACTTGACCCTCCGGGGCCACCCATTTGTTCTTGAGCAAATTGTTATGCAACGTGTTGAAGTCGAACGAATTTGAACTTCTTTCCATGATTTATCCAGTTGCTCTTCATCACTTTCTCGAGCTTTCATCATATGGCACAAGCATGAGTCTTCCTTTGCCATGTTCACTATTGGACTAGGAGGTTTTGGTACTGATGGAGAGTCATCCTTGCAGCTTCAGAGTATGTACCTCGCCCGATTGTATCTTCGTAGCTGGCCCAAGAGCTTTCTTGTGGTTCGTGTAGGAATAGGAGCTCTTCCGAGGGAACTTTCTTCCTTGGAGTAGGTTTCCTCTTTGGGACCTTCCTTTGACTCTCTGTGCTTATTGCACTTCCAGCACTTCCTCTTCTGGTTCTCCCAGTAGGAGTTCCAAGGCTTTTCATCGAGATGACCAACTTTGCCTTCTCGCATCGCTACTTGATACCTTGTATGTTTCAAGCTTTTTGATTTCATTTGACGAAGGTGATCAGCAGCACGCACCTTGTTTCTTTGTTTTCGATTCTTGATTCTGATAGAAAGGATAGGTTGGACAACACGTCAGGATTGTCGGGTCATTGAGCCTCTGTGGAATGTCGATGAAGACCAAGTGCTCGATCAACAATTTTGTGTATCCGACATAGGGAATTCTTGAGCTTTCTTGTGAAATGACATCATGTCATCCCATATCAGAGCTTCGATTTCAATGTCCTTCTTATTGATCAATGACCAGAAGACTTGCAGTTCCATGAGCTTGGGATGCTCATTGCCACGGCCACGACCAGAGATAGACTTAGTGATGATGATGTAGAGTGTTCTCCACGGTTGAGGAATGTTCTTAAGATCCACGTGAGAGTGCTTGTTAATAATTCCCGACGCTTCATCATAGCCAATATCGTAGAAATTGCGAACTGCCTCTTCAAGTAGTGTGGCAAAGAAGTCAAGAGGCACATGTCCGAATGATGAGTACACCAGAATCTCAAGGAGTGATAGTGACTTGTTTGTGATTAAGAGTCACCGCTTTCACTGCACTTTGACCAGTGATCTCTTCGCATAGAGTCCCTAATTGCTGAATGTAGATTCTGCATCAGAAAGAAGTGAGAGCATGTTCTGGTAGGGATGATTCCTTAGAATATCCACTGCAATGAGACAAGAAGATTCTGAGCATGTGAGGGTGTCAAATTCAACCCTAAGGTTGTTCTTTCCAATCTTTCTCGGATAGCCATTTGGGAAGATATCAGCAATAGTGAGAACCTCATGTGCATCCACATTCATTTGAGCAGCCATGTCGTGATCCGAAATAACATTAGCCAAAAGAACCAACATATCGAAAGACATAATGTTAGTCAACGTAGGTCTTATTGTCTAGTTATTGAATGTAAAGTGACAATGATTGTTACGAGTCCTAAGTCACTTGTTTGTCCAATAGTCCAATGACGTCGTGAAATGTTTCGTGAGTTAGTTAACTTTAAGTTTTAAAGTTTATGTTATCACTTATAGTACACAACATATCAAACGCTAATTTATTAGTGACATTATTGGATTCGCGGACGTTATGATTATTTATTAACAAGTTTGTACACATAACAACTCATTATGAAGGTCAATCAAGGTTTATGTAGACTTTGGAAAAGTTAAACGTGAGTGATATATGCTTAGTAGACAAAGCTTATGCGTAGGATCCTAACTTACTTCTGTAAGAAATGTTACGCAGAGAAAGGGGACCTTAAGCTGAGCTACGCAGTAGCGATATAAAACCTTACGCGTAAGGCTTACTCTAAGAGTAGACCTTATGCGTAAAGGTCAAGCACGCATATCCTTTTCAGGATATGCCGTAGTCCCATTAGAACCTTACGCCAGGATTTCTCTACGATAACTTTCTACGCGTAAGGTGATCCTTATGCGAGTAACAAAACACCTTGATTCTGAAGTTTTATGCGAGCAAGCCTGAAATAATATCATCAAAACATCAATCTTAACACATTTATTCAGTTTACAACAAATCATGGCATGAAAAGATGTTAAACATTTTACGCCAAGAACACATACGCGTAGGTCAAAACCCTAAGGGTTATGAATAAGATTTCTAACCATGGAAATTGCACCAAATTTTTTCTGGTAGGTCTTAGATGTTATGAGAGTTTAATAACCAAGTTTTAACACTCACCTCGAACAAAAAATACCCAAACTTAAGAACATTAAACCCTAATTCCTAATTTGAATTTAATTAGGTTTCGTTGTTATAGGCCTGAAATCATTAATACACCATGATATGAACATCAACCTTTTTGACCAAAAACCTTCACATTTGAAAACACCCAATTCGACTTAAGAACCCTAATTTTGAAAAAACCTTCAATTCGTGTTTCCGGGTGGATTTAGAGGATAAAATTAGTATCATTGATGTTAAATACATGTTTTGACACAATCCTTTGAACCACAAACACCCATTCTTGATTTTGAGTTCATACTATCGTATAAGAGTATTATCGTGTTGAGCAACGGAAACAGCGGATACACCTGGAGCACGTTCATCAATATCGTCACTAACAGCGGAGCAAATAACCTTTCCATTTGTTGACGAGTAAGCTGGGGGCTTTGTTTAGCTGATGATAGGTTTTGGGGGAAGTTTAAGCGGTTGTGTCCGGTTCCAAGTCTGTATACTCGTGGCTTCATCGTGAGTTCATCAAAATGAGCATGAATCGCTTCCATAACCTCCTTTGTTCGACGATTCCAGATTCAGAAACCTTTAGAATTATCACAATATCCTATAAAGACTCCAATGTCAGCCTTTGCTTTGATTTCCAAAGTCATCACGATCATTATTCGGATAGCAAAGAGATCCAAAGATATGTAAGTGTTTGAGATTCGTTTTCTCTGTGGACAAGCTCAAAAGGTGTTTTGTTGTATGCTTTGTAATCATAGAACGGTTTTGAGTATAACATGCAGAGATACGCTTCTTCCCATAAGTAATCTGGAAGTTTAGCATTGATTAACATTGTTCTTGCAGCTTCCACTAACGCTCGGTTTCGTCTTTCAACAACTCCGCTTTGTTCTCGTGTACGCAGATGTCTGATGCTGAATTCCCACTTTCTCATAAAATTCATGAAGAGTTTGATTAACAAATTCAAGCCTCTATCTGCTCGATTAGTCGAACGGTGTTTTGGAGTGAACTTGTATTTTCGTGAGAAAGGTGATGATCATCTGTGGAGCTTGATCTTTGCTTCTAATAAAGTAGACCCAAGTCCAAAGATGAATAGTCATCAACAATTACTAAGATGTAGCGCTTGCCATTGATCGCTTGCACGCCAAGATCGGGCCACACAAATCCATGTGAAGAAGATGAAGCACATGCCGAGAGCTGGTTCCACCTTTGAAGGAAAATGAGCACGAGTGCTTTTGCCTTGTTCACAAGCCGAGCAAAGGTGATCTTTAGAATACCCAAATCGTGGGAGTCCTTCAACTAGTTTGTGTCGAGCAAGGTTGGTGATGGTTTGAAAGTTTAGATGAGAGACGACGCATGCCATAGCCAGGATTTTGTTGATGTTGCCTTTGAAAGTAAGGAGATGGGAGAAGATGCAACCATGTCTTGCATAGAGATAGTGTAAAGACTTGAATTACGCGAGCCGCATATAAGGTCGTTTCCTTGTAGATCACAAATGAAACAAGTTTTCTCCCCGAAGAAACCTCCAAATCTCCATCACGAACTCCACTCCATGAAAACAGGTGTGACCGAGGCCTTCCACATAATAAACCCCGCTAATTTCGATGTTCCCATTGATATAGTCTCCGTAGCCCATGATAGCGTAAGGATCATTCCCTAATCTGACAAAGGCAATGAACTTTGCAATAAAGTTTGATAACAGTTTAAGGTTGCCTGTCATGTGTCGGAACATCCGCTATCAACAATCCAGAGAATGATCTCAGACACCGTGATTACACACTGACGGCACAGATGGAATAGAAGTAGATGTGGAACCCGAAATGTTAGAGGGTTCCGTAGCACTTATAGTAGATATACACACATCAATAGCTTTAGGTATCCACTTAAATCCTAGTGTGTTATATATCCATTTCTTCCATCTCCAACTAGTATTTGCTTTAGTCTTAGCGAATGCACTAGGTGGTACTACATTCCTAGGAGGTGAAACTGAGCTACAGGACAGAAAGCGCTTCTGAGAATCTAAAGAGGGCGGTCTACCAAGCAAGCACTTAGAAAGATTAGTGGCCTAGAGGTATTCCTGTTCTTAGGATTCTTTAAACGAGAGATGATAGCTTTAGCAACACATTTATCATGACAATCAAAGTTCATACTTTTACGACAAATAACACAAGGTGCATCGATGAATATCAAAAGTACTTAACGGTTTAGCATGCTACATCACTATTTCTATTACATGTGCCGACACAATATCTATAGTGGAAGCAACATGAGTTTTATTCATAGTCCTAGGGTGTTCTTCTACTTTAGCATTCCTTATTGATCTTTTCTTAGGTCGCAACTTCCTATTTCTTCGATGTAGTGCCTAGGTCGTGAAGTGGACGCTTGGAAAAGACGCAACTAGTCCTGTTTTAGTAGAAGGAAGCACGTTAGCAACTTGTGATTTGGCAGCAGTGATTCTAGGTTCATGAGTACTAAGTGTTACTGGTGCTAATCTCTTAATGATGGTTGGCGGAAGTTGTTCATACTTTCCTAACATTTCTCTTAACTTGAAGATAGTGTGATTCAGATCTTGATTTTCAACCAACATTTCCAAAAAATGTATAATTTCTTTAGCAAGATAATGATCAAGTTCATTAGATGCTTCATCACGAGTCTTTTTGAGTAAATCAAATATGACACCATATTCCTTTTAACTTTTACAAGTTCTTGTTCATATTTTGAGATTTGACACTTAAAAGTTACGTTTTGATCATCCAGCTTGCTCAATTTTACGATAAGAAGATTTTGCACGCAATCAGCGATTTTGTGTTGAAAAGCAAGTTGTTGATCGCGAATATCTTTTTGACACCAATTAAGACGACGTATTGCATTTGAAAGTTCGCTTGACAATCGCTTTGTTTTCAACTTTAAGGACTCGACCAAGCACATTATCGTGTTTCAACATTTACTACGTAATCAACAGATCGCAGAGATATAATCAAATGCATATGACAAAGAATTCAATAGCACAAGATTATGGACATCAGCACAGATGACATCTTCCAAGAGTCGATCAACATCTTTTCTCAGCTTTTACGCTAGTGTTAGAAATAGATGTTTTGTTTCGAAACGACCTTCATTAATCCAAGTTCCTTATGAAAGTCCCTTTCCCAAGACAATGCACAACTTTTCAAAATTTTAACTTTTGGTAAAAGATTTTTTCAAAAATGTCTCTTTGTTCTCGCTTAGAGGTGATTGAAAGTGTTGAACTTTGATTTTAGAATGATATTCTATCTCATGTTGTAAAGTTTTGAGGTCAACCATGAAAATGTCAAAATATTTGAGAATTTTGCGATTTTCGTGTTTTGAGTTACTTCATCGATGGAAGGTAAAGGACCATAAATTTATGCATAATCTGGTTGGGATTAACATTAGAAGACCTGTGTGTTTTGATGATTACCCTTGGTGTGTTAGAAGAATCCGCTGGTGTGACGAAAGTGACCGCTTTTGAATAGTTAAAAGGTTTGTTGTAAACAACTTTTTATTATTTTGATCGACTCTCGCTCACATCTAATTCCTCTTGAAGATGATATTCAACAACACTCAAACAGTAATTATCAATTTTTATTCGTGACCGAAACTTCAGATTTGGTTTGAATGCTTTTGTTGAAAGCTTAGGTTTGTAATCAGCAAGATTCGATCCATATCCATTTGGATTAAAGTAAACTTTTCAATGGTCTGTGACCGACTCGCCATGTTTGTAAACAATGCTTTTAAACTCTTTAAGTTTGTTTTGCAAGCCGATGATTTCTTCAAGATGATCATCTATTCGTTTCGTTGAATGCTTTTTGTATGCAGAGAACTGTTTTTGACAAGTTAACAACTCAGACTTAGCTTTTTGATTTTCCAAGGTGAGAGCATTAATTTGCTTTTTATGTTCATGTTTTTATTGTTCTATTTCGCACAAAGCATTCTTCGAAGCGGCTAGATCACGATCCGTCTTCCTAAATATTTTCCGCTTGATGAGATTTGGCAAAGGTCGCCAAAACCGCTCACGCTTTTTCTTTTGAAAAGTTGAGTTGCTTTTGTAAACATTCAAAATCCTTGGTTAACAGTGCATTGTTACTTTTCAAGTCCCGATTAATCTGCACATTTTTCCACTATGGTCTGTTGGTCTTGTATTAAACGAGCAAAAGTCTGGATGAGAAAAAGTTCGGCGTGTTCAACGTGAGTGTCAACATGATCATTACTGAGATCCTCAAGTATAACCACGGAGTCAATTTGATTATCAGGGAAACCGCTGGTCATCTTGATCGTCAAATATAACTACGGGTCTAGTTGAAAATCGCCTATGAGATGTGATGTGGCGATTTTGAACATTCTGAGCCTTGCCGGATTCAGATGTTGGCGGAGATATGAGATCAGAGATTAACATGGTTTGTTCGGTACCGAGACAAGCATCATCGTGTCATACACTGGGCCTGTGTCACTCATGTGTTCATGCATATTAGCCATCAACATAACACTGCATTGGCCTGCAAGTCTCCATATCATCATCCGAGTCTGCATGGCCATAAAGCTCGTTTTGTCGTGAGAGTTCCACCAGCCCATCCTTAAGAGCCAAAAGAAGAGCTCTTTGAAATAAGCACCTTCTAGTCCTTGGCTTTGGGCATGCATTAGTCAGTGTCCCTTCATTGCAAAGAGCTCATTGTTATTCCTACCCACAAAGATTAAACCCTTGACCACCCCCATCCGACGACCATAACCACGATTCTGAACTTCAACTAGTCCATTGTTCACAACAGCTTGATTCCTTGTATTAGATGAGGAACGAATACGGTTGTAGGATTTGTTGGTATAACGGCGGCATTAGCAATCATAGCAAATCCTTGTTGCGTTGCTTCAAACGGACCGATTCCTCATTAGCCACTGACAAGGGCTTGAGCATTGTTGTTGTTGTATGGAACCAATTGAGTTTGTTGAGATTGAGGCTGTGAAGGATCATTGGTGTGATTGTAGCAGTTGGTTGAGGAGAATAACTGCTTTGAGCATATAAGGCAAGTTGTTGATTTTCCGGATGTGTCGGTGGAGCAATTTGAGCACGGAGAATCCTTTCCCTATCAACTTCCTTTTCATGAGGCTTCAAGTAATCGTACAACAATCCATATGTAGAATGATGCAAATTCTTCGCTTGACGGAGGAAAATGACATACTTCTCCCATTCAGGACCAAGACTACTCAGGAACTTAGTATTCATCGCAATTTTGGCATGATGATGTTGTGTTTATCCAAATCATTGATGATGTCTGAAAAACGATGATGATAAGACTCTAGTGTCTCTCCGATTCAATCATGAAGTGTTCATAAGCCAAGTAAATTTTGGATTCCAAATCCTCCCGATTGAGTACGATCCTTCCATAAGAAGATGAATATGATCCCACATTTCCTTTGCAGTCTTTTGAGCATCAACACTACGAAGAATTGGGTTAGGTAATCCTAAGAGGATTGCATTGCATTGCAAGTTCTACTTCATAGTGTAGAAGTTCTTGAGGATTCAAGTCTGCAAAAGTAGCAATGTTTGTTTGTTCATCTCTTGGTGGAATGGCATTTGGATCTCCGGTACAATGAAGTAGGCATCTCAAATGGACCTTCCAAGATAACCTTCTTTAAGAACTTTCCATGTGGCTTCTTCAGATCACAAAACCTAAAGAACCTTATCACCCATTGATCGTAGTTTCCTGGAGTGAGCATTGGAGGTCTATCAAGTGATCCAACCTCATGAATTAATTGTTGGCTACTTAAAGCTTCACACATCTTTGCAAACCAAGTGGGTTCCTTCATAGTGTTCCTGGATGAATGTTGATTGAATTCGTTTGTGTAGGGTTGAACTTGAAGACTTGGTGGTGGTTGAACCATTTGAGGTTGTGTAATTGCAGCAAGTTGTGGAGTATGTTGTTGATTAAATTGTTGTTGGTAAATTGCTTGTTGTTGATTCCATTGTTGATGTTGTGGACTTAATTGTTGTTGACGTTGAGGATAAGTGTAAGGGAAATAGGTAGAGTATGGTGGTTGTGACATGTTGATAAACTTGTGTTGGTAAAAATGGATCTTGTAGTCGAATGAACCTTTGTTGATGAAGTATCCTTAGGCGTAGAAATCACCATAGCCAAGTAGCACTTATGCGTAAAAACACCAAAGTTACGCGTAACAATCAAGAGTTATGCTTAGATTTAGCTTACGCCAAGTAGGGAAAAGACGCTAAAGTTATGCGTAAACACAAAGTTAGGCGTAGAAAGTTAGGCGTAGGATTATCTTAGGCGTAAGACTAGGCTTAGGGCGATTTCTACGCCGTAAGCTTTATGCTTATGCGTAATTTTAGGTTTTATCCCAAGTGATCTTTTACACTTCAGTGCAAAGGCAAAAGATATCCAAAGTCAACGTTTCAGCTTATCCAAGCAAGAAAACACGGAGTAAACCACGAAAACGAAGATCAAACCAAGGAATATCTTACGCGTAGTTTTAGGGTTTTGCTACGCGTAGGATTACTCGTAAAAGTGATAATGCCCAAAGATGTTTCTAAACCAGTTTTTGTGTGATGAAATAGCTTCAACAACACCAAAAGACACAAAAGTGTGAAACTTGATGATCCAAAGCTCTTAAAAAAGTTACGCGAGTAAACGATACCCACCTAACAAAAACACGCTTAAAAACTTAGATCCACACGTAAAGATTGAAACTTTTTGCCAAAAACAAGTATTTTAACACCTTAAAACGTTGAAAGTACAAGAATCTTGGATTAAAAAGTGTAAAAAACGAGTTTTTAAGCGATCCAAAGTGTTAACCACTTTTACGCGTAAGACCTAAAACAAAATACTTCAAAAACGAAAGTGTTAACCCAACTATTTGGCGATTGATACCACTGTTAGGTCACTAGATTTACAACACAAGCTTACAAGAAGGAGATAAAGGCGATTGAACAAGATCTACACACACACACACACGTTAATACTAAATACGGTTTAGGCGTAGAGAGTATGTGAAAAGAAAACTTGAACAACCAACCCTCAAGTGAGGGTTATTACATAGTATTTATAGGAGGGAAGCTAGGGCAACACTCCTAGTCCCTTCCTTTCTCCTATGGGCTTGGGCCTAAGCTCATGGGCCTTCTACATAAGCTTAAGGCTAATAACAAACATAAAGGCCATAATAAGCTAACTATTACATATGAGTAACTAACACTTGAATAAGGTTTAGGAGTGATTCCAACAGTATGGTAGGCAATGACTAGTTGTGGGTGATGAAGTTAGAAAAGAAATGAGGTTTTGTGTTTGATATGAAGAAAGATGGATTTGTTTTTAATAGAGATAGTATGCATGAGTAGCTAGGGAATAGTTTAAAATTATAATATAACGTGAAATTATTAATTTTCCCTTAAGTAATTTGCACATGTTGTTTTGTAACAGAGATATTTAACCGCTTGAGTTTAGAGAGACCAAAGCAAGTACTAGTTTCAAAAGTAAGGACTATGGATAGTTTTATTAAAGTTAAGGAATGTTTTCATAATTTACTGTAAACCTCAAGGATGATTTATGTAATTTACCCTAGAAAAATACTCACTCCGTCTCAATATAATTGATAATCTTTCCATTCTTGGATTTCCAAAAGTAGTTATCCGTTTCATATTTCAACCAATCAAAAAAGAATTTATTAGGTGAGGGTAATATTTGATTGGTTGAGGAGTGTAACAATCTCATTTTACCTTTCTTAATTTATGCTTTTTCTGTGAGACGAGAGACGGAGGGAGTATATAATAGGCCACAAATAAATAGAAATCCATTTGATCCTGGAAAGAATGTAAAAATATTCAAGTGTGTTACGTTGGAAGAGTTCTACTATGTTGTTTTTGTTGTTGCTTCGTCTCTACAAGCTGGATTGACCTTGTACATATATTTCTTGATTTGTTCATACACACGCAACAAATAAGCTAGACATTGTTGTATCTATATGTTTAACAAAAAGATTGGAATAAAGAACAAAGAAAAATCTTTATCACCAGCGGGATCCTAAGGCCTGTTTGGATAACGCTTTTCTAAAGCTTTTTAGAGTTGTAAGCTTTTTGTTTTTAAAAAGCTTTGTTTGGTAACAAAAACTTCAAGCTTTTATTTTAAACATGTAGGTCGTAAACAAAAAGCTAAAAAACGAAGCTTTCTAAATATTTTAGAGAGCTGTTTAAACTTGATACTCCCTCCGTCCCACATTAATTGTCCTATTTTTGACTTTTGCAGCTCTTCTTTGTCAACTTTGACTTAAAATATTTTTGTTTGTATTATATAGTACTTGATGAAAATTATACCAAAGAAAAATACATTTAAAACAAACTTAATTCATTCATATATTTTGCATCAAGTATTATATAACACAAAAAGATATAGTTAAGGTCAAAGTTAGCAAATAAAGACTTTGAAAAGTCAAATAGGACAATTAATATGTGACGGATGGAGTATTACTTAATCACCCTATATTTAATTAAGGGCCCGTTTGTTTTAAGGGGTTGTATTAGGTTTGAGGGACCCACTGATGAAAAATAAACGTTTGGTTAAAAAGTTGGGTTTTCAAATTGGGAGTCAGACCCAATAATTGTTACTGTTACTAATCAGAATACATTGGTGGTATTAAGAAAAGGTGTGGGACCATGCTTTTTATGTGTGTGTATCTCACTATTTTTTTAAATCAATATATTTTATTTCAAATTTTTATAAAATAATAATTTATTAATTTTATAATATATTTTCTCTCTCATATCTCAAATCTAAATTCAAATCCTAAACCAAATTCAAATCAAAATCCTAATCCTAAACCCGTCTAAAAACCAAATGGACCCTAACATGTTACTACAAGTTCCTCTTTTCTCTTGTTGAGCTAGAAATTTTGTAAGCCTCTCATCTCCACCTTTTATAGTTAACATAATGGCATATTACATATTATATTCTATATTATCTAGTTTGTATTTTTTGTACAAATACGTCTATAGGTTAAACTTGCAACATCTTCTATTACAAATAATTCAATCATCATTCAAATTAAATACCACAATATGAACTCATGATGTTCGTTTCCATGAAACAAACACTTTACGAATGGAACACATGTTATCAATGATTAATGAATTTTCTTTTTGTTTCAAATTATGCAGACGTACTTTTAAGTCATTTAAACTTTACGAATACAACTATAACTATCTTATCAAACAGTAACATAAAACTAGGGCAAATTGCATAAAAGGTTTTCTATCTTAGGTCCAATTTCAATTAAAGGTATTACTCTTTTTTTCCTCAATTTAAGATACCCGACTTTTTTTTGTGACAATTTAGGTTTTTTTCTAACTTCCGTTAACCATTTCGTTAGTAAATTACATTTTTGGTCCGTTTTCGTCCGTGTTCATACGTTTGTATAAGTTTTCATATGTTTTTATACTTTTTCATCTGCTATACGTTGGTCGTGTTTATAATACCTTTTCATCCGTTTTACACGTTTTTCGCCGTTTTAACATTTTCATCCGTTTTTGCACGTTTTCATCCGTTTTTACATGTTTCCGACTGTTTTTGCACGTTTCCGTCTGTTTTTTCATGTTTTTGTCCGTTTTTACACGTTTCGGTTTGTTTTTACATGTTTTCGTCAGTTTTTGCACGTTTCGTCCGTTTTTCCACATTTCGGTCCGTTTTTGCACGTTTTCCTCCGTTTTTACACGTTTCCGTTCATTTTTACACGTCTTCGTTCGTTTTTGCACTTTCTTAGGCATTTACACGTTTTTGTCTGTTTCCGATGTTTCGTCCGTTTTTGCACGTTTCCATCCTTTTCTCCACGTTTTCGTCTGTTTTTACACGTTTTTATTTGTTTTCGACGTTTCGTCCATTTTTGTACGTTTTCGTCTGTTTTTGACGTTTCGTCCGTTTTTGCACGTTTAGGCCCGTTCTTACATGTTTCGTCTATTTTTGCACGTTTTCGTCTGTTTTTGCACGTTTTCGTTCGTTTCTACACGTTTTCGTCCATTTTAACACTTTTTATTCTCGTGTAAAAATGTGTGTATAAAAATGTTTAAAAACGGACGAAACGTCGAAAACAGACAAAAACGGATGAAAACGTGTAAAAACAGACCGAAACGTGTAAAAACGGACGGAAACGTGCAAAAATGGATGAAAACATGTAAAAACAAATGGAAACATGCAAAAACAGATGGAAAACGTGTAAAATGGAACAAAAAGTGTAAAGCAGACGAAAACTTGTAAAAAGGACGAAAACTTGTAAAAACAAACGGAAACGTGCAAAAACAGAAGGAAACGTGCAAAAATGGACGAAAACGTGTAGAACGGATGAAAACGTGCAAAAAAAGACGTAAACGTGTAAAAACGGACAAAACGTGTGAAAACGGACGAAAACGTATAAAAACAGACGAAAACGTATGCAAACGGATGAAAATGGACCAAACATGAAATGTCTATACAAACTCAAGGACGAAACATGTAATTTACTAACCAAATGGTTAATGGAAGTTAGAAAAAAACCTAAATCGGCCAAAAAAAAAGTCGGGGTACCTTTATAAGGCTTCCGTTTGCAAAATTTTAGTTTTATGTTCTGATATGACACCAGAATGTAATACTTCTACCCTTGCCGGGTTGGGGTGTTACAATTATGGTATCAGAGCCTAAGTTTCGTCTTGTTGACCTTAGGATTGACCTGTGAGGACTTGGGTAGACATTAGGCTTCCGTCTGTTTTGATCTCTTCTGATTCCTTTTGATTTTCGTTCAGATTTGACTTCGGTATTCTTTTGTCTTCGCTGATTTGACCTTCTTCCTTTCGCATTTGATTTTGTTTGTTTTGTTTTCGCACATCCGTTTGTCGATCGTTAGATGGAGACTACTCGTAGAGTCTAAGATGATGGTGCCGACCATGCGTTGCTGCAACAGTTTCTGAACTGGAGAGGTTCGTGAAGCAGAAGCCGCACCTCGTGTACGATTATGATGACGACGACGACGACGATGATTTTAATGAGGAATCTACGACTCCGAGTGGCAATCCCACTCCCGTTTCGAGCCTTCCCCGACTTTTCCCTTCACTACGGTTGAGAGAAGTGAATTCCTTTTGGAAGAGGTCGATGATCTTATTTCTTTGAAATTTTTTGATCCCAAAGACTCTCTCACCATGGGGGATAAGCATCTCAGCACTATCCGAAACGGAATCGTCTAATGTTGAGAACTTTATCCCGATCCCAAGTGAGTCTGAGGAAATTCTTGACCATGAGTGTGATGTGTCTTCTCCTCTTACAAATAATCTTGTTGAGACTTTCTCAGATTTTGACAGTGATTATAGTGATGCCGATTCTTTATATTCTAAAGACATAGAATTTATTGATGCATCACTTCCACATTCTGAGATCGTCAACTTAGAAGAGGATGTTGACCATGTTGTTTCCACACAGTTAATAACGACTATCACTAATCCCTATTCGAATTCGACTGAATTTACTCTAAATTCAGTTAATCCAATCTTTGATAGTGATGAGTCTGACACGGAGACTATAATGGACGAGGTGCATATTTATAGCCCACGAAGTACCGCACATGTCCCACCTCCGTATACTCTTCATGAGGAGTTCTACAGTGAACTCACTCATATCATATCTCCGCTGGAGTATGATTGCTTGGATGGCAAAAATCATGATCGTGGGGAGAGAATCTCAATTTGCATAGTTATGACAAATCTTCCCACCCTCCCAACCGAGATGCCTTCCAACCCAAAGAGCTCTACCAATAAAATCCAAACAAGTGCAACTGCACTTAATCCTGAGGAAGAAGATCTAGTCATGATTGTTATCATGATTTTCCTTCTTTTCTTCACCTACTTCGGTGACTCTCTCTTCTTCTTCACTCCTTCGAATGAAGACACTATCTTTGACCCCATTTTTCAATTATCATTTTTTGAGCCGGTTCTCTCTATATCTCATCGGTGTGGAACTTTCACGTGCTTCAAATGTTTGTCCAAACATCTTGAATGAAAGTCCGATGGAGATCGTTCCTTCCACTTTGCTTCCCCATGAACCAATTAATTCGGGGTCGAGTCAAGCTAGCGACTCGGGAATCAAAAACAGTAGCACGCGATATGGGTTTTCACCCATATTTCTGACTTCTTTCTATTTTCTACCACCCTAGTGTGGGGGGGTTGCCCCACATGTTATATATATATATATTAAAAAATCTCTTTCGTAATAATGGCCGTAGTATTTCCTTTACGTTTCTTTGATAACAAGCCGTACTTTGAATATTGAGGGCAATATTCATTTCTAAGTGTGGGGGGGAATTCTCGCGAATTTTATCATGTATGATCTACCCAATTCCCCCGTTTTTGGCCAATTTTTTTTTTTTGGAGTAAGTGTTTTACACTTACTCATTTGGTTATCAGTCCGCCTTGTCTAAAAAACAAAAGGATTGGCTAATCCAGGAGCAAACGGCTCTTGGTAAAGATTTATCAAATCCGTTTATATGGCTTGCAATTTGCCCAAAATTGTATGGTTCTCAACTCACCATATCCTAAAAAGTGAAGAGTTGGCTAGCCCGCAAGGTTATGGCTTGTGGTAAAGGCAGTGGAAAATCCATAATTGGTAATCAGCTCACCAAAGATAATATTGATATTTTATCTAAGAGTTGGCTAGTCCGAAGGGTAACGGCTTCGTAAAGACAAAATCAAATCCGTTGAAAGCTGGTGGTTTGCTCAAAATCACATGGTTATCAGTGTACCATGGTTCTTGCTTGAACTGAAACATTTGGCTACTCCAGAAGTGATGGCTTTTGGTAAAGAGATGAAATCCATTAAGTTTTCTCAAATCATTGCTAGGGACTAGCAATAGTTTAGTGTGGGGGATTGATGAGTGTGTAAATACTCATCATTTTTGTACAATATAAACTGCAAAATCATCTGAAAACACTCAAAAATGCATCAAAATGATGAAAATATCACAAATTAGTGTTTTATGTGTTTTAAATGCAAAAAGATCAAAATCAGATGAAAAACGTATCAAATTTGCAACAATGGCAGTTTTAGTCCCCCAAGTTTCAAAAGTTGTCAAAAACAGTCCCTGGTATATTAAAATTAAGAAAAATGTCATTTAAGGTCCATGGGATTCAAAAGTTGTCAAAACAAACCTTTGAAATATAAAATTGCAAAATTACAACTTTGGTCCCTCAAGTTTTAAAAATGTCAAAAATGGCCCTGGAAAGTTTGAAAATGGCAAGTTTGGTCCTTGTACTTTTTATGATTGTCACTTTCAGCCCTTGGATCAACTTTGAGGTATTGGCAGAATAGGTCCCTCAATTTTCAGATCTTACACATATGGTCCCTATAGTTATTAAACCTTTAAACCCATTTTGGACCCTTCAAACCCCTTGGACCCCTGCCATAAAACCTTTTGGGACCCCCCCTGTTTTGTGACCCCCCTATTATTATATCTGGTAAATCCCATGGTCAAATAAAACAGACCCTTGGCGCGTTTTTCTTCGTCTTCCCAACTGCTATCACTGCTCACTCAAGCCACCATTCCCCCTCCTCTCCATATCACCCTCCTTGTCCCCTCCACATCAACACAAAACAAATATCATTTAATGATTCCTCTACCCCTTCACTCAACCCCTCCACCTGTTAAAATCCACTTTGGCGCCAAAATGATCAAACGGTCAATATCAACTCAAAGCATCCAACGGCCAAATTTATTGGTGGGAAAGGTTCAGTGGACAAGTGGAAACATCTTGGAGCTATAAAAGAGAAAGAGAGAAGCAAGAAAGAGGAGTAGAAGTTAGTTTTAGTTTTTTCCTTAATGTCGTTTTTCTTAATAAATGTTGTAGTTTAATCAAAATGGTGTAATTTCAGTTTCCATGTATCACTTTCAAGTTAACAAATCATTTTATTAAGCTTTTGAGTTTTCAATCCAAGTTTTAGATAAAATTCCATGTTTCATGTACTGTTGCAAAATTCATTCTCAAAATCTTATGTTTAAGCTTCCAGTGGTTTGTATTTAATCTCAAATAAGCTTGTATAAGCTATGATAGTAATATAAGCTTACATTCAAGGTTTAAGTGATTTTTGGTTCATGCTCAATAATAGTCAACTGTTGGTGCAAATTGGACTTGGTGATGGTATGTGGGTGATGCAGATGTTGATTAGGGTTGGAAATAGCTTAGTTTAGTGATCTTGGTTTTGGTTTGGTCTCACACTTGCGGATCCATGTGAGTGAACTTTTCACTTTCAAATTTCTAGCCAATTTTGCATGTTATGCCTGTCTATGAATCTGTGATCATGAGTAGTTTTAATCTGTTTCATTAAGTTGTTTTTAGGTCTTATAACTCAGTTTGATCAATTTTTTTAGCTGGTTAAGGGTTTAGCTTAGAGTTGATTGCTAAACAGTCAATTATAGTGGTGTTTGGATTTGGTGCTTAAATCTGTGTTCA
>OU343225.1:181600029-181751082 GCA_910596185.1 Chrysanthemum makinoi
GCGTCTTACCATTCTTCTTTCTTGTGAAGAATTGCCTTGATTTGAACCATCTCCCCAGGTCTTGCGAGATAGTTTTCTTTGAACAGTTATGCTTTGACGTCATCTTTAACTTTGTTCTTTGTGATGAAAATGATAGTATGTTGTTATGCACGCCGAGTCACACCGCCAGTGCGCCCATTTGCCTCTGATGTCTCCGATCATTCTTCAACATGCTCACATGCTCTTTTGACATTTGAATTGATCTTGATGATTCTTTAAGTCTTTAACTTTGTAGATTCTTTGATTTGTGAAGAATCATTACGGTGTTGCTTTTGGATAGAACTTCCATTAGTGATGATGTTGGCGTGAGCATGAGAAGAATACGCGATCATTCGCTCGAGCTTCCATAAGAGAAAACATTAAAGCGGTTAGTAATAAGGATTCCGGCACTTACAAGTTTGAACCGAGTGTTAACATAGTGTGAAAACACAACTCTAATTCTTACAAAGGCCGTTCACGAATCGGAGTCCCAAGTGAGATAACCACGATGTGCGGAAATACACTACGATTTAGATATGATCGGCGAGGTACGAAACGCCACCTCCTGTGTAGACCGTTTGAGACCACTAAGCGCCAATCCGGGGAGTTGCCCGGCGACTTCTTTGTCAAAGTTGTTTGATGTTGACCACGGCGGGAGTTTCCATTCAATCGCCGAGGATCACAAATGTGAACCTCTCATAAATTTTCTCGACGGTTGCTAAGATGCAGCTGAAGGACTGATAATGTACCATGGTGTTGAATATCAAGTGATGAAATGTCAAGTGTACAAGAGATCTTTTGGTGAATCTAGAGAAATAGTGCGTTTGGTTTTCTGGCGGAGACTAGGGAGAGGTCATTCCATGATCAGAAAAGCCGATAGTTTCATGAGGGTTCTGTGAGAATGAAACAAGCTTGTTGAGAGAAACTTGAGTGGTTAAGAAGGTTTAGTGCATAAATCCTTTGGGTCCATGATTGACTTCAATCAGTGTAAATATAAGTGACAACTAGTAGCATATGAATTGAACGATTATGCGCCTAAGTTGAATAATCTGGAGGCTATTTCTTTTTCACCATTTTCTTTGCATTTCTTTTTAATTCTTCAACTCCTTCTTTCTCCGATTCTCATTTTCTCCTTTTACAATCATACCTAAGGACTTCTAAATACTAACTATTTGTGGTGTCTGGGGTGATCCCTCGACTCTGGCCGGATCATAGGGATTATTCCTAACCTTAGTCACCTTATAACTCCATGACTAACCTATGTTGCCATAAAGAACCATTGTTGTCTCTCAAAGTGTTTGTGAATGAAAAACATTTTAGTACCCTTTGTTGAGATAAGATTTTGCATAAATACTCCCACTCATGCTTAAGAGTTTTAAGCGGTTAAAATGCCTGATGAGGAAAGAGCGCACATTTGAATTGATCAACTCAAGATAGACATTCCCCTATGAGACAGGTTGCATGGCATAGTTAAAGAGTTGCATTGTCGACTTTAGGTGACAATTAGCTCTAATAACTACCTTGAAGGTGTAGATAATCCTCGAAAGGTTGTCAAACGGTCGAGTTCATGTCTACCAAGAGTTTCTCGAATGGTACATTCTACTCAAACAAGTCCTTTCTTGAGACACATTTACATCACTATGAACTGGCAAAATTATGCAGTCAGGACAAGTCTTTTGAGTTTCTATGGTTAAGATCTAGTCAATTCATGGGTTAAGTCTATAGCACAAAGATTCATTTGCATTTAGACAACATATTTCTTATCACATATTTTCTCCCCCTAAAAAATGGCATATGTGATGTTATTTTAGAAAAGTTGAGAATAAATATGACCATTTCGAGTGTTGCGGGAAGAATGACCAATGTGAACAATTTTTGAACAAAGTTTAAATTCAAGTACTCCCCTGACAAGTGATATAAGCGGTTGAGGTTTTGAAAATCATAAGGGAAGTACTTGTTCTTTTTAGATAAAACCTTGAAAAATGAAAGGTTTGATAGGTTTTACTCAAGTAAAGAAGCTTTAAACTCCTTTTATAAGGATTGTGGCGAAAGCGTACCACGAGGGTCCTTTATTTACAAGTCGGGTTGTACATGTGTGTGCACAAGCCATAGACATAATTAGATCATACATCCAAATTTATAATGAAAGGCGTTCGAAGGGGTACGGGTAGTCGAGATATGCGCGAGGAGTGTGAGTGAGTTGAAAGCGATGATGTTTCTCACGGGTGACCACCAACATAACTTTCGTCTTACTGGCGATCCCTTCTATACACCGTTCATCAATTATGGTGATGATCCTCTTCCGCGTCCTTACGATCGGAATTCCATCACTTAGGAGACCGATCTTTTGGTGTATATCAACTGTGCGTAATCCAATCCGTCTAACCATCTTCAAAGTGTGATCTCCAAACTTATGAAGATCTACGCGCCATCAAGCAATTTTTTGAAGTTCAACTGCTGATGCGGCGCGAAAGGTTTCTTTGATGGCGTATATTAATGTTTGGTTGATATCGGGTAGATCAAGGCTGCGGTGGAGTGAAGTTGACAGGTGATAAATTCAAGCGCTAGTGGAGATCTTCTACGTTCTTGGATAACTATGCGTCACGATGAAGATGAGCCTTGACTTGATGAATTCACGTTATGCTGCGATGGAGAATTGTCTCATGACCACGTACTTTGGCAGGTACATGTCTTGATGTCGTTGATAGACAAATTCTCAAAGTCAAACCGGAGAATGCATAATCCCTTTCATCTTGTCGTTTGACCCGATATATTCTTTAGGAAGGTGTAGTCCCACTTAGATGAAAGATTAGCGTGTTGATAGCGATACTTTAGAGCTGAATCTTGCATGTTGAGACTTACGAGACAGGCGACCGTAGTAGATTCTTGGCGTTCGGCCAATGATGAATCTATGCGGTGTATCTCGTCGCAGGCTTCCACTTTGTTGGAGAACAAGTGATTGTACGTTCCTCGATGGCTATGCGATTCGAGTATATTCTGCTTGGAAATGGAAGAGTCAGCGATGTAAGGCGTATTTCCTTGAACCATAAGCCACCATGTAGAAGAAAATCCAAGTCTATGTTGAAGAAATATCGGAATGGAATCCTTGGTTCATCTGATTGGCCAATTGGTGGTAGAGGTTTTGACGGGTGAAGTCGATGTTTATAAGGTTGAGCCAATCCATGTTGTTAGACATAGCTCGAGCAATGTTTTCAAGGTGATCTTCAACCTCGATGGCACTTCGAGCTATCTTTCCCGCAGTTGGAAAGCTTCATTCTTGATTCGCCTCAACTTGGATTTCGTCATCTTCTTCACATGGAACTTTTCTTGCATTATCTTAGCATGCTCCGATGTATCTGACGGATCTTGACCTTCTTGAGGGTAGGGAGTGGAATTGAAAAGTGTAAAACCAATCAAATTCCTGCGTGGTGTCTTCATCCCGAGCCATGATAGGATCTTAAGCGCCTTTTTCTTATTTCTTAGGCCTAGATGAGGATTCAGTTTTGTACTTGTTTGGGAGAGGTGGGTTGTTGTAGGGGCTCATGGTGTTCTTCATAAATCACCACCGTATACTCAAAGTAATCACGGTTTTTGAGTGCAGGTGTGTCCACCGAGAATCATAGAGGTTTATCGGTAGAAGAGCGAGGATGAGACCTTTGTTGAAGCGGAGACCGTTGGGGAGGTGGTGGCATGGAAGATGATTCACGGTTCTTTTTCGTTTAGCTTCATCATTCTTATCACGATCCTTATCTTCATCGTCTCTAGGGCGTTTGGACTTTCGACCGAATCGCATGCTTCTTGGAGTTGGTAGTCCAACAATGCTTGAAGCAGCTTTCCTTCATGAGTAAATGTCCCGGATCGTGTAGACATTTGTGTGACAAAGCAGCCACCAATTCATTATCAGAAAACTCGGAGGATCGATGGATTGATTGTGCCGGTTAAAGGTGTTGATCTTATAGTTTGCTTGCTATGCATAAGATTCGGATATAGTTATGCGGTAAACATCTCCTTTGTGACTTTAGGAGCGATATCGGAAGGTACTTGTGAGTGTAGCAGCCGATCATTTTGTCCATTTTCCCTTGTAGATCATCTGCGCGAGCTTATGTATGTATTCCATTTCATTACGCATCTTGTCATTCTTATCATGTAGAATCTGCATTTGGTAAATAAACCAATTCGGTTTTACGAAACATGTCCTTCTTTACGACTTGTTGGGGCCTTTCACAATTCTTTCATGAGTATGAGAAATCCAAGATCGAGGTGGCTTCTTGTCTGGATGATGATTTGGTTGATATTTTTGATGGTGGTGGTGAAGAGTGAGAAGAAGAATCTGATGATGATGAGATGTGAGGAGACTTCGGGTCCTTTGGTGGTTTAGAAGTTTCTTCCTTTGATCGTGCAGGACTATCTAGAAGAAACGTATCATACTCAACATCTTCTTCATTTCCAATCTTAGCTTGTTCGCCGGCTTTGGCTTTGGCTTCGCGACTTCTTCATCGGTTTTACCTTCTCTAGCTTCTCGGATTACGGTTCTTCAAAATCATACTTAATAGTGTCTTCAACACGTGTTTGTTGTTGTACCAAAGTGGTGGCACGGATCCCTTGCTCGGGTTGATTAACATCGGGGATCTGTGAAGGTTAGCTACCACTTGACCTCGGGGCCACCCATTTGTTCTTGAGCAAATTGTTGTACAGCGTGTTGAAGTCGAGCAATTTGAACTTCTTCTGTATGATTTATCGATTGCTCTTCATCACTTTACGAGCTTTCATCATATGGCACAAGTACATGAGTCTTTCCTTTGCCATGTTGGCTTTATTGGACTAGGAGGTTTTGAGATCTGATGGAGAGTCATCCTTTCTGCGGTTTAGGAGTAGTGTACCTCCTCGTACGATTGTGTATCTTGAGCTTTAGATCCGGTAGCTTTCTTTGTGGTTCAGGTGTAGGAATAGGGAGGCACTTCCTTGGAGAACTTTCTTCCTTGGGTAGGTTTCCTCTTTGGGACCTTCTTTGACTCTCTCGTGCTTATTGCACTTCGGCACTTCCTCTTCGGTTCTCAGGTAGGAGTTCCGAAGGCTTTTCATCGAGATGACCAACTTTGCCTTCTCAAATCTTTGCTTGATACCTTTTGTATGTTTCAAGCTTTTTGATTTCATTTGTGAGAAGGTGATCGGCCGCACCTTTGTTTCTTTGTTGTGATTCCTTGATTACGATAGAAAGGATAGGTTCGGACAACCGTCGTGATTATCGGGGTCATTGAGCCTCTCGTGGAATGTCGGGATGAAGACCAAGTGCTCTCGGATCAACAATTTTGTGTATGTCGACAGGAGAATCTTTGAGCCAAGTTTCTTGTGAAATGACATCATGTCATCCCATATCGGTCGCCGATTTCAATGTCCTTCTTATTGATCAATGACGGAAGACTTGCAGTTCCATGAGCTTGGGATGCTCATTGCCCTTATCCGCGACCGGAGATAGACTTAGTGATGATGATGTAGAGTGTTCTCCACGGTTGAGGAATGTTCTTAAGATCCATGTGAGAGTGCTTGTTAATAATTCCTGGCGCTTCATCATAGCCAATATCAAGTAGAAATTGAGCTGTCTCTTGATGAAGTGTGGCAAAGAAATCGTGAGGCCGATGTGCGAATGATGATACTGACCGTAAGTCGGAAGGAGTGATAGTGACTTGTTTGTGATTAAGTGTCTTTCTTGCACTTTGACTGATGATCCTCTGCATAGAGTCCCGAAATTCTGAATGTAGATTTCGATCTTGTAGCGAGTGTAGAGCATGTTACGGTAGGGATGATTCCTTAGAATATCCAGTAATGAGACAAGAAGATTACGAGCATGTGAGGGTGTCAAATTCAACCCTAAGGTTGTTCTTTCCAATCTTTCTCGGATAGCCATTTGGGAAGATATCATCAATAGTGAGAACCTGGTGCATCCACATTCATTTGAGGCGGCCATATGCGTGATCACGAAATAACATTAGCCAAAAGAACCAACATATCGAAAGACATAATGTTAGTCAACAGAAGGTCTTATTGTCTATTTATTGAATGTAAAGTAAATGATTATTCTGAGTCCTAAGTCACTTGTTTGTCAATAGTCCAATGGCGTGTGAAATGTTTAGTGAGTTAGTTAACTTTAAGTTTTAAAGTTTATGTTATCACTTATTGTTCACAACATATCAAGCGATTAAGTTTATTAGTGACATTATTGGATTAAATGGCGTTATGATTATTTATTAACAAGTTTGTACATGTAACAACTCATTATGAAGGTCAATCAAGGTTTAGGCGTAGACTTTGGCAAAGTTACGCGTAAACATGGCGAGTGATATATGCGTGAGGAAAGCTTATGCGTAGGATCCTAACTACGGGTAAGAAATGTTGCAGCGAGGAAAAGGGACCTTAAGCGTAGAGCTTACGCGTGAAGCGTATATATAAAACTTCGTAAGGTTATAGAGTAGACCTTATGCGTAAAGGTCATGGTTACGCATATCCTTCACAGGGATACGCGTAGTCCCATTAATAGAACCTTCACGCGTAATAGTTACGCGTGGGATTTCTCTTAGCGCATAACTTTCTACGCGTAAGGTGATCCTTATGCGTTAGAGTAACAAACACCTTGATTACGAGTTTTATGCGTAGCAAGCACGAAATAACATCATCAAAACATCAATCTTAACACATTTATTCAGTTTACAACAAATCATGGCATGAAAACATGTTAAACATTTTACGCGTAGAAACACATCGCGTGAGTCAAAACTCTAAGGGTTATGAATTACGCATAAGATTTCTAACCATGGAAATTGCACCAAACATTTTACGGTAGGTCTTAGATGTTATGAGAGTTTAATAACCAAGTTTTAACACTCAATTTCTCAGATGAATCAAAAATACCCAAACTCAAGAACATTAAACCCTAGTTTCTAATTTTGACTTAATTAGTGTTTCGGGTTGTTATAGGGCACGGAAATCATTAATACACCATGATATGAACATCACACAACAATCTTTTTGACCAAAACCTTCACATTTGAAAACACCCAATTCGACTTAAGAACCCTAATTTTGAAAAACCTTCAATTCGTGTTTCTGGGTGGATTTAGAGGATAAAATTAGTATCATTGATGTTAAATACATGTTTTGACACAATCCTTTTAACCACAAACACCCATTCTTGATTTTGAGTTCATACGCTTATCAGGTATAAGAGTATTATCAGGTTGAGCAGCGGAAACAACGGATACACCTGGAGCACGTTCATCAATATCGTCACTGAACAGCGGAGCAAATAAACCTTTCCATTTGTTGCGAGTAGGTAGGGGGCTTTGTTCGGTGATGATGGGGTTTGGGGAAGTTTAAGCGGTTGTGTCGGGTTCCAAGTCATTATACTCGAAGCCATTTACGTGAGTTCATCAAAATGAGCATGAATCGTTTCCATAACCTCCTTTGTTCGGCGATTCCAGATTCGGAAACCTTTAGAATTATCACAATATCCTATAAAGACTCCAATGTCAGGTTTTGCTTTGAGCTTTCCAAAGTCATCACGATCATTATTCGGATAGCAAAGAGATCCAAAGATATGAAAGTGTTTGAGATTCGGTTTCTGTTGTGGACAAGCTCAAAAGGTGTTTTGTTGTGGCGTTTTGTAATCATAGATCGGTTTTGAGTATAACATGCAGTAGATATTCGCCCATAAGTAATCTGGAAGTTTAGCATTGATTAACGTTGTTCTTGGCTTCCACTAGCGTTCGGTTTAGTCTTTCAACAACTCCGTTTTGTTTCGTGTATGCGTGCAATAGATGTCGATCTTTGAATTCCCCTTTTCATAAAATTCACGAAGAGTTTGATTAACAAATTCGCTGCTCTATCTGCTTGATTAGTCGAGCGGTGTTTTGGAGCTGAACTTGTATTTTCGTGAGAAAGGTGATGATCATCTGTGGAGCTTGATCTTTGCTTCTAAGAAAGTAGACCCAAGTCAGCGTGAATAGTCATCAACAATTACTAAGATGTAGCGTTTGCCATTAATCGTTTGCACGCGCGATCGCCACAAAATCCATGTGAAGAAGATGAAGCACATCTTTGAGAGTCATGTTCCACCTTTGAAGGAAAATGAGCACGAGTGCTTTTGCCTTGTTCACAAGCCGAGCAAAGGTGATCTTTAGAATACAGAAATCGTGGGAGTCCTTCAACTAGTTTGTGTCGAGCAAGGTTGGTGATGGTTTGAATGTTTAGATGTGAGAGGCACGGGTGCCATAGCCAGGATTTTGTTGATGTTGCCTTTGAAAGTAAGGAGATGGGAGAAGATGCAACCATGTCTTGCATAGAGATAGTGTAAAGACTTGAATTCACGAGCCGGACATATAAGGTCGTTTCCTTGTAGATCACGAATGAAACAAGTTTTCTCCCAGAAAGCAACCTCCAAATCTCCATCACGAAGCCGACCTCTTGAAAAGCAGTTATGACGAGGCCTTCCACATAATAAACCCTGCTTATTTCGATGTTCCCATTGATATAGTCTTCGTAGCCCATGATAGGCTGAAGTGATCATTCCCGAATCTGACAGTGCCAATGAACTTTGCAATAAAGTTTGATAACAGTTTAAGGTTACTTGTCATGTGTCGGGAACATCCGTATATCAACAATCCAGAGAATGATCGTATCACCTGACACACAGGGCGACGGATGGAATAGAAGTAGATGTGGAACCCGAAATGTTAGAGGGTTCCGTAGTAGTTATAGTAGATATACACACATCAATAGCTTTAGGTATCCACTTAAATCCTAGTGTGTTATATATCCATTTCTGCCATCTCCAACTAGTATTTGCTTTAGTCTTATCGAATGCACTAGGTGGTACTACATTCCTAGGAGGTGAAACCGAGCTACAGGGGACAAAGAAAGCGTTCGAGAATCTAAAGAGGGCGGTCTGCCAGACTTAGAAAGATTAGTGGGCCTAGAGGTAATCCGGTTCTTAGGATTCTTTAAGCGAGAGATGATAGCTTTAGCAACACATTTATCATGACAATCCGAATTCATACTTTTACGACAAATAACACAAGGTGCATCAGACTGAATATCAAAAGTACTTAACGGTTTAGCATGCGTTACATCACTATTTCTATTACATGTGCCAGACACAATATCTATAGTGGAAGCAACATGATTTTTATTCATAGTCCTAGGGTGTTCTTCTACTTTAGCATTCCTTAGTGATCTTTTCTTAGGTCGCAACTTCCTACTCTTCGATGTAGTGCGCCTAGGCTGTGAAGTGCGGACGTTTGGAAAAGACGAACTAGTCTGTTTTAGAAGGAAGCACGCGTTAGCAACTTGTGATTTGGCGTGCAGTGATTCTAGGTTCATGAGTACTAAGTGTTATTGGGGCTAATCTCTTAATGATGGTTGGCGGAAGTTGTTCATACTTTCCTAACATTTCTCTTAACTTGAAGATAGTGTGAATCAGATCTTGATTTTCAGACTGAACATTTCCAGCAAAATGTATAATTTCTTTAGTGTGTGCAAGATAATGATCAAGTTCATGAGATCCTCAAGTATAACCACGGAGTCAATTTGATTATCAAGGGAAACCGTTTGGTCATCTTGATCGTCAAATATAACTACGGGGTCTAGTTGAAAATCGTCCGAATGAGATGTGGGACGGGCATTTTGAACATTCTGAGCCTTCGGATTCGGATGTTGGCGGAGATATGAGATCGAGATAAATATGGTTTGTCGTACTGAGACAAGCCATCAAGTTATACACTGGGCCGTGTCACTCATGTGTAATTCATGCATATTAGCCATCAACATACAGTGCATTGGCACTGCAAGTCCTCCATATCATCATCTGAAGTCTGCATTGGCCATAAAGCTCGTCTTTGTCCGTGAGAGTTCCACCACTTCATCCTTAAGAGCCAAAGAAGAGCCTCTTTGAAATAAGCATCGCCCCTAGTCCATGGCTTTGGGCATGCATTAGTCAGTGTCCTTCTCATTGCGGTTGTAGCATCGAAAACCATTCAACCCATTCCGAGCATTTCCCTGTTCCACCACTGGAGCTCGATTGTTATTCCTACCCACCGCTTTAAACCCTTGACCACGCCCATCGCGACCATAACCACGATTCTGAACTTCAACTAGTCCATTGTTCACAACAGCTTGATTCCTTGTATTAGATGAGGAACGAATACGGTTGTTGGATTTGTTGGTATAACGGCTAAAGGCATTAGCAATCTTAGCAAATCCTTGTTGCGTGTTCAAACGGATCGATTCCTCATTAAGCGTCAGCGACAAGGGCTTGAGCATTGTTGTTGTTGTATGGAACCAATTGAGTTTGTTGAGATTGAGGCTGTGAAAGATTATGTGGTGTGATTGTGCGATTGGTTGAGTTGCTGGTTGAGGAGAATAACTATTTTGAGCATATAAGGCAAGTTGTTGATTTTCCGGATGTTTGGGTGGAGCAATTTGAGCACGGAGAATCCTTTCCCTATCAACTTCCTTTTCATGAGGCTTCAAGTAATCGTACAACAATCCATATGTAGAACGATGCAAATTCTTCGCTTGACGGAGGAAAATGACATACTTCTCCCATTCAGAACCAAGACTACTCAGGAACTTAGTATTCATTGCAATTCTTGGCATGATGATGTTGTGTTTATCCAAATCATTGATGATGTCTGAAAAGCGATGATGATAGGACTCTAGTGTCTCTCCAGATTCAATCATGAAGTGTTCATAAGCCAAGTAAATTTTGGATTCCAAATCCTCCCGATTGAGTACAGATCCTTCCATAAGAAGATGAATATGATCCCACATTTCCTTTGCAGTCTTTTGAGCATCAACACTTCGAAGAATTGGGTTAGGTAATCCTAAGAGGATGTATTGCATTGCAAGTTCATCAGCTTCATAGTGTAGAAGTTCTTGAGGATTCAAGTCTGCAACAGTAGCAATGTTTGTTTGTTCATCTCTTGGTGGAATAGCATTTGGATCTCAGGGTACAATGACAAGATAGGCATCTCAAATGGACCTTCCAAGATAACCTTCTTTAAGAACTTTCCATGTGGCTTCTTCAGATCACAAAACCTAAAGAACCTTGTCACCCATTGATCGTAGTTTCCTGGAGTGAGCATTGGAGGTCTATCAAGTGATCCAGCCTCATGAATTGATTGTTGGCTACTTAAAGCTTCACACATCTTTGCAAACCAAGTGGGTTCCTTCATAGTGTTCCTGGATGGATGTTGATTGAATTCGTTTGTGTAGGGTTGAACTTGAAGACTTGGTGGTGGTTGAACCATTTGAGGTTGTGGAATTGCAGCAAGTTGTGGAGTATGTTGTTGATTAAATTGTTGTTGGTAAATTGCTTGTTGTTGATTGATTCGCAGTTGTCGAAGCAACGTCAAGCTTGACTCACACAAGCTAGCCACTTGTGAATGACTAACCGTGAGAAACTTAAAATGGCTCAGACACTGACCAATAATAAGAAGTGTGTAGTATACGGGTAACTCAAACGTGTTAGGTTTGAGCACCGAGATCGTTCCGAACGAGGGTTGAATGGAATTTCCAACTCACGTCTCAATAATCGGGATTTGAATGAGAAAAGGGGATAATATGATATTATCTAAACTACGACTATTCTAACTCCTAAAAATAACCTAAAGTTACTTTTACACTAAAAATGATATAAGAAAACTAATTATGAATTAAAACTATTTTTTTAGGAATTTTCTTGATTTTATTCTAATTAAAAACTAATTATTAACTAATTAAAATGAACTAATTATCTAAAAATTATGAAAAAGAGGGGGAAAATTATGGAATTACTTTCTAAAAATCTAAAATAACACTAAAGACTTTTCAAAACTATTTTTGTAATTTTCTGATAAATTTTCTATTTTCTAGGAATTTAAATCTATTTTAATCTAATTTAAATTATGAAAAATACCAAATAAAAGGGGAAAAATAAGGAAAAATCTTTTTTATGCTTTTTATATTTATCTAAAACTGTTAAAAGTGAAAAATTATTTTTTGGAACTTTTTCTCAATTAATTGCAATTAAAGCTATTTAAAAAGGATTAAAAACTACTTTTAAATAAGAAAAATACTAAACAGTGTCTGAAAATTATGAAAAATTCAGGGAAATCCTAAAATATTATTCTAAAGCAGGGAAAAATATAAAAACTAGGGCTTAAGTGTAAGAATAATGAGCTGCTATGTAAACTAAAATGGAATAAGCACTTTAAAATAAGCTATTAAGCACTAAAGTGAGCCAACTGAAAACATAAGCTAAAGCATGCTAAAACTACTCTAACTCAACTAATAGCACCTACTCCTAACACCTAAAGTCTTGATTACCAATGATAAAGCTAATGCCATAATAAGCAACAACTGTGATATGACCTACTGTTTTAGCTATTCTAACTGCTTATCAGATAAGCTAAAGGAAAACCAACGAGTGGGAATCTCAACACCACCAACCGAGAGAACATGTGTACCAATTTTCAGAAATAAGGACTAGTAATGAAGCGATTACAGAGCAAAACAAAATGGCTAAATGGACATCAAGGCTGTGAGACAGCAGTTAAGAAAGTACAATGTTTGAGCTTATCTAACTACTTAATCAATAAGCTACAACAAAAACCATGAATGTGGTCTTGAAGACCACCTAGAAGACTACTATTAGACCAAATTTGAGACCATGAAAAACAGATTTGAACAGTGTGCAAGGACTGCAAGATCTGTGAAAACCAGTGCAGACCTGATGTTTTGACTTTTTTAAAAACAGTAATGAGATTGACTTTAGTGAGATTTGAAATCAAATGCAGGACTGATATGGAGGAGATGTAATGAAATGAGATTTGTCAAGCTAGCTAAACAACTTCTAAACCTATCTAGCAATTTCCTAACCACTGATTTCCACAGTAGAGAACACAAGAGCAGTTGAAATGAAAAATTGACTATTGATGAAAACAAGCTTAGAACAAGGACAGCTATTGACTCAGATAACCATAACAAACTTAAACAAACTGATCTAACCCATTATAATACCCTCTAAAGCAGTTTAAACTAGCAATCCAAACACCCCTTTTTATAAAACCAAAATACATTAAAACTACAAAAACTGATGAGATTATATCTAAAACTGATATTAAGCTTACTTAAACAACAATTTTAAAACAGAAATAGAACCCAAATGATTTAATTCTCAAATATGACCCGTTTGACTTATGTTGACTTTATTTGACTTTTGTGAAAAACTGAAAATTAAGAGCAACTCATTAAGCATAAACTGACAATGAACTTTTATTAGCTAATGATTAACATAAACATGAACTAGTGAGCATTATTCAATCATAAGTACCTTTGAAAGATGAATTTGAGAAAAGAGCTCAAAAGATGAAATTGCATAAAAGTTGAAAACGGATTACAAAATTGAAAGAGATTACAATGTAAATTAACAATTACCCTAATAAAGCATTTAAAAGGACAGGAAATAAAAGGCCAAAATTCCTCTAATGCCTAAGGAATTGGACGAAAAGAAATGTGAGCCAAGTTTCGTTTTTATAGCTGAGGAGAGGTCTTTGCTTGGATTCCTTTCAGAAGATGCCAGAAGGCTATTGTGAGCCACACAAATCCCAATGAGTCACTTTAACCAATCACAAAGCTCCATTATCCTTGATGAAGTGTCACGGCCAATCATGTTGAGCCATTTGTCCACGTGTCTTTGCTCCTCGACAGTCAGAGGTTATCTAGAAAGCTTGATAAGATTCTAAGTCGAGGAGGTTACAAGGTGGGTGGGTGAGTAAATTGGTGGTGTTTGGGTACTGGGTTGTTTGGGAGAGAGCAGGGGAAGGAAAGGTGTTAAGAGCGTTTGGGTTTATTGGGGAATATTATATGTTAATTTGACTTGTGGGTGGGTTATTGGACCTGGGTAAAATACGGGTCTTGGGTGGATTCGGGTATGATAGTATCAAAGGGGCCGGGTTGGTTAGTTTGTGGATTGGATAGGATATTTGGGCCAGGCAACTGTTTTAAGGATTGGGCCGTGGGATAGGTTTAGTGGATTTGTATAATGTGTAGTAATTTGGACTTGGATTAAACCACTTAGTAACCATAAGGACTAAACATGTAAAGGTTGAAAGTTGAGGGACCAAACATGTGAATTCTGAAAATCTCCTCCAAGGACTGAATTTGTCATTCTTCAATAGACCAGGGACTGAATTTGCAACTTCTGAATCTTCAAGGGTCATTTCTGACAAATGCTGAAACTTGAGGGACTGTTTCTGACATTTCTTCAAACTTTGATCAAATCTTCACAAATCATCCTCAGAGATTAGAAATCTTCATAAATGCATAATTCCGACCTTCCGGCTCAGCTAAAGCTCTCTTAATCTCTCGTGCTTGGATTTACGTCTGATTTGGCACCTTTTTGCGTGTTTTTACATATCCATACCTGCACAAGCACAAACTCAAGAAAACCACAAATATTAGCAATAAACGGCTCTTTCTTGGTTGTTTTGGGTCTATTTTGATAAAGAAAAGGTATGTGTTTTAGCACATACCATTGATTCCATTGTTGATGTTGTGGACTTAATTGTTGTTGACGTTGAGGATAAGTGTAAGGGAAATAGGTAGAGTATGGTGGTTGTGACATGTTGATAAACTTGTGTTGGTAAAAATGGATCTTTGTAGTCGAATGAACCTTTCTTGATGAAGTATCCTTAGGCGTAGAAATCACAATAGCCAAGTAGCACTTATGCATAAAAACACCAAAGTTACGCGTAACAATCAAGAGTTCTGGCGTAGATTTAGCTTCTGCGTAAGTAGGAAAAAGGCGCTAAAGTTATGCGTAAACACAAAGTTATTAGAAAGTTACGTAGGATTATCTTAGGCGTAAGACTAGGCTTAGGCGTAAGATGAATCTTATGCGTTGGATTTCTACGCGTAAGCTTATGCTTATGCGTAATTTTAGGGTTTTATCCCAAGTGATCTTTACACTTCGCGATTAAAAGATATCCAAAGTCGACGTATTTTCGGGCTTATCCAAGCAAGAAAACACGGAGTAAACCACGAAAACGAAGATCAAACCAAGGAATATCTTACGCGTAGTTTTAGGGTTTTGCTACGCGTAGGATTACTCGTAAAAGTGATAATGCCCAAAGATGTTTCTAAACCAGTTTTGTGTGATGAAATAGCTTCAATAACACCAAAAGACACAAAAGTGTGAAACTTGATGATACAAAGCTCTTAAAACGAGGTTCTGGCGTAGAACGATACCCACGAACAAAAACAGCTTAAAACTTAGATCCACACGTAAAGATTGAAACTTTTTGCCAAAAACAAATATTTTAACACCTTAAAACGTTGAAAGTACAAGAATCTTGGATTAAAAAGTGTAAAACGAGTTTTTAAGCGATCCAAAGTGTTAACCACTTTTACACGTAAGACCTAAAACAAAATACTTCAAAAACGAAAGTGTTAACCCAACTATTTGGTGATTGATACCACTGTTAGGTCACTAGATTTACAACACAAGCTTACAAGAAGGAGATAAAGGCGATTGAACAAGATCTACACACACACACGTTAATACTAAATACGGTTTAGGCGTAGAGAGTATGTGAAAAGAAAACTTGAACAACCAACCCTCAAGTGAGGGTTATTACATAGTATTTATAGGAGGGAAGCTAGGGCAACACTCCTAGTCCCTTCCTTTCTCCTATGGGCTTGGGCCTAAGCTCATGGGCCTTCTACATAAGCTTAAGGCTAATAACAAACATAAAGGCCATAATAAGCTAACTATTACATATGAGTAACTAACACTTGAATAAGGTTTAGGAGTGATTCCAACAGTATGGTAGGCAATGACTAGTTGTGGGTGATGAAGTTAGAAAAGAAATGAGGTTTTGTGTTTGATATGAAGAAAGATGGATTTGTTTTTAATAGAGATAGTATGCATGAGTAGCTAGGGAATAGTTTAAAATTATAATATAACGTGAAATTATTAATTTTCCCTTACGTAATTCGCACATGTTGTTATGTAACAGAGATATTTAACCGGCTTGAGTTTTAGAGACCAAAGCTATTACTAGTTTCAAAAGTAAGGACTATGGATAGTTTTATTAAAGTTAAGGAATGTTTTCATAATTTACTGTAAACCTCAAGGATGATTTATGTAATTTACCCTAGAAAAATACTCACTCCGTCTCAATATAATTGATAATCTTTCCATTCTTGGATTTCCAAAAGTAGTTATCCGTTTCATATTTCAACCAATCAAAAAAGAATTTATTAGGTGAGGGTAATATTTGATTGGTTGAGGAGTGTAACAATCTCATTTTACCTTTCTTAATTTATGCTTTTTCTGTGAGACGAGAGACGGAGGGAGTATATAATAGGCCACAAATAAATAGAAATCCATTTGATCCTGGAAAGAATGTAAAAATATTCAAGTGTGTTACGTTGGAAGAGTTCTACTATGTTGTTTTTGTTGTTGCTTCGTCTCTACAAGCTGGATTGACCTTGTACATATATTTCTTGATTTGTTCATACACACGCAACAAATAAGCTAGACATTGTTGTATCTATATGTTTAACAAAAAGATTGGAATAAAGAACAAAGAAAAATCTTTATCACCACGGATCCTAAGGCACTGTTTGGATAAGCTTTTCTAAAACTTTTAGAGTTGTAAGCTTTTTGTTTTTAAAAAGCTTTGTTTGGTAACAAAAACTTCAAGCTTTTATTTTAAACATGTAGGTCGTAAACAAAAAGCTAAAAAACGAAGCTTTCTAAATATTTTAGAGAGCTGTTTAAACTTGATACTCCCTCCGTCCCACATTAATTGTCCTATTTTGACTTTTGCAGTCTTTCTTTGTCAACTTTGACTTAAAATATTTTTGTTTGTATTATATAGTACTTGATGAAAATTATACCAAAGAAAAATACATTTAAAACAAACTTAATTCATTCATATATTTTGCATCAAGTATTATATAACACAAAAAGATATAGTTAAGGTCAAAGTTAGCAAATAAAGACTTTGAAAAGTCAAATAGGACAATTAATATGTGACGGATGGAGTATTACTTAATCACCCTATATTTAATTAAGGGCCCGTTTGTTTTAAGGGGTTGTATTAGGTTTGAGGGACCTTGATGAAAAATAAACGTTTGGTTAAAAAGTTGGGTTTTCAAATTGGGAGTCAGACCCAATAATTGTTACTGTTACTAATCAGAATACATTGGTGGTATTAAGAAAAGGTGTGGGACCATGCTTTTTATGTGTGTGTATCTCACTATTTTTTTAAATCAATATATTTTATTTCAAATTTTTATAAAATAATAATTTATTAATTTTATAATATATTTTCTCTCTCATATCTCAAATCTAAATTCAAATCCTAAACCAAATTCAAATCAAAATCCTAATCCTAAACCCGTCTAAAAACCAAATGGACCCTAACATGTTACTACAAGTTCCTCTTTTCTCTTGTTGAGCTAGAAATTTTGTAAGCCTCTCATCTCCAACTTTTATAGTTAACATAATGGCATATTACATATTATATTCTATATTATCTAATTTGTATTTTTTGTACAAATACATCTATAGGTTAAACTTGCAACATCTTCTATTACAAATAATTCAATCATCATTCAAATTAAATACCACAATATGAACTCATGATGTTCGTTGCCATGAAACAAACACTTCTGAATGGAACACATGTTATCAATGATTAATGAATTTTCTTTTTGTTTCAAATTATGCAGACGTACTTTTAAGTCATTTAAACTTTACGAATACAACTATAACTATCTTATCAAACAATAACATAAAACTAGGGCAAATTGCATAAAAGGTTTCCTATCTTAGGTCCAATTTCAATTAAAGGTATTACTCTTTTTTTCCTCAATTTAAGATTCCCGACTTTTTTTTGTGACAATTTAGGTTTTTTTCTAACTTCCGTTAACCATTTCGTTAGTAAATTACATTTTTGGTCCGTTTTCGTCCGTGTTCATACGTTTGTATAAGTTTTCATATGTTTTTATACTTTTTCATCTGTTTGTATACGTTTTCGTCCGTTTTTATACCTTTTCATCCGTTTTTACACGTTTTTCGCTCGTTTTTACACGTTTTCATCCGTTTTTGCACGTTTTCATCCGTTTTTACATGTTTCCGACTGTTTTTGCACGTTTCCGTCTGTTTTTTCATGTTTTTGTCCGTTTTTACACGTTTCGGTTTGTTTTTACATGTTTTCGTCAGTTTTTGCACGTTTCGTCCGTTTTACCACATTTCGGTCCGTTTTTGCACGTTTTCCTCCGTTTTTACACGTTTCCGTTCATTTTTACACGTTTTCGTTCGTTTTTGCACTTTCTTTGGCATTTACACGTTTTTGTCTGTTTCCGATGTTTCCTCCGTTTTTGCACGTTTCCATCCTTTTCTCCACGTTTTCGTCTGTTTTTACACGTTTTTATTTGTTTTCGACGTTTCGTCATTTTTTTTTGCGTTTTTGACGTTCCGTATTTTTGCACGTTTAGGCCCGTTCTTACATGTTTCGTCTATTTTTGCACGTTTTCGTCCGTTTTTGCACGTTTTCGTTCGTTTCTACACGTTTTCGTCCATTTTAACACTTTTTATTCTCGTGTAAAAATGTGTGTATAAAAATGTTTAAAAACGGACGAAACGTCGAAAACAGAACAAAGCGGATGGAAAACGATGAAAAGCAAAAGCGGAAAACGTGCAAAAATGGACGAAAACATGTAAAAACAAATGGAAACATGCAAAAACAGATGGAAAACGTGTAAAATGGAACAAAAAGTGTAAAGCAGACGAAAACTTGTAAAAAGGACGAAAACTTGTAAAAACAAACGGAAACGTGCAAAAACAGAAGGAAACGTGCAAAAATGGACGAAACGTAGAACGGATGGGCGTGCAAAAGACGAAGCGTGTAACAACGACAAAACGCGTGTGAAAGCGGAACGAAAACGATATAAACAGACAGTATGCAAACGGATGAAAATGGACCAAACATGAAATGTCTATACAAACTCAAGGACCAAACATGTAATTTACTAACCAAATGGTTAATGGAAGTTAGAAAAAAACCTAAATCGGCCAAAAAAAAAGTCGGGGTACCTTTATAAGGCTTCCGTTTGCAAAATTTTAGTTTTATGTTCTGATATGACACCAGAATGTAATACTTCTACCCTTGCCGGGTTGGGGTGTTACAATTATGGTATCAGAGCCTAAGTTTCGTCTTGTTGACCTTAGGATTGACCTGTGAGGACTTGGGTAGACATTAGGCTTCCGTCTGTTTTGATCTCTTCTGATTCCTTTTGATTTTCGTTCAGATTTGACTTCGGTATTCTTTTGTCTTCGCTGATTTGACCTTCTTCCTTTCGCATTTGATTTTGTTTGTTTTGTTTTCGTACATCCGTTTGTCGATCGTTAGATGGAGACTACTCGTAGAGTCTAAGATGATGGTGCCGACCATGCGTTGCTGCAACAGTTTCTGAACTGGAGAGGTTCGTGAAGCAGAAGCCGCACCTGACTGCAATGCTGTTAGTACTTCCGCTGTTTAGATAATTCATTCAATTATGATGTGGTTCTGTATTCCTACCTGATACATGTGGCTACCATTTTTTGACTACTGTTAGTACTTCCGCTGATTATGGTACTCGTTATATTATTAACTGTGGGTTACCTGACTTGTGTAATTTCTATGCTCACTTTTTAATTAGTTGCTTCTGCTAGCTTTTAGATTTCCGTTTGGCTTATATGTATTCTGATTTCCTGATTAATTGTATGCCTGGTTATTTAGATGTGCTTATGTGTATGTCATCGATGCGTTACGTGCTTTGTTCTCCTTTGTTATCTGTTCCTTCTGGATATCTGTTACTATTGTGTTCTGCGGGTTCCTCATTGACTCGTTGTTCTCATTTCATTGCGACCTTGTTATCAGCTTCCTTGTTTCATTTTTGCACTTCTGATTTTGTTTAGCTTTCGTTTGTTATATATGTTCACTGGGCTTTTTAAGCTCAGCCGCATTTCTTTTCCTGCGGCAGGTTTTAGGTTGGAAGATGGGCTTTGATGGGCTGAGATTTGGATTATTTGAGTGGGCCAACCCTAGTTTTTCCTTATCTTTCGGACTTATTTTGAAGAGCGATTTTTTTGATATTTCATTTCACTTTATTGACATTTTGGATTTTGTATTTTCTTTGTAAGGCATTTGTCTATATGACTTGGAAATTTATTTTATAAGGCTTCCATTTGCAAAATTTTAGTTGTATGTTCTGATATGACACTAGAATGTAATACTTCAACCCTTGCCGGGTTGGGGTATTACAATTATGGTATAAGAGCCCAAGTTTCGTCTTGTTGACCTTAGGATTGACCTGTGAGGACTTGGGTAGACATTAGGCTTCCGCCTGTTTTGATATCTTCCGATTCCTTTTGATTTTCGTTCAGATTTGACTTCGGTATTCTTTTTTCTTCGCTGATTTGACCTTTTTCCTTTCTCATTTGATTTTGTTTGTTTTGTTTTCGCACATCCGTTTGTCGATCGTTAGATGGAGACTACTCGTAGAGTCTAAGATGATGGTGCCGACCATGCGTTGTGTGCAACTCTATGGAGAGGTTCGTGAAGCGAAGCCGCGCAGAGCGCAATCTTCTTTGGAGACATCACGATGCTGCTGGAGGGAGCTGGACGGATCAACCAGAGGCGCGAAGACGGAGACAAGATTCTACTGGTGGACGCTTGTAAGACGTATGCGCAGAAGGAGTATGACCGGCGTACTCTAGGCGTACGGAGAAACGACTTCCAAGATTTGGGCATATTGTGGTCAACAGTCCAACCGTTGAGATGCTGGGAAGATTCTTCTGCTTCATATGATTTGGCACGACTTGTGTTTCTCTGAATTGTTTGTCACGCGTTTAGAGGCGGTTTGATATTTTGCTCTGTGATTTTGATCGGTATTACTTTCTTTGATTTGTTCAGAGCTCGGTTTGAATCGTGAAGTTTTATGATTTAGCATTTTTGTAATATCTCAACTTTATTTTAGATCGTCAGTAATGAGTCATGAGGAGCCGTTTCGAGCGAGTTGGTGGCCTTCGTTCTTTTGTGATATGGTAAGTTAGTTTGATGTATTATATGCTGCATGTAAGTGAATCTGGTCTGCTTTGGTATGTTAATTGCTACCTGTATGTTATCTGTTTTGTGGTGATATTGGTTATGTAGTTTGTCATGACCCGAGGCAGAATATGACGACAATAAGGACTTGTTATGTGATGCAAGTATTATGACGCCTGATCAACGTGATAATACCGAGATCATATAATTTGGACTTATTGGAATCATACGACGTCTTGGGAAATTCCTAAGATCGGTACGTTGAATGGACTAGGGCTCATCTCCATTATTTTTCAATCCGCATGTTCATTTGAAATTCTGTACCTCCCTGCGAGATTCACACTGATATCTGTTACGTGTAAGTTTTGTACGCTTTGGAACCAAAATCGTTATGATCTGTGTGAAACTATGGATTGCTACGTCTGCCTTAAAATCGTACGTCTCTGTGTACCTCTGCGACTTCCATTTTCGAGGATGAAAATTTTCTTTTAGAGAGGAAGAGTTGTAAAACACTAAAAATTGTAAACGTGTTAAACGACTATTTTGCCCCTCAGCTTAATAATTGAAGAAACCGTAAAATACGTCCATCTCGTTAAATACGTTTAACATTGAATCATAAATTATTTACGCAAGACTATGATGAATATATTTCACTTATGACTATAAATAAATATTACATAATTAAATGAATTCTAAAGTGCCACATTATATTAAGTCATGTACAAATTCACTTGAACCAAGAAGAGGTCTACATACATAATACTTTGGTAAATATGGAAAACATAGAATTTCGCCTTATCCCCCCCCATGGCCGGCCTTGTACACGTTTATATTAAATACCAAAATCAATTTTCCATTTACTCCAATATTATCTCCTTAAATCTCTCCTTGTAACTTCCTTATCACACTTCAACATAAAAAGAAAACTCTAATTCCCTAAAACCAAAAATGACGGCAAAACAAATTCTCCCCATCCTAATTCGAATTCAAGGCTCAAGAAAATCGTAGGGTGCTCTCAAGGGTGTTGTGATCGTGTTAGGTTCAAAAACGAAGCTTGGTCGTAGGTCTATTGAGGCTGGTCGTGGGTTTGGAGGGGCTGTAGGGGAGGCGTTGTCGTGGCCTTGGGTGATTCTTGGTACTCGTCTCCTTTTCGTACACGCTACTAGGGTAACGTATCTTACATCTCGTCCATCTCTTTTCCGTTTTCTTTGATTTTGTCATGTGGTAATAGCCTCAAAAGGATGCACATATATGAATTGTAACCACATAAAATAATGGGATATGGGCTTTGATTCTTGGTACTCATCTCCTTTTCGTACATGCTACTAGGGTAACGTATCTTACATCTCGTCCATCTCCTTTCCGTTTTCTTTGATTTTTAAGCTTAGCTGCATTTCTTTTCCTGCGGCAGGTTTTAGGTTGGAAGATGGGCTTTGATGGGCTGAGAGTTGGATTATTTGAGTGGGCCAACCCTTGTTTTCCCTTATCTTTCGAACTTATTTTGAAGAGCGATTGTTTCGATATTTCATTTCACTTTATTGACATTTTGGATATTGTAGTTTCTTTGTAAGTCATTCGTTTATATGACTTGGAAATTTATTTTGTAAGGCTTCCGTTTGCAAAATTTTAGTTGTATGTTCTGATATGACACCAGAATGTAATACTTCTACCCTTGCCGGGTTGGGGTGTTACATGTGTAGACCGAGATACACTGTAATCTATAAATACTATAAAGCTCCTATACTTTGGACACTTTTATTTTTCATGAATTCGGGCTCATTCTCTTAATGATTATTTAAAACAAAACAAAATAAAACAACACTAGACCATATATGATATATCAGTCGAGATACTGCCCACTCATGGAAATAGTTTATAATATTTGTTATTACAAATAAACCATAAAAACGTTTATTTATATTTTACGATCTTCTAATATTTTGTCGATAACAAACGTAAAATCATTTTAACGAAACAAATAAAATACGTAAATGGTTTGAGCTAATAGTTTACTAACACACTTATACTAAACATATTAAAATCATTTCAAAACATGTTTAGTAAATAAGTTATATAAAACTAAAGACATTTTCATATAAACACTAAACAAGTAATATTGTTTACATCTTATAGAAATGCATATGTATAACAACTAGTGTTTATATAATATGGAAATGTACATATATACTTTGTATACATTGAAATGGGTAATGTAATGGGTAAAAACCAAATTCCATGACCCATGACCTATGATTCATTGACTAGGTACAATGAATGTTGTTGGGTAAAACCCAAATTCCATAACCCATACCCATGGAGCATGATCCATAACCCATGACCCATTGCGTGACATCATGCATGAAGTCATGTTGGGTATTATCCATGATCCATGACCCAATACCCATAACCCAATGTCTAGATACATTGCATCTTGTTGGGTATCCATAACCCATTACCCATAACCCATGGTTCATAACCCATAACCCATAACCCGGTTTGCAACCCAAAATCCGGACTTAAGCTGACCCAGCAGCCGGATCCCAAGGATTGCACTTGCCGGATCCCTCTGGGGAGGGATCCATGGGAACCATAGGACAATAGAAATTTTTGTCTATAAATAGTGAGCCATTTCTCTCTTGCTCACCACCACTTTTACACATACTTTCTCTTAGTATTGTAACATCTCTAACCTCTGATCCAAAGGATCATTCTATATAGGTTTGTGTTTGTGTGATTCACTAGGTTCCTCTTAAAGGCGAGATCACCACCTCTTGAAGACATGCAAGCTCAATGTCATGAGTTGCTAAGCTTCTTCATCATCAAGACCACTGAAATGTATCTTGTTGATACTTCTTTTCTCCCTCTATAGAAGTGTTGTGTTGAAGGCTGTAGAAAACTAGAAGGGAGGGTTGAATAGTTTTGCCAATTTTAAGTTAGTTTCTAAAAACTTTAGATTCGATGTTAAGTGAAATCTTATGAATGAAGAGAAAGTATAGATGTAAGAGTAATGCAAGTAAAGAAAGTAAAGTAAGGGATAGAAATGACACAACTGATTTATAGTGGTTCGGCTACAAGGACACCTTCCTTGCCCTACTCCACTCCCCGAGTCACCTACTCGAGAGTTCAAGCACTATGTCAACAAACTCCTTCAACTTGGCGGAGAAGCCTTCACAACGTTTCTTACACCTTTTCCGGTACAAAGCTAAATACCGAGTCCGTAACACGGAGGACCAAACCAACACGACTATTACACAACAAATATGTGAAATAACAAATACAAGATCTTTGCTCTAAGAAATATTGTGGAGGAACAAATCAATCAAGGACCCCTTGCTTGGATGACTTGTAGAATGCTCGTGATCTCGCCGTAGAGAAGGACCTATATGAGAATCACAATAGAAGAAAGAAGAACAACTCTCTAGATCAAGTGATCTTTTGTTAGAAGAGTGTAAGAATATATGAGAGAGTTAGTAAGAAGAGAGGTAAGTAAAAATGAAGAAATGGCTATCTATTTATAGGCAAATTCTTGCCACATTGCACGGATCCCACGGATCCCTTGCTTAAGGGATCCGTTTAGTGTAACTCTAGGGATCCGTGGGACGCTCCTCTTTGCCCATGGGTTTTTGGGTTATGGGTTATAGGTCATGGGTTATGGGTTGGTCCATGGTTATTTATTTAGATACAACGTATCTAATAGATGCAATGCATCTAGTCAATGGATCATGGGTTAAAACCATGGGTCATGGATATGCTCCATGGGTATGGGTCATGGGTTGTGGTTTTACCCATCCTAATAAACTATTACAACAAATGATTTATTACAACAATTTGTATTAAATGACTATATGTAAATGCTTTACAAAAATAACATGTATCCTTATAATTTTACTTATGATAACATTATATTTGTTATTAACAAAACACAAAGATATCACTAAATATTAATAAACTTTTTTACGGTTTATTTGTATTAACAATCTCCCCCTTTTTGTTGATGACAAAACATAATGTTATGATGAGTAAAACTTAAGATTAGATGTATGTTTTGAAAGCCTAAGTTTTACTTCTTCTCCCCCTTTTTGTCGAAAAAAAGTGTCCCTAATAAAGAAATAAAATGTGGAAAAATAGTCCACGTATCTCTAACTTCCCCTTGACGGTAGCTCCCCTTAGAATGGGGCGTCAAGTGAGAAACAAAATCCTACAAAGAAAAGGTTAGTAGTAACATGCATAAATAATCTTGTGATTGACGAGAATCAAGATTGGGAGCCAAGGTATGTAAACAATGCCTTGTAATAAAACAACAAAATGTAGTGGTATTTATGCCACATACAAGTATGTAAAACTAAGAACAAGACTTGTTCTTAAAAATGAATCAAAAGAAAAATACTAAAAGTAATAAAAATGATTCCTTCCATGCTTGCATAAGGTTATGGATGGAAGTTTTGGTGAGTGATGATGTTGATGCGATCAAGGATGAGGTTAAGTATGACTCGCATTTCTTCCCTAATTTCTATTGCAAGATCCCAAGTTGATTGGCAATGTTCACAATGTAAGTGATGTGGGTAATGAGTGCGGAAGTTTTCCGGGTTATTTTGATTTGTGAGATGCGGAAGTTTTGGTGGAAAAGTTGAACCATACGGGTCAAAATCCGGAATGTTTGGAAGTGGTGGTGGAAAAGAACCTAGATGTTCTTGTAACACAATGGGAGCTAAAGGTGGTGAGGTTTCAAGGTCTTTGAAGATTGTGTTTGGAGAAGTGGGAGGTGTCAGAAAGACTAGGTCTTTTTGCTTGGTTTGTTGAGATCTTGTTGGAGTCTTAAGGAGTTCCAAAAGAGTGACCTTAGGTGGGGATTTGATGGGTGATGAAGTTGGTGTACTTGTTGGTGATGAATGAGGTGCTATAATGGAAGAATCTTGTGGTGAATGAGTGGTTGGTGATGAACCATTTGATGATGGTTTTGCTAAGCAACAAGGCCGGATGCTAATCCGTGCGGTTTTTCAAGATTTGGGTGGTGGTACTTTGGAAGGTGGGAGGAAAGAGTTTTGGATTTCTTGAAAGGGATTGTTTGCACTAGGTGATTCATCTATATTGGAAGATCTTTTGGATGACATGATGATGTTTGTTTGTGAGGTTGAGAGTGATGAATATGCAAGTATTTTGGGAATCCTATTTATAGAAAAATAATGCATTGTAATGAATGCTTGACCCAAAATATGGATTAAAATCTAATGATGTTAGGAATTAGAAAATTCAGTCGTTAAAGTGTCGGTCACCTCAAGTATATGTATTCGATAGAAAGCTCGTAGTCGTAGTCATGTTATGTTAGTAAGTAGTTTGTTAAGTAACACCGTGGAGGACGGACGGGTCTTGAAAAATCCTGCTTTGTAGTTTTCAAACATACACGGATCGTATCAAGATTTTAAAGTACAACATACTTAAAGAAACTTGGTAACGAAGCTTTGATACCAATTGTGGAAAACTAGAAGGGGGGTTGAATAGTTTTACCAATTTAAAACTTCCTTTTAAATATTTAGATCGACTTATGTCAATCTATTTGGTTGTTTATGTTGGACGTTGATAGATAGATATATAAACATGTAATGAAAGATAAAGAGTAAGAAGCACATCACCACGACACAAGTATTTATAGTGGTTCGGCTACAAGGACACCTTCCATGCCCTACTCTACTCCGAGTCACCTACTCGAGAGTTCGTAATCACTACACCAATCTCCTTATGGCGGAGTTTGTTAGACTCCTTGAGATCGTTTTGAGCCTTACGGTTAAACAATAACATATATAAATAACATGGTGCATGGAATTAAAACAAATCAATGTTATTGACACCAGGTTTCTTTCACAATCACCACCAATTATTATTTGATCGAGAATAATAGCGTGCTACCTATTTAACAGGGATCTAAGACACCTCAGATCTTGGGGGTTAACTAAACTACTTTCCTAGGCGTTTACAATGAACTAAACGCCTAGGACACACACACACACACTTTAATGACTACATTATTGGAAGACTTAATTGTTAAAACCTACATCCCGTGTCCTCTTTATATATTAGAGGATTAGGGTTTACAAATCTCTACTAAGGACTAAATAATAAATCTTCTTTTGCAAGTAAGTCCTTCCATCTTTTTGTAGATTTTCTTCTTGTCACTTTAAGTCCTTGATGTTTCATTCTTTATTGTTTTGTATCATTAAATCAATAAACCCAACAATCTTCCCCTATTTGATGATGACAAAACAAACACGGTTCTTGTACGAACTTCCCTAGACGAAGTAGAGAAATTGAGATAATTAAATCTCACCATGAATGAAACAATCTTGTCTTCCTTTGTCTTCCCCTTAATCCATGCCATGCCACTCCAACATCTCTTCCCCTTTTTGTTATCAACAAATAGGAAATGTAAGCAGTAGAAACTTCCCCTTGAGTGGTGCATGAACATCAAATGATTCTTCAATACCCATAACCCAATGTCTAGATACATTGCATCTTGTTGGGTATCCATAACCCATTAACCATAACCCATGGTTCATAACCCATAACCCATAACCCGGTTTGCAACCCAAAATCCGGACTTAAGCTGACCCAGCAGCCGGATCCCAAGGATTGCACTTGCGGATCCTCAGGGAGGATCCGTGGGAACCATAGGACAATAGAAATTTTTGTCTATAAATAGTGAGCCATTTCTCTCTTGCTCACCACCACTTTTACACATACTTTCTCTTAGTATTGTAACATCTCTAACCTCTGATCCAAAGGATCATTCTATATAGGTTTGTGTTTGTGTGATTCACTAGGTTCCTCTTAAAGGCGAGATCACCACCTCTTGAAGACATGCAAGCTCAATGTCATGAGTTGCTAAGCTTCTTCATCATCAAGACCACTGAAATGTATCTTGTTGATACTTCTTTTCTCCCTCTATAGAAGTGTTGTGTTGAAGGCTGTAGAAAACTAGAAGGGAGGGTTGAATAGTTTTGCCAATTTTAAGTTAGTTTCTAAAAACTTTAGATTCGATGTTAAGTGAAATCTTATGAATGAAGAGAAAGTATAGATGTAAGAGTAATGCAAGTAAAGAAAGTAAAGTAAGGGATAGAAATGACACAACCGATTTATAGTGGTTCGGCTACAAGGACACCTTCCTTGCCCTACTCCACTCCCCGAGTCACCTACTCGAGAGTTCAAGCACTATGTCAACAAACTTCTTCAACTTGGCGGAGAAGCCTTCACAACGTTTCTTACACCTTTTTCCGGTACAAAGCTAAATACCGAGTCCGTAACACGGAGGACCAAACCAACACGACTATTACACAACAAATATGTGAAATATGAAGTACAAGATCTTTGCTACAGAAATATTGTGGAGGAACAAATCAATCAAGGACCCCTTGCTTGGATGACTTGTAGAATGCTCGTGATCTCGCCGTAGAGAAGGACCTATATGAGAATCACAATAGAAGAAAGAAGAACAACTCTCTAGATCAAGTGATCTTTTGTTAGAAGAGTGTAAGAATATATGAGAGAGTTAGTAAGAAGAGAGGTAAGTAAAAATGAAGAAATGGCTATCTATTTATAGGCAAATTCTTGCCACTGTTGCACGGATCCCACGGATCCCTTGCTTAAGGGATCCGTTTAGTATAACTCTAGGGATCCGTGGGACGCTCCTCTTTGCCCATGGGTTTTTGGGTTATGGGTTATAGGTCATGGGTTATGGGTTGGTCCATGGTTATTTATTTAGATACAACGTATCTAATAGATGCAATGCATCTAGTCAATGGATCATGGGTTAAAACCATGGGTCATGGATATGCTCCATGGGTATGGGTCATGGGTTGTGGTTTTTACCCATCCTAATAAACTATTACAACAAATGATTTATTACAACAATTTGTATTAAATGACTATATGTAAATGCTTTACAAAAATAACATGTATCCTTATAATTTTACTTATGATAACATTATATTTGTTATTAACAAAACACAAAGATATCACTAAATATTAATAAACTTTTTTACGGTTTATTTGTATTAACAATCTCCCCCTTTTTGTTGATGACAAAACATAATGTTATGATGAGTAAAACTTAAGATTAGATGTATGTTTTGAAAGCCTAAGTTTTACTTCTTCTCCCCCTTTTTGTCGAAAAAAAGTGTCCCTAATAAAGAAATAAAATGTGGAAAAATAGTCCACGTATCTCTAACTTCCCCTTGACGGTAGCTCCCCTTAGAATGGGGCGTCAAGTGAGAAACAAAATCCTACAAAGAAAAGGTTAGTAGTAACATGCATAAATAATCTTGTGATTGACGAGAATCAAGATTGGGAGCCAAGGTATGTAAACAATGCCTTGTAATAAAACAACAAAATGTAGTGGTATTTATGCCACATACAAGTATGTAAAACTAAGAACAAGACTTGTTCTTAAAAATGAATCAAAAGAAAAATACTAAAAGTAATAAAAATGATTCCTTCCATGCTTGCATAAGGTTATGGATGGAAGTTTTGGTGAGTGATGATGTTGATGCGATCAAGGATGAGGTTAAGTATGACTCGCATTTCTTCCCTAATTTCTATTGCAAGATCCCAAGTTGATTGGCAATGTTCACAATGTAAGTGATGTGGGTAATGAGTGCGGAAGTTTTCCGGGTTATTTTGATTTGTGAGATGCGGAAGTTTTGGTGGAAAAGTTGAAACATACGGGTCAAAATCCGGAATGTTTGGAAGTGGTGGTGGAAAAGAACCTAGATGTTCTTGTAACACAATGGGAGCTAAAGGTGGTGAGGTTTCAAGGTCTTTGAAGATTGTGTTTGGAGAAGTGGGAGGTGTCAGAAAGACTAGGTCTTTTTGCTTGGTTTGTTGAGATCTTGTTGGAGTCTTAAGGAGTTCCAAAAGAGTGACCTTAGGTGGGGATTTGATGGGTGATGAAGTTGGTGTACTTGTTGGTGATGAATGAGGTGCTATAATGGAAGAATCTTGTGGTGAATGAGTGGTTGGTGATGAACCATTTGATGATGGTTTTGCTAAGCAACAAGGCCGGATGCTAATCCGTGCGGTTTTTCAAGATTTGGGTGGTGGTACTTTGGAAGGTGGGAGGAAAGAGTTTTGGATTTCTGATCTGTGCTGAAAACAGTCAAGCTACCTCACACAAACCAGCCACTTGTGAATGGCCGACCGTAAGAAGCTTAAAACCGCTTAAAACACAAATACAATGAAGTCCAGGAGAATACAGTGAATTCCCGGGTCGTTATGTCCCACGGAGACTCAATGGTGTTAAACAACTTCAGATGATAGAATGATCACTAAGGATAGTGATCAGTAAGGTTTTGGATGGATAATTACCTAAAGAAAAGATCTACAAATTACAGCGACTTAAATGCAAATTAAGAAAATTAAAAAGATAAAAGATATTAAATAAACGCTATCACTATATTTAAAGTGATGAACGTTTATGATTTATAAAACAAAATCACTTAAATAAACTATTTTAACTAAAACATAAACTTAAATTATCTAAAAATTTAACTTAAAATGAGAACGAGCGTTATGTATAAAAATTACGCTGGAGCGCAAGATAAAACGTAAAATTTATGAAATAAAAGGCCTACAAGTGTAAAAATAATATTTTTACAAAATATATGACAAAAGAAAATTTTAGAAAAAAGAATTATATTTTTTAGACTTTTATATTTTTTATTATGATTTAAATAAGTTTTTACACTAATTAAATGTTTAAAAATACTAAAACAAATGAGAAAAATCTGAAACTTTTATAGAAAATACTTTATACTATTACAAATTTATGAAAATTAAAAAACTGGAAAAAGCTACTCTGAATAAGCTCGAAATAAGCCAAAATCTCGTTTAAGCTAAAATGGACAAAACGTATATAAGAGATAGATTGTGCAAGATTCTAACGAGACAAGTCCCAAGGGCAACTGGTATCCAGGTACCCTTCTAACGCGTTCCAAAGGGGGAGGTCTCAGGTTCGAGCCTGCCTACCCCCTTTTTGCAAAACATTTTATTTTTGAAATTTCTTTTTGCAAACTAATCAAACACATGAAGATAAGCACTTTTCTCAACTGTGACTTTTAACAAAAACAACTGATAAGCTCAGTTTGAGCTTATCTTTACCAACAGTAAGCAAGAAACAAAAGAAATAAGCAAAAGGCTTAAGCTAAAAAGCTAATAAGCTACTCAATAAGCAAAATGGGACTGGAAATAAGCAAAAGAACTTATAAAAAGCTAAAATGATAACTGAGAAAGCATAATTACCAAAGAATAAGCACAAAATAAGCCAAAATAAGCACAAGCTTATCTAGTTACACATGGTACTGTTGGTTAACTAGGCAGCTTTAAGCTTATTTTTAAGCACTAAAACAGACTTGGAAATGAAAATAAAAACTGAGACTAACTAACTAACCAATTGAGCTTTACAAAAATCTAATATACAAGGATTGGCTTACTCTAATAAGCTTATGAGAAGCTTATTAAGAAACTGAAAAAAACCATGATTACTTGATGTACACAGGAAATGGACAAATAAAAAGCACTGAGCAGTCCTAGTAAATAAGCTACAAATGGTAAAATAAGCTATGGACTATAGAGACAGCTAGGTGGGCTATTCAAAAAGCTAACTTGCAAAGGCTAATAATCACTAATAAGCTCTCTAAGAGCTTATGAACTAGAGTACCAAAACTGTGCACAGGGCATCTTAACAGAACAGGTACCCAAAAGAAGTAGAAAAATAAGCACTCAAAAAGCTAATGCACATAGAACTAGCATTTTTGTATTTTTGTTTACCAACTAGACTTTAAGACCCTAAGAGCTTTTAGGCTAAAACTTATTATTAAACCCACAATGAAATTATCTTTTTTATTCAAAAACGACCCAAGTGAAATTTGACTTTTTAAGAAAACTAACTAAGTTGACCAAAATGAACTTTAATCTGATTTAAAACACTGATTATGATGTTATAAAGTGAACTAAGACTTATTTGAGTACTTTTAACAACTTGCTAACACAAAATCATGATCCTTGATCTTAAAATTCCAACAGTAAGCAAAGAAAATGAGATCACTTGAGATTTTGACTTTTAATGAACTAAGACTAGTTTTCTTGACTTCTTTAAGTTAATTAGACCAAATGTGACTCAGGACAATAATAAGTAACAACAAACACTCCCTATAACACAGTTAACCAAACACCATATATCATGACTGTTTTTAAGATTTTCAAAGCAAAACATAGATTTAAACCATGAACTTAATTCATAAACTTAGATTATCATATATTAGGTCTAAATAAACATGAAACAACAACAATAACAACATTTGAACACAGAAATCAACTTTATACTATGTGACTGATTATATGAAAAACTTAACAACTAAGAACTTCAATAAACAAACTACTAATATTACACAATAATATCACTTAATAACAAAAAAGGAACATAGAAAACACAAAGATCATAGCATAAAATAAACTTAAACAGTAAAATGAAAAATTGAAGTAAAAGCTTACAAGAGTGTCCATGATGAATGCAAAGTGACAAGAACCATTCTTAGGACAAGGTTACACCTAATAGCTTCCCATTAAGCTCCTAATATCCCTTAAACAATCCAGATTTCACCCTGCTCCACCTTGTTCTTTTGAGTAAACCCATTTCTTCAACCTTTTCTTTTTGTATTTTTGATTTATATGTTGCAACTGATTTTAAGGTTTCTAAAAGCCTTAGAGCTTTTGTCAGGAGCCTAAGTGACCTATAGAGTCCATATAATCAACTACAAACAACAAGGAAATGTAAATGACATGAAATTAAAAGACAGTTATGAAAAACATGAGATTTAAAGAAGACTTGCATTAAAACTGTAAATTAAGGTTCCATTACACTACTGAAAGTTTTAAAATAACAATTACACTAAGAAAACATTAAAGATTTACTCTACGAAAGCAAGTTTAAATCTAAGTTACACTAGTGACAATTGGCTATCCCAAGAGTGAGTTTTCCTCTGCTCCTTCTTCTTTTTTTATAGTCTTTGAATTCCTTGGTGACTTCTAAAACTATCCCACCAATTTCCAACCGTTGGATCTTCATGATTCATCATAACTGCCATTTGTCCATTTTGGCGCCAAAATAGTCAAGAGCAGTTTTTTTGCATTTAAAGAAATTTGGAAGATGTAGAGGTGTTTAGGGGAGTTGGTAGTGAGCTGGAAAGGTGGAAGGGATGAGGTGGAAAGGTGAAAACCACGCTGGTTTTGGGATTCAGCTTGTGGAGAAGGAGATGTACAGTGTTGGCGGATTTGAGTTTTTAAACCGGTTTTTAATATTTAAACGGTGTTGGGTTGGGCTTAGCTGGGTTAGGATTGGACTGGATTGTGGGAGTATATATATTTAAGGGTCCGGTTTGGTTTATGTAAATAAGAGCCCAAGGACCAAAGTTGTAGTTCCTGAAATCTTGAGGGACTGAGCCTGCAATATTTCCAAAGTATTCACAAGGACTAAAATTGTTAAGTTAGATAAACCAAAGGACTTATTTTGCATTTTTACAATTTAAAATACCCCGAGGACCATTTATGTAATTTTCCAAAGTTTAGGGGGTTAAATTGTAATTTCCTCAAAGTTATCAAAATAGTTCCAAATTGTAAGTTCATGCATAGTACAAGGGTAATTTGTGAAATTTCCAAGTTTTGAATACCCAGGGACTATTTTTGCCAATTTTGTAACTTGAAGGGTAAAAGTTGCCATTTTGTATAAACTTTCATCCAGGGATCATTTGTGAATATTTTTGGTTTCCCAAGGACTTAAGTTGACTTTTCATTCATTTAAAACATTTAGGGACTAGTTTTGACAATTTATGTAACTCCAGGGACTGAAAACGACAATTGTTGTGAAATTGATCATTTTTCACTTGTTTTTCAATCTTTTGTACCTGAATCACATAAAAACACATTTAAATGATATTTATAACATTTTGTGAGTCATTTGTGTGTTTTTGGTTGTTTTGTGGGTTTAAACAGTATAAAATATATGTGTATTTAGACACATATCAAATCCCCCACACTGAGATATTGCTAGTCCCTAGCAATGATTTGAGAAAACTTGATGGATTTTATCTCTTTACCAAAAGCCATCACTTCTGGAGTAGCCAATTGTTTTGATTCAAGTAAGAACCTTGGTACACTGATAACCAAATGATTTTGAGCAAATCATAAGCTGTAAACGGATTTGATTCGTCTTTACCAGAAGCCGTACCCTTCCGGACTAGCCAACTCTTAGATAAATTATCAATATTATCTTTGGTGAGCTGATTACCAATTATGGTTTTTCCACTGCCTTTACCACAAGCCATAATCTTGCGGGCTAGCCAACTCTTTACTAATTAGGATATGGTGAGTTGAGAACCATACAATTTTGGGCAAATTGCAAGCCATATAAACGGATTTGAGATATCTTTACCAAGAGCCGTTTGCTCCTGGATTAGCCAATCCTTTTGTGTGTTAGACATGGTGGACTGATTACCATTTGTTGTGTTTAGTACATAGTACTTCCACTAAAAAAAATTTTAAATTTGGCCATTTTGGGGGAAAAAGGGACTAAAAGGGTACATTTATGATCAAATTCGCCAGAATTTCCCCCCCACACTTAGAAATGAATATTGTCCTCAATATTCAAAACTAAATGGGGTAACACAACAATTATTTTATTTTTTCTGCATTTACAATTTTCAAAGTTTTTTTTTTTTTTTTTTTTTTTTTATACAACAGGTGGGTTATTACCCCCACACTAGGTGGTAGAACAGAGAAAGAAGACAGAAATATGGGTGAAAACCCATATAGTGTGGCTTGTTTTTGATAACCAAGTCACTAGCTTGACTTGACCCCGAATTAAATGGTTCATGGGGAAACTGAGTGGGATTGCCACTCAAAGAATGGGTGAGAAATTGGAGTGGGATTGCCACTCACAGAATTATGAATATTCATCACTTAAGATGAGTCTAAGAATCTTTAGAAAGAAACTCAGAAAAGGCGAGAAGAATCTTTTTGATTTTTGATTTTATAAAAAGAAATGGAAAATATTTTTGTATTTTTAGATTTATATATATATACAGAAGAAAGAAAATTCCTAACAACCGCCCCTCGAAAGGGAATCTGGGTCTGACAGAGCTCAGCAACTGTAAACAGCCAACAACCAAATGTTGTAACTGAGGGACTTATCAAACTGGGCAAGTTGTGCAAAGGAAAAAATGTTTTTGTATTTTATATTGTTTTTGGTGCTATTAACACCTTAGGAAAATATTTTTAACTTTACAAAAAACTTTTTACAAATGGTGGTATATGTGCAACAATGGATCTGAAAATGGCTAAACACACGCTAAAGCCTCCCCGGCAGCGGCGCCAAAATTTGATCTGTGCTGAAAACAGTCAAGCTACCTCACACAAACCGGCCACTTGTGAATGGCCGACCGTAAGAAGCTTAAAACCGCTTAAAACACAAATACAATGAAGTCCAGGAGAATACAGTGAATTCCCGGGTCGTTATGTCCCACGGAGACTCAATGGTGTTAAACAACTTCAGATGATAGAATGATCACTAAGGATAGTGATCAGTAAGGTTTTGGATGGATAATTACCTAAAGAAAAGATCTACAAATTACAGCGACTTAAATGCAAATTAAGAAAATTAAAAAGATAAAAGATATTAAATAAACGCTATCACTATATTTAAAGTGATGAACGTTTATGATTTATAAAACAAAATCACTTAAATAAACTATTTTAACTAAAACATAAACTTAAATTATCTAAAAATTTAACTTAAAATGAGAACGAGCGTTATGTATAAAAATTACGCTGGAGCGCAAGATAAAACGTAAAATTTATGAAATAAAAGGCCTACAAGTGTAAAAATAATATTTTTACAAAATATATGACAAAAGAAAATTTTAGAAAAAAGAATTATATTTTTTAGACTTTTATATTTTTTATTATGATTTAAATAAGTTTTTACACTAATTAAATGTTTAAAAATACTAAAACAAATGAGAAAAATCTGAAACTTTTACAGAAAATACTTTATACTAATACAAATTTATGAAAATTAGAAAACTGGAAAAAGCTACTCTGAATAAGCTCGAAATAAGCCAAAATCTCGTTTAAGCTAAAATGGACAAAACGTATATAAGAGATAGATTGTGCAAGATTCTAACGAGACAAGTCCCAAGGGCAACTGGTATCCAGGTACCCTTCTAACGCGTTCCAAAGGGGGAGGTCTCAGGTTCGAGCCTGCCTACCCCCTTTTTGCAAAACATTTTATTTTTGAATTTTCTTTTTGCAAACTAATCAAACACATGAAGATAAGCACTTTTCTCAACTGTGACTTTTAACAAAAACAACTGATAAGCTCAGTTTGAGCTTATCTTTACCAACAGTAAGCAAGAAACAAAAGAAATAAGCAAAAGGCTTAAGCTAAAAAGCTAATAAGCTACTCAATAAGCAAAATGGGACTGGAAATAAGCAAAAGAACTTATAAAAAGCTAAAATGATAACTGAGAAAGCATAATTACCAAAGAATAAGGACAAAATAAGCCAAAATAAGCACAAGCTTATCTAGTTACACATGGTACTGTTGGTTAACTAGGCAGCTTTAAGCTTATTTTTAAGCACTAAAACAGACTTGGAAATGAAAATAAAAACTGAGACTAACTAACTAACCAATTGAGCTTTACAAAAATCTAATATACAAGGATTGGCTTACTCTAATAAGCTTATGAGAAGCTTATTAAGAAACTGAAAAAACCATGATTACTTGATGTACACAGGAAATGGACAAATAAAAAGCACTGAGCAGTCCTAGTAAATAAGCTACAAATGGTAAAATAAGCTATGGACTATAGAGACAGCTAGGTGGGCTATTCAAAAAGCTAACTTGCAAAGGCTAATAATCACTAATAAGCTCTCTAAGAGCTTATGAACTAGAGTACCAAAACTGTGCACAGGGCATCTTAACAGAACAGGTACCCAAAAGAAGTAGAAAAATAAGCACTCAAAAAGCTAATGCACATAGAACTAGCATTTTTGTATTTTTGTTTACCAACTAGACTTTAAGACCCTAAGAGCTTTTAGGCTAAAACTTATTATTAAACCCACAATGAAATTATCTTTTTTATTCAAAAACGACCCAAGTGAAATTTGACTTTTTAAGAAAACTAACTAAGTTGACCAAAATGAACTTTAATCTGATTTAAAACACTGATTATGATGTTATAAAGTGAACTAAGACTTATTTGAGTACTTTTAACAACTTGCTAATACAAAATCATGATCCTTGATCTTAAAATTCCAACAGTAAGCAAAGAAAATGAGATCACTTGAGATTTTGACTTTTAATGAACTAAGACTAGTTTTCTTGACTTCTTTAAGTTAATTAGACCAAATGTGACTCAGGACAATAATAAGTAACAACAAACACTCCCTATAACACAGTTAACCAAACACCATATATCATGACTGTTTTTAAGATTTTCAAAGCAAAACATAGATTTAAACCATGAACTTAATTCATAAACTTAGATTATCATATATTAGGTCTAAATAAACATGAAACAACAACAATAACAACATTTGAACACAGAAATCAACTTTATACTATGTGACTGATTATATGAAAAACTTAACAACTAAGAACTTCAATAAACAAACTACTAATATTACACAATAATATCACTTAATAACAAAAAAGGAACATAGAAAACACAAAGATCATAGCATAAAATAAACTTAAACAGTAAAATGAAAAATTGAAGTAAAAGCTTACAAGAGTGTCCATGATGAATGCAAAGTGACAAGAACCATTCTTAGGACAAGGTTACACCTAATAGCTTCCCATTAAGCTCCTAATATCCCTTAAACAATCCAGATTTCACCCTGCTCCACCTTGTTCTTTTGAGTAAACCCATTTCTTCAACCTTTTCTTTTTGTATTTTTGATTTATATGTTGCAACTGATTTTAAGGTTTCTAAAAGCCTTAGAGCTTTTGTCAGGAGCCTAAGTGACCTATAGAGTCCATATAATCAACTACAAACAACAAGGAAATGTAAATGACATGAAATTAAAAGACAGTTATGAAAAACATGAGATTTAAAGAAGACTTGCATTAAAACTGTAAATTAAGGTTCCATTACACTACTGAAAGTTTTAAAATAACAATTACACTAAGAAAACATTAAAGATTTACTCTACGAAAGCAAGTTTAAATCTAAGTTACACTAGTGACAATTGGCTATCCCAAGAGTGAGTTTTCCTCTGCTCCTTCTTCTTTTTTTTATAGTCTTTGAATTCCTTGGTGACTTCTAAAACTATCCCACCAATTTCCAACCGTTGGATCTTCATGATTCATCATAACTGCCATTTGTCCATTTTGGCGCCAAAATAGTCAAGAGCAGTTTTTTTGCATTTAAAGAAATTTGGAAGATGTAGAGGTGTTTAGGGGAGTTGGTAGTGAGCTGGAAAGGTGGAAGGGATGAGGTGGAAAGGTGAAAACCACGCTGGTTTTGGGATTCAGCTTGTGGAGAAGGAGATGTACAGTGTTGGCGGATTTGAATTTTTAAACCGGTTTTTAATATTTAAACGGTGTTGGGTTGGGCTTAGCTGGGTTAGGATTGGACTGGATTGTGGGAGTATATATATTTAAGGGTCCGGTTGGGTTTATGTAAATAAGAGCCCAAGGACCAAAGTTGTAGTTCCTGAAATCTTGAGGGACTGAGCCTGCAATATTTCCAAAGTATTCACAAGGACTAAAATTGTTAAGTTAGATAAACCAAAGGACTTATTTTGCATTTTTACAATTTAAAATACCCCGAGGACCATTTATGTAATTTTCCAAAGTTTAGGGGGTTAAATTGTAATTTCCTCAAAGTTATCAAAACAGTTCCAAATTGTAAGTTCATGCATAGTACAAGGGTAATTTGTGAAATTTCCAACTTTTGAATACCCAGGGACTATTTTTGCCAATTTTGTAACTTGAAGGGTAAAAGTTGCCATTTTGTATAAACTTTCATCCAGGGATCATTTGTGAATATTTTTGGTTTCCCAAGGACTTAAGTTGACTTTTCATTCATTTAAAACATTTAGGGACTAGTTTTGACAATTTATGTAACTCCAGGGACTGAAAACGACAATTGTTGTGAAATTGATCATTTTTCACTTGTTTTTCAATCTTTTGTACCTGAATCACATAAAAACACATTTAAATGATATTTATAACATTTTGTGAGTCATTTGTGTGTTTTTGGTTGTTTTGTGGGTTTAAACAGTATAAAATATATGTGTATTTAGACACATATCAATTTCTTGAAAGGGATTGTTTGCACTAGGTGATTCATCTATATTGGAAGATCTTTTGGATGACATGATGATGTTTGTTTGTGAGGTTGAGAGTGATGAATATGCAAGTATTTTGGGAATCCTATTTATAGAAAAATAATGCATTGTAATGAATGCTTGACCCAAAATATGGATTAAAATCTAATGATGTTAGGAATTAGAAAATTCAGTCGTTAAAGTGTCGGTCACCTCAAGTATATGTATTCGATAGAAAGCTCGTAGTCGTAGTCATGTTATGTTAGTAAGTAGTTTGTTAAGTAACACCGTGGAGGACGGACGGGTCTTGAAAAATCATGCTTTGTAGTTTTCAAACATACACGGATCGTATCAAGATTTTAAAGTACAACATACTTAAAGAAACTTGGTAACGAAGCTTTGATACCAATTGTGGAAAACTAGAAGGGGGGTTGAATAGTTTTACCAATTTAAAACTTCCTTTTAAATATTTAGATCGACTTATGTCAATCTATTTGGTTGTTTATGTTGGACGTTGATAGATAGATATATAAACATGTAATGAAAGATAAAGAGTAAGAAGCACATCACCACGACACAAGTATTTATAGTGGTTCGGCTACAAGGACACCTTCCTTTCCCTACTCTACTCCCCGAGTCACCTACTCGAGAGTTCGTAATCACTACACCAATCTCCTTATGGCGGAGTTTGTTAGACTCCTTGAGATCGTTTTGAGCCTTACGGTTAAACAATAACATATATAAATAACATGGTACGCAGCGGAATTAAAACAAATCAATGTTATTGACATAAGGTTTCTTTCACAATCACCACCAATTATTATTTGATCAGAATAATAACGTGCTACCTAACTGTAACAGGGATCTAAGACACCTCAGATCTTGGGGGTTAACTAAACTACTTTCCTAGGCGTTTACAATGAACTAAACGCCTAGGACACACACACACACACACTTTAATGACTACATTATTGGAAGACTTAATTGTTAAAACCTACATCCCATGTCCTCTTTATATACTAGAGGATTAGGGTTTAAAAATCTTTACTAAGGACTAAATAATAAATCTTCTTTTGCAAGCAAGTCCTTCCATCTTTTTGTAGATTTTCTTCTTGTCACTTTAAGTCCTTGATGTTTCATTCTTTATTGTTTTGTATCATTAAATCAATAAACCCAACAATCTTCCCCTATTTGATGATGACAAAACAAACACGGTTCTTGTACGAACTTCCCTAGACGAAGTAGAGAAATTGAGATAATTAAATCTCACCATGAATGAAACAATCTTGTCTTCCTTTGTCTTCCCCTTAATCCATGCCATGCCACTCCAACATCTCTTCCCCTTTTTGTTATCAACAAATAGGAAATGTAAGCAGTAGAAACTTCCCCTTGAGTGGTGCATGAACATCAAATGATTCTTCAAATCTGTAAGCTCCTTGTAATGATCACTTGTGAAGAAAACCAAATATAATGAATTTGATGAAGAAGTAAAATAACACAAACTTTTGTCTTATATCTTGCACTATAGATGACTTTGAACGTATACCCATGTATAGGGAGATCGCAATCTCTTGACGATAATCACTGAGCACAATAACGTCACTCCTTTAAGTGTTATGTCAATTCTTCGTCACAATCATTGAAGCAGAAACAAGTTACTTTTAAACGATTCCGCCGTTTAAAAATATAATAATAACACGCATCTAAGAAATTCACTTCACCTTCAAATAAGTGATAAATAATCGCTTTCATAATCAATTCTTCAATAAAACCAAAAACGAGCCTTTTAAAATTTTCAGAACAAATTCTAATCTTGTGTGTGTGAACCAACTCTGTGTGTGTGTATCATTCTCAACTTCCCCTCAATTCCAAAAAAGTAATAATCTTCCCAAGTTGCCATCTTTAACCAGAAATCATGTGTTCAATCCACATTCACCTTCACGTCAGGTTCACCAAAAGCCTCCAATAAACATAATACAATATAGCACCGCCCATAATCAACAAGTAGCCAATCAATATAGGTCAATAATATCATGCTCATTGATATTAAATTCACACAAAACTTACACTGTAGGATAGAGCACCTCATAATAAATTAGCAAGAATTGACATTGAGGTCCATCAAACAGTATCAATGTAGCCTTGCAAATTTATAACCAATCACCTCCACTGTCTCATATGATACAATATAAAACATTAGCATTCACTACTTGGTTGGTTGCCACTTATCCATTATGCTACGTATTTATACATGTCGCATGGGTATATAACAGTAGTAGCGGAGATCAAGTAGTACATAAATAATACCTTTTCTCGTACATCCAACCATGCAATTGTAGACCTCAAACTTATTACCAACTGAGCAATACCACAAAGAAAATAACCTATTTTATATGACCAAACTCAGTAGCTCTAAATCAATGCTAACCATGATAACTCAAACTAGTAATCTTACTCCACCAAATCAGCCACAACAAGTTAAATGTTTCATGTTAACTAAATGCCTGTCGAAGGAATACCTGTAGCAGCATAGACCACGACAATCATTCAAAAACTAGCAGTAGTAAAGTACGTTGTAGTGAATCGCCGCTGTTGTCTTTTGCGAGCAGTACCAACAATGATGAGCAGTGGTAAACTTCAAACGCAGCAGTGATATCAAGATAACGTATAGCAGTGGAGAGTATCGTTCGAGCGGGGGTAACAAAATATACTAGTAGTGGTTATAAGCCTTGTAGCAGTGGATACAAAGTAGTAGCAGTGGTCAAAACTATCTCGAGCAGGACGTTATGCTAGAAGTGGTACGAGAAGCTCTAGCAGTGGTAATGACTTAACACTAGCAGTGGCGAACTACCAAGCAGTGGTTTCCATGGAACGATAGCAGTAGTTACAAAAAGATAGCAACAGTTTCAATAAGGTAGCAGCAGATTGCAAAACGAGCAGTAGAAAAATATCACGAGAGCGTATAGCAGCAGTAGTATGTTCCTTACTCCCATGCTACTTTTAGGGTTTATTCAAAACCCTTCATGTGACTTGATATTTATTACTAACGTAGCACCACTGACTTACTTATAAACCCTAACATTCGTTTTTGAAAACCTTTGTCTGCAGCCATATTCGACAGCCTGTAATTTTTGCATAAAAGCTCAGATCGACGATCCCTCTGGTGAAAAGTTAGATGAATATATATAGAACGTCCACCAAAAATTTCGTCACAATCCAATGGCTAACGAAAAAGTTATCTCGTTTTTAAAACAGTGCTGCAGAAAGTTGCGAATTTTGTATAACCTCGAATTTCTTCATTTTTTTTGGCCAAGAAATCTTGTGAATCCCTAAGTAACGAGCTCCCCAAGCTCTAAAACCAATTGTGGAGTTTGTTAGACTCCTTGAGATTGTTTTGAGCCTTAGGGTTAAGCAATAACATAGATAAATAACATGGTACGCAGCGGAATTAAAACAAATCAATGTTATTGACACCAGGTTTCTTTCACAATCACCACCAATTATTATTTGATCAGAATAATAACGTGCTACCTAACTGTAATAGGGATCTAAGACACCTCAGATCTTGGGGGTTAACTAAACTACTTTCCTAGGCGTTTACAATGAACTACACGCCTAGGACACACACACACTTTAATGACTACATTATTGGAAGACTTAATTGTTAAAACCTACATCCCATGTCCTCTTTATATACTAGAGGATTAGGGTTTACAAATCTCTACTAAGGACTAAATAATAAATCTTCTTTTGCAAGCAAGTCCTTCCATCTTTTTGTAGATTTTCTTCTTGTCACTTTAAGTCCTTGATGTTTCATTCTTTATTGTTTTGTATCATTAAATCAAAAAACCCAACACTGTTTGATTCAGCAGACCCACAGATCCCTGGCTGTATACTAGCCGGTTCCCTTTTTGTGGGATACGTGGGATCCGTGACTACAGTGGCTTGTTTTTCTATTGCTTTTACGAATTGTGTTTCTTTGTTTTCACTAATTGACGCATTAAGTTCCTGAAAACCTAGACCTTTTTGGTTGTTTCCGGTTTTAATACTATCCAATATCATATCTAAGGTATTAGTGTTCATTCTAGCAATCTTAGAGTCTAGATGATCAACTAGTATTTGAAGTTGAACGCAATGTTCACATTCACCACTTGCTATCTTCCCCTTTTCTAGACGTTTTAATTTCTCCTTTAACTCTATGACTTCCTTTTCTAAATGTTGGTTTTGGTTTTTCAAAAACTTGTTTTTGTTGATTACTTTTAAGCTAATTTTTTAAAGTTTATCATATTCATTATGCAAAGAGTCATCATCTGTAACACCCCCAAAATTTCATAGCGGAAGCGTTCGGGTCATGGGGTGCTACTAAATCAATATACACAACACAAGGTAATAAAGAATGGAAATTTTATTCCATTTTCAAAATATAGATTAATTTAAGAAATTAGTTTTACATCATTGTTTCAAAGTGCGGAAGTAAAGCCCATAAAAATATATGTTGTCCCATTAAAATTTGTATTAAAATGTTTGGAAACACTTCGGATGCCAGTCTTCAACGAATGCCTTTGCCATTGCCCACGCCAATAAGTAAACCTGAGAAAAACATGCTAAAATGTCAACATAAAGGTTGGTGAGTTCATAGGTTTAAGTAATCAAGTTTTCAAGTTGGACCACAGTTGCACATATAGCATCTCCGTGAATGACACTATATGCAAAAAGTCTATTACGCTAATACCAAGTTCATGCGACCGAAACTACGACAGTGTGCATGCATCTATAAGCATGATAAATAAAAGCCCAGCAAGTGTATTTCCAGTACACTCAATCAATACGATATGATATACGTCCGACGTTTGCCTATCCGGTCAAACTCGAACGGGGGTGTCATCCCCAATAGATCTATTCATAACAATCGCGCCTCCCCAAAGGGAACTAACGGTAGCATAGTTGGGATTCAAGGTTGTTTCACGTAATAGTGTTTTCAGTTTCAGGTCCGAAAAGAGTTTTGCATGTTTCTCACCCCATAGTTTTATAAAGCAAGTAATAAAAGTAAAAGTGGGGCTATAAACTCACGTAATAGTGTAATCATTTTTAAGTCCGAAAAGAGTTTTGCATGTTTCTCACCCCATAGTTTTATAAAGCAAGTAAATAAGAGTAAAAGTGGGGCTATAAACTCACGTAATAGTGTAATCAGTTTTAAGTCCGAAAAGAGTTTTGCATGTTTCTCACCCCATAGTTTTATAAAGCAAGTAAATAAGAGTAAAAGTGAGGCTATAAACTCACCTTAGCAGTTCGGTGAATAAGCACAAAGATATTGAGTGTGATAAAGCAATGGCTCCTACCCGGAACTTAAGAACGAGATGACAAGTCTCAGAATAATGACAAACGTTTGGTTCGCGACCAGAATGATAGAGCATTGAATATACAATTCAATAGAGCGATATTAGCGTAGGTTTATAAATATGACGATGTTACCGAGAGTTTTGTTTATTTACTTTAAGTTGTGTCGGTATCGAGTAGTGTTTTCATATATTTATATACTTATAAATATATATAAGTTTAATTAGTTATCGACTTAGAAATTTTCATATATGAACACTAGGTTGTCAAAATACTTGTTTTTGTAAAGTCGTTATAAGTTTATAAGTTTTCTAAACATTTTTCCAAATTTACACTTTTCACCCTCGAGTTATAAAAAGTACGAGTTTAGTCCCTAAACTTTTTGAAAATGACACTTTGTACCCATAATTATCTCATGCTTAAAGTTTCTAGATTTGTCGTTTTTAGTCCCTCATAAAAACTGTTTTTGCAAAGTATCTTTAAAAGTTGGATTTTTACATTTTTAGAACCATTTTCACCTTAGTTAAGTAGTTTGAAGTTGAGGGGTGAAATCTGTCAATAGGTGATAGTTGCAAAACAAAAAGGAATGAAAAAGGTGTAAGAGGAGGGATTCGAACCATGGACCTCTCGCTTAAAGCCCATACGTGATAACCAACTGAGCTAGGCTTGTTTCATGTTTTATTTCCTACGCGACATGGTATATAAGGTGCAGTTCCTATTATCATTTTCTTTTGTAAACATGCAACTGTTTTATGTCGTGGTATGTGCATGTTTATTTAAGTTGTTATTTCTACTTCTTCTTCAGGGAGTTAAAGTTATGGCATAGCTCGACATTCATTTTAGTTCTAACGTATCATGGTTTCAAGCGAGCTAAAACAAGTTTTACTTAAACAAAACGTGACTCCTCATCAACCAAACATGGCACATGAGTTTTATTTCAAGTTATGTTGCTAAGTTACCTAGTTAAGAATTTTTAACGGAGTTTCGATATGTATATCATTTTAACGAAACACTAAATGAAGTGAGCTAAGTATCGTTTATGTTCTACAACTAACATTACGAGTCGAAATAGGTTGAATTACTTACTAGGATGTTAGGGGTGTGAGACTCGAACGAGAAGAGAGACGCCAAGAAAACTAAACCGAATGCAATCCAAGTCTTTACCACAAATAACCAAACAAATTCCCTAGTTTGCTAACAACCCGAGTGCTTCTCCTCCTTTCTTCTTACTCGACAGGAACCAAGGAAAGAAAAATGTGAAGTGTTGGTGTTTGAGGTGTGATGAAAGTGCTTAAGGGTGGTGGCTTATATAGCCAAGACAAGTATGGCCTTTAACATTTTTAATCTCCTAGCTCTCTCCTATTCCTAGTTTTATTAGCCACATGCACATTGAACTTGGCCATGGTTTTGAAATGTTTCTAGGCGTGCAAAATGGTTGTACCACTTAGAGGCATGCTCTTGGTTAGTCACTTCATGAAAAACACAAGATCCTTTGGTTATAGAAGTCAAAGGGTGGTAAAGGGACATTAGGGTATTGGTTTATTCTTCTAGGTAGGTGTTTAGGGTGGCTTAGAAGTTGGTACCTTGTCCCCCCTTTGTGGGGTCTTTACACATGTAGCAAGATCAAGAAAAGGAAAAAATAAAGTTGTGCTTTGTTTTGTGTTTACTGTCGTGGGGTTACAAGCAAAAAGGAAGAAAAACAATTTATGCATTTGACCATGGTTTTGTTGGGTCTAGGCTTATTACTATTTGTATACACATGTGACATAAGACAAACTGTCTAGTATTTTTGGACAAAAGGGGTGTTTGTTCGAGCTTCTGTACCGAGACGAAGCAAAAAAATAAGAATGGGGTTGGGCTGGAACGGTTAGACGAGGCCCAAGAGAAATGGGTGGAGTGGATTGTGCTTGGGCTTAGACCCGGTTAAAAAAAAATATAAAAGATTTATTATATATTTATTTTATAAAGTTTTTATTATCGAGGCCGAGGTGAAAAATGTTCAGTGACTTGTTGTGATTATAGTTAGAAACGAAAGAAAAAAAAATAGCCACGAAAATCGGTATGGAAATTCACGAGTTCTTACAGTACCTACCCCTTAAAAGAAACCACGTCCTCGTGGTTTAAGATGCGGGAATCATCGAGGTCGATACGGTGACGAGATGTGAGTATATACTCTTAAAATGTGACGTTTTAAAGAGGCTAGTCGTTCAAGAAAGATTTGGTGACGTGAGGCGATAAGTGAACAACAGATGAAGGATTCGTTAAACGGAATACAACGCGGTTTCATAAAAGAGTACGATAGTTGAGTTCAAAACAGAAAGAACATAGTCGTATGAGGTTACGAAGGATAGAGCATAAGAGTGCCATAAGAGATAGTGACAGAGGTGGTTCAAATACGTGTGCGAGAAAGTTGTATGTTACATAAGGAAATAACATAGAAACAGTGATGAGTTGTACGTTACATAAAGAAATAACGTCGAGGTTGATACAGTGACGAGTTGTACGTTACGTAGAGGTCGATACAGTGACGAGTTGTACGTTACATACAGAAATAACGTAAAAGCATTGATGAATAATACGTTACATAAAGAAATAACATAGAGGCAGTTATGGGAGCATAGCATAGTGCGATATTGTAATAGTGGGCATGTTACACAGTTTAACATAGAGAGGTAACAAGTCTAAGCATTCGTAGTCTACCCTACATTCTCCTTAAATTAATTATTCCTTAATCTCATTCAGTTTGTTACATCAACATTATTCTCATTTAAACTTCGCGACACAATCAAACAAGAACAACCTTAAAGTTTAAATGAGAGTAAGCATATACACATTTAAACTTCGCAACCCAATCAAACAAGAACAGTCTTAAAGTTTAAATGTGAGTTAATTAAGAAACTTAATAATTTTGAGAAATAATTAATTTAATTCAAATAAGAGCTTATACGAACCTAAGATACAGCAGTAACACATAGCATGACTACATCGTGTAGCAGTAGGCAAGGCATGGCAGACATCAACAGTTGTGGTGGCGTTGAAGTGTTTTTAGGAAAATTTGGTTATAGTTTAGGTTTTGAAAAATACCTAATTCTCTATAACCTAGGCTCTGAATACCAATCTGTAACACCCCCAAAATTTCATAGCGGAAGCGTTCGGGTCATGGGGTGCTACTAAATCAATATACACAACACAAGGTAATAAAGAATGGAAATTTTATTCCATTTTCAAAATATAGATTAATTTAAGAAATTAGTTTTACATCATTGTTTCAAAGTGCGGAAGTAAAACCCATAAAAATATATGTTGTCCCATTAAAATTTGTATTAAAATGTTTGGAAACACTTCGGATGCCAGTCTTCAACGAATGCCTTTGCCATTGCCCACGCCAATAAGTAAACTTGAGAAAAACATGCTAAAATGTCAACACAAAGGTTGGTGAGTTCATAGGTTTAAGTAATCAAGTTTTCAAGTTGGACCACAGTTGCACATATAGCATCTCCGTGAATGATACTATATGCAAAAAGGCTATTACGCTAATACCAAGTTCATGCGACCGAAACTACGACAGTGTGCATGCATCTAGAAGCATGATAAATAAAGCCCAGCAAGTGTATTTCCAGTACACTCAATCAATACGATATCATATCGTCCCGACGTTTGCCTATCCGGTCAAACTCGAACGGGGGTGTCATCCCCAATAGATCTATTCATAACAATCGCGCCTCCCCAAAGGGAACTAACGGTAGCATAGTTGGGATTCAAGGTTGTTTCACGTAATAGTGTTTTCAGTTTCAGGTCCGAAAAGAGTTTTGCATGTTTCTCACCCCATAGTTTTATAAAGCAAGTAATAAAAGTAAAAGTGGGGCTATAAACTCACGTAATAGTGTAATCATTTTTAAGTCCGAAAAGAGTTTTGCATGTTTCTCACCCCAAAGTTTTATAAAGCAAGTAAATAAGAGTAAAAGTGGGGCTATAAACTCACGTAATAGTGTAATCAGTTTTAAGTCCGAAAAGAGTTTTGCATGTTTCTCACCCCATAGTTTTATAAAGCAAGTAAATAAGAGTAAAAGTGGGGCTATAAACTCACCTTAGCAGTTCGGTGAATAAGCACAAAGATATCGAGTGTGATAAAGCAATGGCTCCTACCCGGAACCTAAGAACGAGATGACAAGTCTCAGAATAATGACAAACGTTTGGTTCGCGACCAGAATGATAGAGCATTGAATATACAATTCAATAGAGCGATATTAGCGTAGGTTTATAAATATGACGATGTTACCGAGAGTTTTGTTTATTTACTTTAAGTTGTGTCGGTATCGAGTAGTGTTTTCATATATTTATATACTTATAAATATATATAAGTTTAATTAGTTGTCGACTTAGAAATTTTCATATATGAACACTAGGTTGTCAAAATACTCGTTTTTGTAAAGTCGTTATAAGTTTATAAGTTTTCTAAACATTTTTCCAAATTTACACTTTTCACCCTCGAGTTATAAAAAGTACGAGTTTAGTCCCTAAACTTTTTGAAAATGACACTTTGTACCCATAATTATCTCATGCTTAAAGTTTCCAGATTTGTCGCTTTTAGTCCCTCATAAAAACTGTTTTTGCAAAGTATCTTTAAAAGTTGGATTTTTACATTTTTAGAACCATTTTCACCTTAGTTAAGTAGTTTGAAGTTGAGGGGTGAAATCTGTCAATAGGTGATAGTTGCAAAACAAAAAGGAATGAAAAAGGTGTAAGAGGAGGGATTCGAACCATGGACCTCTCGCTTAAAGCCCATACGTGATAACCAACTGAGCTAGGCTTGTTTCATGTTTTATTTCCTACGCGACATGGTATATAAGGTGCAGTTCCTATTATCATTTTCTTTTGTAAACATGCAACTGTTTTATGTCGTGGTATGTGCATGTTTATTTAAGTTGTTATTTCTACTTCTTCTTCAGGGAGTTAAAGTTATGGCATAGCTCGACATTCATTTTAGTTCTAACGTATCATGGTTTCAAGCGAGCTAAAACAAGTTTTACTTAAACAAAACGTGACTCCTCATCAACCGAACATGGCACATGAGTTTTATTTCAAGTTATGTTGCTAAGTTACCTAGTTAAGAATTTTTAACGGAGTTTCGATATGTATATCATTTTAACGAAACACTAAATGAAGTGAGCTAAGTATCGTTTATGTTCTACAACTAACATTACGAGTCGAAATAGGTTGAATTACTTACTAGGATGTTAGGGGTGTGAGACTCGAACGAGAAGAGAGACGCCAAGAAAACTAAACCGAATGCAATCCAAGTCTTTACCACAAATAACCAAACAAATTCCCTAGTTTGCTAACAACCCGAGTGCTTCTCCTCCTTTCTTCTTACTCGACAGGAACCAAGGAAAGAAAAATGTGAAGTGTTGGTGTTTGAGGTGTGATGAAAGTGCTTAAGGGTGGTGGCTTATATAGCCAAGACAAGTATGGCCTTTAACATTTTTAATCTCCTAGCTCTCTCCTATTCCTAGTTTTATTAGCCACATGCACATTGAACTTGCCCATGGTTTTGAAATGTTTCTAGGCGTGCAAAATGGTTGTACCACTTAGAGGCATGCTCTTGGTTAGTCACTTCATGAAAAACACAAGATCCTTTGGTTATAGAAGTCAAAGGGTGGTCAAGGGACATTAGGGTATTGGTTTATTCTTCTAGGTAGGTGTTTAGGGTGGCTTAGAAGTTGGTACCTTGTCCCCCCTTTGTGGTGTCTTTACACATGTAGCAAGATCAAGAAAAGGAAAAAATAAAGTTGTGCTTTGTTTTGTGTTTACTGTCGTGGGGTTACAAGCAAAAAGGAAGAAAAACAATTTATGCATTTGACCATGGTTTTGTTGGGTCTAGGCTTATTACTATTTGTATACACATGTGACATAAGACAAACTGTCTAGTATTTTAGGACAAAAGGGGTGTTTTGTTCGAGCTTCTGTACCGAGACAAAGCAAAAAAATAAGAATGGGGTTGGGCTGGAACGGTTAGACGAGGCCCAAGAGAAATGGGTGGAGTGGATTGTGCTTGGGCTTAGACCCGGTTAAAAAAAAATATAAAATATTTATTATATATTTATTTTATAAAGTTTTTATTATCGAGGCCGAGGTGAAAAATGTTCAGTGACTTGTTGTGATTATAGTTCGAAACGAAAGAAAAAAAATAGCCACGAAAATCGGTATGGAAATTCACGAGTTCTTACATCATCTAATGATGAGCTACTAATGTATTCGTGACATACCTCGTCATTTTCCATGAGACAAATTTCTTCGTCCTCCTCCTCGCTCATTCCCCACGATCCGCTCACGAATGCTTTTTGATTATCACGTTTGGGACACTTACTAATAAAGTGGTTTAGTTCCCCACATTTAAAGCAAGCGTGATCATCCCTTGCCTTCTCGTCCTCTTTTCTTTTCCGGAATCCTTTCTTGTCGTCATATGGTTGTTTGACATATCTTCCCTTTCTTCTAAAGAACTTTATGAAGTCCCTTACCGCCATGGCATACTCCTCGTCATCACTATCCGAAGAGGAGTCCTCTTCATCGCTTGACACCTTCTTGGCTTTAAGGGCAAGAGATTTGTGCTTCTCTTTCACTCTTGAGGCTTTGGAATCTTTATCAAGGACAAGATCATAGACCTTTAAGTTGCCTATGAGTTCATCAAGGGTGAGGATTGTCAAGTCTTTTGATTCTTCGATTGCCGTCACCTTAGATCTCCATTTAGATGGAAGTGCCCTTAGATATTTCCTAACATGATTACGGCTAGAAAAACATTCATCAAGTGCTTGTAAAGATGTAATTATAGTATTAAAATTAGCAAAAGAATGATCTATAGTTTCATCATCCGATATTCAAAATTGTTCATATTTTTGAACAAATAAATCTATTTTATTGTTTTTCACTTGTTGATTTCCTTGATGAGTTACAACTAAAGAATTCCAAATTTCTTTAGAGGTTTTAAGCATGGAGATTCTTTCGAATTCCTTTTTGGGTAAAGCATTATATAAAACCATTTTAGCTTCACTATTTTTAGAAAGCTTTTTCTTAATCTCATCGGTGAGTTTATCATGAGGTATGTTAACTAAATTTCCATTTTCATCTTTTGCAGTGGCTTCAAAATCGCCTTCAACAATGATGTACCAAAGATCAATATCTTTAGACTTCACATACGTTTCGAATCTATTTTTCCAATATATAAAACCATTAGTTTCAAGTAGTGGAGGTCGTTGCATGGATTGCCCTTCCTTGTAATTTTCAGAACCCATAGTGATCGAAAAGTTTTTAAAATACGGTTTACTTTAAAACTTTTATAAACTTAGCTCTTGATGCCAATTGTAGAAAACTAGAAGGGGCGGTTGAATAGTTTTGCTGATTTTAAGTTAGTTTCTAAAAACTTTAGATTCGATGTTAAGTGAAATCTTATGAATGAAGAGAAAGTATAGATATAAGAGTAATGCAAGTAAAGAAAGTAAAGTAAGGGATAGAAATGACACAATCGATTTATAGTGGTTCGGCTACAAGGACACCTTCCTTGCCCTACTCCACTCCTCGAGTCACCTACTCGAGAGTTCAAGCACTATGTCAACAAACTCCTTCAACTTGGCGGAGAAGCCTTCATAACGTTGCGTACACCTTTTTCTTGTACAAAGCTAAATACCAAGTCCGTAACACGGAGGACCAAACCAACACGACTATTACACAACAAATATGTGAAATATGAAGTACAAGATCTTTGCTACAGAAATCTTGTGGAGGAGCAAATCAATCAAGGACCCCTTGCTTGGATGACTTGTAGAATGCTCTTGATCTCGCCTTAGAGAAGGACCTATATGAGAATCACAATAGAAGAAAGAAGAACAACTCTCTAGATCAAGTGATCTTTTGTTAGAAGAGTGTAAGAATATATGAGAGAGTTAGTAAGAAGAGGGGTAAGTAAAAATGAAGAAATGGCTCTCTATTTATAGGCAAATTCTTGCCACTGTTGCACGGATCCCACGGATCTCTTGCTTAAGGGATCCGTCTAGTGTAACTCCAGGGATCCTTGGGACGCTCCTCTTTGCCCATGGGTTTTTGGGTTATGGGTCATGGGTCATGGGTTATGGTTTGGTCCATGGTTATTTATTTAGATACAATGTATCTAATAGATGCAATGCATCTAGTCAATGGATCATGGGTTAAAACCATGGGTCGTGGATATGCTCCATGGGTATAGGTCATGGGTTATGGTTTTTACCCATCCTAATAAACTATTACAACAAATGATTTAGTACAACAATTTGTATGAAATGACTATATGTAAATGCTTTACAAAAATAACATGCATCCTTATAATTTTACTTATGATAACATTATATTTGTTATCAACAAAACACAAAAAGATCGTTAAATATTAATAAAAGTTTTTACGGTTTATTTGTATTAACAAAGGCATTAGTGAAAGGTGCCGAAGGGTCGTGTCGAAGGCATTAATGAAAGGTGCCAAGGGTGTACATTCGATATGGTGCATCGATGTACAAGATAGATAGTTTGGGTTAAAGGATATTGATATCCTTATGGTGTTGTAATAAGGAGTGCGTCTCCTTTGGGGTAGTCGTGTAGTGTTGGGTAGTAGTTCCTCCTTTGTAATGGAACTCGGTATCTAGCCTTGTACCGGATAAAGTGTAGGCGACGTTGTGATATTTGTGGTTCTACCTCGTCGAAGAACTCGGTGTCTAACCTAGTATCGGATAAAGAGTAGGCGACGTTGTGAAGGCTTCTCCTCCACAATAAGGAGCTTGTGTTGTGTAGTGCTTACGAACTCTCGAGTGGGGTACTAGGGGAGTGGAGTAGGGCAAGGAAGGTGTTCTTATAGCCGAACCACTATAAATACTCGTGTCGTGGTTTTGTGTTTCCTTACTCTTTATCTTAGCATTACTTACTTATATGCTTATCTATCATTATCCAACACGCATAACAAATAGATTGACATAAGTTGATCTAAATAGTTTAAAACAAAGTTTATTCGGTAAAACTATTCAACCCCCCTTCTAGTTTTCCACAATTTGTACCAGAGCTTCGTTACCAAGTTTCTTAGAGTATATTGTACTTTTAAAACTTGATATGATCCGTGTATGTTTGAAACTACAAAGAAGGAAATTTCTCAAAACAAAAAGTCACGTTTTTAGAAACCATTATACTGTAAATGTTGGATAGTGATAGATCATTCAAATATTTTCTTTTGAGAATTCCTCATGCTAGGATTCGGGTATTTTAAAAGCTCATGAAGAATTTCGCGTCTATGATTTTCAAAAATCATAAAAAAGAATATATAGCAAACGTATGTTCTTCTATTTATAATACTAATTATTTATAGATAAATTAATTGCTTCTTAATTATATTAGTATTATAATGTTATTACATATAGCATGCAAAGATTCGTAGACTTAATGCTTATACTCCAATATCACAACTCTCCAAAATGTTGTTATCTATATTAAACACATCACCAAGAATAGCATTCTTGGTTGATGTTTATAGACAAAACTACAAACTAGCCATTATACATCTTTACCTCGTAAGGATAACTTGACTATTCAAAAGTTTTTGTTCATTTCTCACATGGGGATACTGGCATTACATTAGTAATCTATGTCAATAGTGTCCATGTGAAACTATCCATATCATGATAAAATAGTATTTTGTCATGATTCTTAACTTCCTAACTTATGACTTGCTCGTAAAAAGGAAACCTCGTCAAAAAGGACTTGTAAACACGAAAACTCGTCAAAACCTTGAACCTAAAACAACCCCTAAGTTATAGAGAAAGACCATTGACAAAAATCAAAAATCAAAACTCCCGTGTCAAAATTATCAAACTCACTTAAACTATTTTTGCTGCTGAACTGCTGGATCCTCGCGCTTAAACTAGCCGGATCCCTTTTTCAAGGGATCCGTGGGAACCGGCACATCAGAAGACAGAATAAGTGCTTGATGATCACTGTAGACTTCTACTTCCTACTTTACTCTTCCACATACGAACATAAACCCAAAATTACTGTTCATAAAAGATCCTTCTTCATCATTCCAAGGAAAGCAATCACTTGTTTAAGTATTATCTTCACTACATTGTAATTTCCATTCTCTAGTTCCTAGTAGCACAATTTTTCATCTTGAGAACTTTGGTTCAAGTGGGTTAATCACAATTTGCTATCACATTGTTTTCTAAGATAAACTAATCAAAGAATAAACATTGTTAATACAAATTAGAACTCATTTTGAATTCAAAATAGATGTGTTGAGCAAAAATTATGTTGAACCTCAATAAGAAACTATTCACATAATTAACACCACATTGTGGTTTTGCCGTTTAGGATCAATCATGCCAAGCTCTAGGCAACAAGACTACCAAGATACGGCACACTACATACCAATGTACCATCAAAAGGAAGGTCTTAGCCCCGAAGACCGAAAGTCTTTCAACATGTTACAAAAGAGGTTGTTTCACGAAGACCGTGTAGTCGAACCATCATTTCTCAAAAATACCGACATTCCCGAGGTTTTTGCGCGGAATCAACTTTCAATGTCTTCTAAACATCAACGAACAATTATGCCCCGTATTTGTCCTTGAGTTCTACAAGAGCATTAGGATCATTAGGAATGAGGACGGAACCATCTCAATTGCTTTCATCATCAATGAACACAACTATAACTTGACCCTTGTTGAGTTTGCTTGGATACTTCGTATCCCTCACCATGGAGTATGCTTATATTCCGATGAATGGTCGCTAGCCAACCTTCATGACATGGTCGATGAGCATGAGATCTATTTCACATCCCTCTCGGAACCAGCTACGGTGAGACATACCGTTTTTATTCAAAGGGCCTCCCCATCTCGGGTAACTAGGAAATCAAAGGTCATCTATCAGGATCCCTTCCAAATGGAACTTTCAGAGATGTTTCCTCTATACAAGAAATGGGAACTAGTTCTTAGGGAGAATGTCCTTTGCTTGGTTGGAAACAAGGATCATCCCAACGCATGTCTAGTTTACATGATCTATTGCCTTGTCAACTGAACTCCTTTCAACCTCTCCTACTACATGATCAAGTAGATGGCAAGTGTTTGAAAGACGGACAAGATGGTGCTACCTTATGCTATGCTCCTCACACGCTTGGCTAACTTTGTCTTTGCCCTAGAACCATCACCCTATACCGATGACCACTACTTCTGCAACATAGTCATGGTACCCTTATCCGATGAGAAGACAACGAGGTTCATGGTTGAAGGTAAGAGACCTCATCCACCGACGGAATTATCCGAAGAAAGGGAGGGAGAAGGAAGCAACTCTATAGGCAACTACCATCTTGACCCCATGGCTTACATTGAGAAATTACCGGACATCCCAAGCCCATATCAAGAGTTCCAACAAACGAAGAGGATGTTTAAATGTCTTGCCAACTTTCTAATGGGGATGAAGAAGAAGTAAGATGGAAGCTTGAAGGGTTTGAAGGTGAAGTTTGGGGGGTTTTGGAGGAGAAGTTTGAGAGAAATGGGAGGTAAGGTCGAGGACCTTAATTCGAACAATGTGTTGTAAACATCTTAAACAATATTTCTTTATCTTAGAACTTAGTAGTAGTAGTTGGTATGGCAAAAAACAAAGACACCCTAACCTAGGAGATCCTGATAGGAATTTTATGACTATTTGACATAATATCAAAAAGTCGGTCTTCCTAAAAATTGCATGCCTAGATGTCACTTTTACATGCCATGCTTGATATGCTTTACTTACATACATGATTTCTTGATGTAGAAACGAATAGGTTTGAAATTTGATAAATGGTGCAAAATTCTGCACGCATTCTGTGAAGAAATTCGTCCCAGTTGCCGGATCCCTGGGCTATATCTAGCCGGATCCCTCAAATGAAGGATCCGAGTGGACAAATATAGAAATCCTACACTTTCACATCAATATAACCTTCTAGACCTTATTAAACTAGTTAAACATGTTACATTAGGATCACTTTACCTATCCTTGAGCTTAGTTGATCCCATATTTATTCATGAATGACGTTAGATCACATTCAAGATGTTTTTAATTTATCATTTCTTCATAACTCACCATGTTTCTGCTCCAATGCTTACACATTGATTATCTCATCTCAAAACACCTAGTTTGATATGTCTCTCAATTTTAGCTAATTGATTTTAGTCATCTTTACATCAAAATAAGCTAAAAACTAGTTTTTCATTTCTTATGATTTTTAAGGAATTTTCCAAATTTCCTTTGAATTACCATCTGATCTCTAGGATCATTTGACACCCTCAAAATCTTAGTATCATGCTTAAGCACTCATGTGCATACCTAAAAACTCTATTTTCTTATCAAAAACCATCATTAGATTTCCTCACACATTATGATTGAACATTTAAGTCCTATACCATTTAAGACACCTTAGGTAACTTAAACACTCAAGATATATAGGGACTAGAACTTGATAGAACATCATCACTCCATTTCATTATTGTCTGACAACGGATCCCTAATTTTTAACTAGACGGATCCCCAAAGCTAGGGATCCGTGGTAACCGGGTCTACAGAACAACTTAAGTTCACTCTACTCATCAAATTCAAACTCTCTTTGGTAATCTAAACACTTTACCTTATCTTAAATGACTCCCTAGAACAACACTATAGTTGACCTTAGTGCATACCAAGAATCTTAGTGGTCTAAAATTTAAGTCACTAACCTAATCTCATCCTTTATAAACCAAGTGTGCTTATGCCCCCAAACCATCATTCAAAACACAATTCAAATTCAGTAGCTAAGACACCCATTACATCTTCTTTCTCACTATGACTAAATCATCTAGCACAACCTCATCAACCAAAGGTTCCTCCAAGGAAAATGCTCATGTCATTCATGAGATTTCCTCAACCGAGTCATCACGTGTCAAGGCCTCAAATACTAGAATTCCACCTCAACAAACTCAACCAACCAAAGCTAGAAGAACCGCTAGAATTAGTATTTGACCTTTTAAGATAGAAAGACCTTCACCAAACACTACCATACCCTCTAAACCAAACACAAATAGCTCGGCTAAAACTCCTAAGCCATCATTTCTAGAACCTAAACTACACTCCTTTACCACACCTCTTTCGCATCCAAACCTTTACTCTCTAGAAGACTCACCACCGAGGACTTCTCATTCACCATCCTTCTCATTAAATAGGGAACCACCTCCACACCAAAACATTGATGTTGAAACATCACCAACACCCTCATTCCACTCACCTTCACCATCAATTAGTCCATCTCTAGGAACAAAGAATCACCAATCCCAAAGACCTAACCACATGGATGACTTCCTATCTCCACCGCCAACCCATACATCATCACCTTCATTCTTAGTTGAACCCCTTCCTACGTCACTCAACTCACCGCCATAAATCCCACCATACTTTGTGGAACCTCCTTCCCGCATACCCAACATTTCACCTCAAAACATTCCATCTCCAATGGCTCCATCTCCTACTTATGACAATAATTGCTCTAATTGTCAACATACCCAAGGGTTATTTCAAGAAGTATGAAATGAGTTTCATTTCATGTTTAATTATCTCCTTGAATGATTTGACCAAATCAACAAATCTACTCATCCTTAGAACTTAGGAATACAAGTACATTGGTGCTCTTTATTATCTTTTGGCACAACTTGTAATTATTAGAAAATTTACTCCATGCTTATGTCATTCTCTTAGTTTTAGAGATATGTAAATCATTTATCATATTTTATTGAATGTAATTACATGCTATATGGTCATGAGAACATGTTTGGTGCTATGATACATAACTCTTTTTTATGCTAACATCACATTTTACATCTACATTGTTATCATAAGAATGCAGGTACACAAATCCCTCATTTTTGCCTAGACGGATCCCTCACAAAAAGGAATCATGGGATCCGTGCAACAGAGGCTCAGTTTATCACTAATATGAATCTCATTTGCAAGAAATTATGCATCATATACTTGCTTTCTAACTTTTGTTTTGTAGATTTCAAAATACACATGAAGACTTTGACACTCTCAACAAGGGGGAGCTTTTCGTCAAAGCAAAGCAATTGCAAAAACGCTTGCAATACTTTCACTTAGGATTTCTTTACTACTTGACATCCTCCTCAAAAGGGAGCACTCATCAAGGGGGAGCATTTCATCAAAGACGAAACCATTTGCAAACATAATTGCAACACACTTGCTTAGTCTTCCTAATTACTTGATGCCCTCAACAAAGGGAAGCATCTGTCAAGGGGGAGCTAAAACGAGAATCCTTCTCTCCTCTTACTATCTATTTTTCATATTATTAACTTTCACACGTTTTTCTCAAAACAAGACGCTCTTTTTGTTTCGACAAAAATGGGGAGAAGAGAATAAAAACTCCAATTCAAATTTTTACGAATTTTATTTTCTTCTTAAAATAATCTTATGTTTTGTCATCAATAAAAAGGGGGAGATTGTTAATACAAATAAACCATAAAAATGTTTATTTATATTTTACGATCTTCTAATGTTTTGTCGATAACAAACGTAAAATCATTTTAACGAAACAAATAACACACGTAAATGGTTTGAGCCAATAGTTTACTAACACACTTATACTAAACATATTAAAACCATATCAAAACATGTTTAGTAAATAAGTTATATAAAACCAAAGACATTTTCATATAAACACTAAACAAGTAATAATGTTTACATCTTATAGAAATGCATATGTATAACAACCAGTGTTTACATAATATGGAAATGTACATATATACTTTGTATATATTGAAATGGGTAATGTAATGGGTAAAAACCAAAGTCCATAACCCATGACCCATGATCCATTGACTAGGTACAATGAATGTTGTTGGGTGAAACCCAAAGTCCATAACCCATACCCATAGAGCATGATCCATAACCCATGATCCATTGCATGAAGTCATGTTGGGTATTATCCATGATCCATGACCCAAGACCCATAAAACAATGTCTAGATACATTTCATCTTGTTGGGTATCCATAACCCATTTCCCATAACCCATGGTTCATAACTTATAACCCATAACCCAGTTTGCAACCCAAAATCCGGACTTAAGCTGACCCAGCAGTCGGATCCCAAGAATTGCACTAGCCGGATCCCTCTAGGGAGTGATCCGTGGGAACCGTGGGACATTAGACATTTTTATCTATAAATAGTGAGCCATTTCTGTCTTGCTCACAACCACGTTTACACATACTCTCTCTTAGTATTGTAACATCTCTAACCTATGATTCAAAGGATCATTCTATGTAGCTTTAATTTGTGTGATTATCTAGGTTCCTCTTAAAGGCGAGATCACCGCCTCTTGAAGACGTGCAAGCTCAAGGTCATGAGTTGCTAAGCTTCGTCATCATCAAGACCACTAAAATGTATCTTGTTGATAGTTCTTTTCTCCTTCCATAGAAGTGTTGTGTTTAAGGCATTAGTGAAAAGTGCCGAAGGGTCGTGTCGAAGGCATTAGTGAAAGGTTCCAAGGGTTTACATTCGATATGGTGCATTGATGTACAAGATAGATAGTTTGGGTTAAAGGATATTGATATCTTTATGTTGTTGTAATAAGGAGTGTGTCTCCTTTGGGGTAGTCGTGTAGTGGTGTAGTGTTGGGTTGTAGTTCCTCCTTTGTAATGAAACTCGGTATCTAGCCTTGTACCGGATAAAGTATAGGCAATGTTGTGATAAGTGTGGTTCTACCTCGTGGAAGAACTCGATGTCTAGCCTAGTACTGGATAAACAGTAGGAGACGTTGTGAAGGCTTCTCCGCCACATTAAGGAGCTTGTGTTGTGTAGTGCTTACGAACTCTCGAGTGGAGTAGGGCAAGGAAGGTGTCCTTGTAGCCGAACCACTATAAATAATCGTGTCGTGGTTTTGTGTTTCCTTACTCTTTATCTTTGCATTACTTACTTATATGCTTATCTATCATTATCCAACACGCATAACAAATAGATTGACATAAGTCGATCTAAAAAGTTTAAAACGAAGTTTTAATCAGTAAAACTATTCAACCCCCCTTCTAGTTTTCCACAATATTAGTTTCGAATATATGTTTTAGTGGCAATATTCATTAGATGGCATTCCTAATTACTTATCAATGTGGTTACCCAAGCAGAAATTAGTTTGAATAATCAGCAGGATACCAAGTGGCAAGTATTTTAAATATAATCTTTGGTAAGTTTTAAGACTCTTTTTTAGTAAATTACAAAATATTTCCTTGTGGTTTGTGATATTTACACTCTCCGCCATTCTCAAACTTTAATTACAAAAGATGCCATTACTGTTCACGTTTTGTTACACTCCCCGTCCTTTCACTAACACATGTTAGTTGAGCCTATTAATCACCTCATGTGACTTACATGTGAGGGCATTTTTGTTAATTTTTACCCTTCTTCATCTTCAACCTCCAATAAGTTATTGTATTTTTCATTTATTTTTTGAATTTAATTCAAGAACATCATCACTACCTAACACAACTGCTTTCTAAAATTTCCTAGACATTAACACAACAACCATATCCATCACCAACACCAAATTTAAACCCAAAACTATCCACATCACCAACATCAACACCAGATTCAAACCTAAATGAAATAGTTGAGCGTAATATTTTTAATTTCTAAGTTTCTTTTCATTTTTTTTAAATTCAAGACAGAAACTGACATTATCTATCTATTGACAAACAGTTTATAGTTTGATGGTTCGAAGTAATAGTTAAGCATACACTGTTTGTAATTTGAAATGAAACTCATCAAATATGCACGTTTCTAAAAATAGTGTGATTTGAATCATGCAATGTTTTGATTATGAGTCCACTATTTTTTCTTAATTGCTTTCTTAGTGGGTTTTAACTTTTACTATAAATATGAGGTAAGACTCCTTGATTTACATAACCTAAAATTATTAAACAATAGCTTGACCTCACAACCTGTCAGTTCATACTCTTCCCATCATTGTTATTGCCAAAGTGTTTTGTGTTGATTCGGCTGTTGCTGATATACACAATTTGGCTGCATCACATCCTAGGGGCTTGTACGTTTGTATACTCGCAACAAATATACAAGTTCGTATAAGGCTTAAAAGACAAGAAATTATTCTGTGTAGTTTCTGTTCTTTTTTGTTTCTTTTGTTCAGGTTACTCGTTGCTGATCCAAAGTGTTATCTGTTGTTCCAGGAGTTCGTTGGCTGATATTTGGGTTAAGTTGATGTTGGGCTATTAGTTCTTTATTGTTCGGGATTCACTATTGTTGTTGCACTATACTAATTTAACAACAATCATTAAGCTTAATATGAAAACATGGATATGAATGCTTCTTCTTCCATCACGAATTTTTGAATGATGAACCAAGAATTGATTAAACTCGATAGGTTTGACGGGTGTACCTATACTCGTTGGGCTGAAAAAGGAAGTTTTTGGTCATCTTGTTGAAGGTTTACTATGTTTGGACCCGACATTGGCTCCCATTCCATGCAATCCGGTTCGTGCACCCAGTCAGCCGTTAGACGAGAAAAAGATTGCTGAACTTGAGAAGCTAAGAATGATACACAAGAAGGATGAGACTATTTGTTGCGTCCATGTCAAGAACTCATTGCCCGATGCTTTTATGATTTGTACGCGTCGTTTACTAATCCGCGAGAGCTTTGGAGTGCGTTGGAGTTTAAGTATAAAACTCATGAGCAAGGTACGAATCAGTATTTGGTTTCAAAATAATTTTAATATGCTATGATTGAAGGGAAATGAATTATGGAGCAAGTTCATGAGCTCCAAGTCCTAGTGAATAAACTAAAATATCTTGATGTTCCCGTTAGTGACGAGTTCCAAGTGCGTGCTACTTTATCCAAACTTCCATCTTCTTGGAAAAGTTTCTCTAAGAGAATTTTGTAGAAAATATAAGATTATTCGTTAGATTATCTTCTTAAGAATCTCCATATGGAGGAAGAGGCTAAAATTAGATGTAAACTGTGTAGCAATGCATCAAGTGTTAATTATGTGCAAGCTGAAAGCTATAAAAATAAAGTCTTTTAAAATGATTCACACAAAGCCAAGATGGGAGTAATAAAGAACACTTTCAAGAAATCCACTCCATCAAGTGATCCTTCAAGTATCATGTTTGTGGAGAGACTGGCTATTTTGCTCGTGAGTGCAAAGAAGGAAAATCGAGACTAATGAAGTGTATATGGTGAAGACCTAGACAGCCGAGATGGTGGCTCACATCTATCTTGATGATATCGATGATCTCATGGGGTGACACAAATCTTTCAAGTATTATTAGAACATTAGCAAGTTGTTTAACGCCTCTTTCAATTTGAGTTACGTTGTTGATGTTTTAATTCCAAATTGTTTCATTTCTAGTGTAGTTGTTTTTCTTCGAGTCAGTCGTACATTTGTTTTAATTATTGGTAATGCTAATGAAAGCTAGTATTTTTATTTTTATTGTTAAAGCTATGTTTCAAATTCTTTGTCTTTATTGCATGAAGTGCTTTATTGGGATGAACAAAACAAAAAGAGTGATCAGTGGTCTTGCTGAATAAGTGGACGTGGTAAATTATGAATATATTTTATGGTTTTTTCCGACATGTGTTTTATCTACATTGTTTTATCTCTACATAAGGTTAGTTTTCCTGCATGATGTGTTTTCATGATGATGTGCAACACGTGTTTATATAAGATTTCTTCCATGTTACGTTATGAGCACTCGATCACATAGGATTGATATATTTAAATTGTTGTTGTATTACTCCAACTTTGTGTACTCACAAAGATAAAAAGTATATTTTATACTTTTTAAGTTTGAAACAAAGTTCTAAACTACTACTTGGAAAGTATAGAGAAATTTTCGAAAGATGTCAAAAATTAGTGATCCGTATTAATTCATGATATGAGATAAATAATTGAGAATAGTACAATTATTAACATGTTTATTAAGTGATCTAGAAACTTAATTATTGCATCTATTAAGCCTCTGACGAGAGAGTTACTAGATGTTTGAGATGTGATTAATATCCTTATTAAGCCTCTAACGAGAGACTTAATGAGAGTTACTAGAGACATAAGTACGAAATATATGTGAATTGGTTAGCGATGGAAACACTAATTGGTTGTAGTGCTCCTATTTCACGAGTTTAATGGGTAATAAAGAAGTCACTATGATTGAAGGTACTATTGCATAATTGACTCATGTATAGTATAGATAATACGGCCTTTCCAAGGAAAGGATGAGGTAAATCCTCTTAATATATCCTTAGAGGCATCTTAGCAACGAAGATGTTAAAAGCTTTGCATATATCATCTAGAGGTGGTGCTGCCTTGAATGAAGAGTACTCGTTTCTCTTTTTTAGATGGTCATGAAACAGGATTTAAGCGCATGACCATATTAGGGATCAGTGAGAAAACAACAGTTATAGTAGGAATGTATATAAGTAGGGGTGGGAATTTCTGACCTGACATGAAACCCGACCTAAGACTGAAACGAAAATTAACAGGTTAGGTTCGAGTCTAAACAGGTTTTGGGTCATGTTTCGGTCAACCGATCTAACCCGTAGAATAGAATAAAATAGTAGAGTCAGTAGGAAAATTCAGAAATCAGTAGAATAGAATAGTGAGGATAGTTTAGATATCGGTAAATCTTAGCATAGCATGGTAAGATATATTTGGCAAGAAAAAACTAGAGCCAAATAGAAAACTAGTATAGCATTATAGTAGAGTAAGTAAGAAAATTCAGAACTGATCCATGAAGAGTGGACAATGTAACACCCCAATTTCGTGATACGCAGCGGAATTCAAACTGGGTGTTACTTCATGGCACAACAATTGTAACAATAGAAAACGAACTCTAATGGAGTCGTTTTAAAACATTTATCATTCGAATTAGATAAATATCATAGTTTACAAAAATGAGGTCCCAATAGTTTCATGGTTTGCAAATCACATTAAATGAGTTTTCAAATGATAATAAAATTTATAGCCTTCTTGAGTATCTGTGCTCCTCCGTGCCAGCCTCGTTCATTATGGACCTGAGATACATGCTTAAAAAAGTCAACACAAAGGTTGGTGAATTCATAGAGTCTATAGTTAAGTATTTGAACACAATTATTCATAGTGTGAGGTATAGACGCACACTCATAGTTTAGAAAACAAAACAGATATTACTGCACTAAGCTCATGATACCGAAAATGTTAACAGCTTGTCAATAGAAATTGATATAATAGTAACAGTTGCCCTAATAGGTAATTTGCCAATAAACCTATGGTTCTTCAAATAGAGTTCATTTGTTTACCAGACTTGGTCAAACAAACAGGATTCGTCAATCCCGATAGATCTATCTACATTATTCGCGTTCACCCGCAAGTGATTAACGGTTCATGATAATAGGGGCTTAATTGGCAATAGTGGTACTTAGTGAAAATAATACATTCAGGTATATCATATAGTTTCAAAGGAATGTGTTCAGTTTTAAAATAGTATGTATCCCCCCAAGGGTTTGTAAAACAATGAAGCAATAGAAACTGGGGCTATGAACTCACCGTGAGTTTGATGATGTTTAGTACTTAACGAATATGATGGATAAGCCGAGAAAACTCTACTCGCAACCAAGAGTATGATGAAATATCTTAGGTTTGTTGGAATGATGATGTGAAAGTATCAACAAGTCTATATACGTCTTTATATTGATCATGATGTAACACTTGATAACTCGTATATGTTGTTTATAGAAGTGGTTTAGTTTGTGAAAATGTGTTTAGTTTATATATAACGTACTACCATTCAGGCCATCATAATCCAGAGGTCCTGTAGTAAACGTACGAGGAGCTAGGACACTTTAATTCGTAAATCCAATAACTTGTCAGTACGTTCACCCCGAAGAGGCCCCTCACATGAAGTTCCCTACTATTGTAGTACTTTAATATGTAAAACATATGTTTTGATTTTATATCATAAGTGTCAAAATAGTTATACAGTTTGTAAAGTAGGTTTAGCTATTTTCCATATTTTGGTTCTTGCCGTTTTCAAAGTGAAATGAAAGTTATGAAATCCTTAGGTTGTTTGGTTATTAGAAAATATAATGGTTGTTTATAAGTTCTCGTCATTTCATAAATATTATCATTTCATAATGTAAGTATATAAAGTTATGTCGTTTGGTTTGTGTTGGTGTTGATTTGCCAAGGTTTAGACCTTAGTTAACAGTCTTGGGTAAATAAGCCTTGAGGCTTTAGCCATGGCCTTGCCATGGCCTTGCCATGGCTTTGGTCTTAGCTACCATGGTCTTGAGACTCAGCCTTGGCCTTATTTGTGGTTGTGGTCTCGGCTTAAGTCCATTAGGCCTCTTGGTTTGCCATTGTTGTGACAAAAGTATAGTCGTGAGACTATATATAGAGCAGTTTCAGTTTTTGAAGGATAATGGTATGTTTCAAGTGTTTTCAGGGCCCGAGCTTCTTTAAAACCAAAGGAAAACGTCGTTCCGGATAACTTTTGTGTTTTAACTTTTTGATAAAACGGACTAGAAGGCCTTGAAAAAAACGGGCAGACCCTTAACAGTTTCAATTTGGCAGTTTCGGCGTTTTGGTTTTGCTAACTTCTTTTGGTCGTATCTTTTGACTCGTGTACTATTTTTGGGTGATTCAAATTGCTATGTTTTCCTTGTAAAGTCCTTTTTAACAGTAGATAAGTTTCTAATATCATGGTTATACTATTTTGGTCGTATTTCACACATATGTCACTAGTTTTCTTGTTTATCCATTTTAAGTTATCATATAGTTCTCATAACTTGTTTTAAAGATTTTTGTACATCATGATCAAGTATAAGAGCATATATACCATAGATTAAGAATATGAAATATGATGTTAAGCACAAGAGTGCTTTATGGTTTCTTACAACTTTTGGCTTTCTAAAGAAAGAAAGTTAAGAACAAGGATTAGGGCTTTGATTGAACTAGGATCTCTAGCTTCCAACTTCTTCAAGCTCTTGACACCAACTTGTGACTACTTGAGAAGGAAATTGAAGTCTCTACTATAACACTTCATGTGGATGGAAGATCACCAAAGGATGGAAGAACAAAGACTTTGGATCAATCAAAGCTTAACAAGAGCTTTGGAATTGATATGGAGCTTGTGTTTCTTAAATAAAACTTGAAGTAACTAGCAAAATGAAGTGTGTTTTATGTGTGGTAATTGTATGAACGACCAAGAGGGAGGGGAGGGGGAGGGGGGGGGGGTATTTATATGAGTTTTATTTATTCAAAGGAGGTGCCAAGGGTGGTGATTCATCATACTTACTAGTTAAGTCTTGATATGTGTCATAAGATGAAGAAAACTTAAGTCTTAAGGTTGAAATGTGTAACCAATCCATCCAAGATCAATCCTAACCATGCCATGTGTCCTACTTAGTCACCAAAAACACCACATATGGTTATTTTGAGGAGGTTAAGAGTTTCAAATAATTATCTTGCTTTTACGGAGTGAGTTTTGGTCCCGTTAGCCGGGTATCGTAATAATATGAAACTTGTAAGAATGGTTAAACTCATCATTTTACTTTATAATAAAATATAAAATGAGTGGTAAGTTCCATTGGGTTGCTTAAAGGCTATTAAAATGGGAAACGTAGGTTTAAAACTCGTAATTCGCGTAAAACGCAGAACTGAAAAATGTAAAATTCCAAAACTTGTGAAATTGTAGTATGATGTAAGAAACACATATTTATATTGTTTATAAGGTTAACTGGACACATCGGGATGCCTGAATGATGTTTAAACCTAAAAGTATATCTTAGACACGGTTTTGTGAAATTGGTTCTAGGTGGATTCAACGTACGTCGTCAGGACGATTTGTCGAGTATCAATTATCTTGTCATGATATAAAATAAAATAAAAATACGGGATGAATAGTAAAGTGAATAGTAAAAAATGAATTGTAAAAATTAGAGAATGGATAGAAATCCTGAAAATGCAAATTCTTACAGACGACATGTGAATAGATAGCCATACTTAATACTTACTAGTAGAAACATAAGGTTATAAAACCTACCGAAATAGATAATAGTCTAGTAATGCCTTTACTTAGAATTAGGCATGTGATATGTAGTAAATTCTAAAGGTTTCAAATTCAAACCCAGAGTAAATACATCATGTAAGCTTAGATAGTATTGTGAAAGGTCTTATGGTTCGATACAATAGTTAGAACTAAAAATGAATTTCTCATAAGCACATTCTAAGTGGAGGAGACTTAGTTAAACAGAAAGAGCATTAGTCAGTATAGTCACCCCGGGGTAATTCGTGAGGACACGAATAATTTAAGTGGAGAAGAATTGTAACACCCCAAATTTTGCATATTTATCAGAATAATAATATTTTATTGAATGTAGAGTAATTAGAAAAGTCTGTTCGTTAAGTTTTATTAGAAATAAGGATCTTTGATGCAAATAGTTAACTGAAAAAGGACCTACAGTGCAAAATATTTAACGACATAAAATAACAAGGCAAATGTTCAGTTAAGTTATAAAATTGCAGAATTGATCTTGGGGCTTAATAACCCCAAAAGTATAGAATTCACGTCATAATTACATGTGTAGTACTGTGTTTACCAAAGAAAAATGGAGGGAAAATGCCTATTTTCCTAAGGATGAAGAAATCATCCTATGATGATTAAGTGTGGGATTTTTGGAATGTTATGCTAACTCCAAGATGCTAAAATCTCCTTAACATGTTCCCTATTATTGGTAAGTGTTTAAGTTCGATTTTTGATTTTATGATCATGGAAGAAATTAGAGGTTTTGATTAATAAGTGTTTTATTGAAGAATATAGTCATGCTTACCTTGTTAGATACATGTATTATGATCATAGACCATCTTAGCATTTTTTATGAATTTGAATATGATTATGTTGTTGAATTATGAAGTTCAAGTATAAAGATTTTGAGTGATATCATGTTAAAGAAGAAGATGATGTAGCTTATAGTTTTGAAAAGGTGTTTTGCACAAGGTTAAATAGTTCTTAAATTAGTAAAATTGCTTATAGGCCTGATGAAAAATGATCTTAAGGTATTTAATAAGCTGAGGTATGAGTATAAAAGTGATTGGAATAGCTTATGTTTGGTTTTGGGTCATTCTGGGCATGTTTAAAAATAGGACGGCATGTTGCGCATAATTTTAGGATATGTTTGATGCACCGTAGAGAATGAACCGTTTGTCGAATTAAGTTAAGGTTAAAACAAAACTTGTAGTCCTCTGAGTCTACTTTATGATGCAATTGGTTTCATGTTCAAATAAGAAGTTTAAGTGGGTAAAAAATATGCAATTTATAGCATATTGTCTAGAAAATACATATTTTGACATTTCACATAAGTTAGTGAAATGATGTAGGTTATGTGTACGGATGTTATAGAAGGTTTTAATGACTATATACTGATGTATGTTTAGGTGAATTCAGTATTCCAGGACGAGTGCCTAAGCCAACCGAGGTGAGTAACGATTTAGCTTGTAGCCCATGTTTTGTGATTATAGCTTGTTTTGGCGCAAGCATACCATGTATATGTTTATTTGTAGAAGTAGTAGACTTAGCATGTATTATAATTCAGTATTCAAGGCTCAGATTAGTAGACTCCTATTATTAGAATTGACATGATTTCAGAATATATGCATAGCTTCAGATATAGCCAAAGGTTTCCATGCTTATAGACTCAGGAATAGCCTATAAAAAAAATTAAGTCATGTGTAGGATGCTCACAAGAAGCATCGTTAGTCATGATATGGGTTCCCAAGGAATGTACCATTAGTTACGTAGCGTGCCTAAGAAGTGCACCTTGAGGAACTCCTATAGCAGCATCCTACGTGGATGAACCATGCTTAACATAGTACTTACACAGATAACTCAGGCTTGGAAATAGCTTATCAAGCTTACATGATTAAGCGTCCTTTGTGGATAACCCAAGTATAGAAGCACTCGATGATAAGTTATAGCCCCAAGAAGATTACTCATTTGTAACACCCCCAATTTCGTGATACGCAGCAGAATTCAAACTGGGTGTTACTCGATGGCACAACAGTCATAATAATAGAAAACGATCTCTAAAGGAGTCATTTTAAAAATGATTTATCATTCAAATTATTTAAATATATCAGAGTTTACAAAATAGATCCCATTTGGTTCCATTGTTTACAAAATGCATCAATATAAAGTCTTTTGATGTCTTTCTTGAATGATAAAATAATTATAGCCTTCTTGATCTAGTCCTTGCTCTTCCGTGCCAGCTTTCGACATTATGGACCTGAAATACATGCTTAAAACTGTCAACACAAAGGTTGAGTGAAGTTTATAAAGTTTGTTTGATGGTTTAACACATTATGTTGGTAGTGTGAGTTAATTAGACTCACACCAATGGTTTGAAAACAAAACAGTTATTATTGTTTGGTACGGCTGCCTCAAGTATATGATACTTGACCCCGCTTTTATTTGTCACCAAGCTCATGCAACCAAGGCGTTAACGTGTTCCAATATTAATTGGAGAAATTGTTGGTACCAGCCCTAATAGGTAAAATTGTCGTTTTCACCTAATGTTACTCAAATATAGTGCGTTTGTTTGCCTCCCAGGTCAACACAAATGGGATTCATCAATCCCAATAGATCTATTCATAATATTCGTGCTCACTCTATCCAGTGATTAATGGTTCATGATTTAGGGACTTATGTTTGGCAAATGATGGTTACTTAGTGACAATATGACAATCAGGTAAACGTACAGTTTGAAAGCAATGTGTTCGGTTCAAAATAAAGCATGTAGCTCCCCCAAGGGTTTGTAAAACAATTAAGTAATAGAAAGTGGGGCTATGAACTCATGGTAATCAGTTAAAGTTTAGAGTACTTATGAAAGTAAATAAAAATAGTTGAGCATGTATCTCCCCCAAAAGTAATTCAAAAAGGTATAAAAGTAGGGGCTATGAAACTGTGACAACCGGCAATTTAGGGAGTCCATTTTAGGTAACCGCATTACGTTAAATTAAACTGAGTTTTGCCTTTATCACTATTTTATAAACCGTGACTTGATTTTATATCGTCGATTGGTTTTTATGGTTTATTTCATTATTAAATGAGTTATTGAATGCGTTTTAACTCTATTTGGTAGGCACTATTCGATTCGACACTAGAAAGGCCTAAAACAAGAGTTATTGTAACTTTTAGACCGTAACTCGAAAATTGACAAATAAATAGTCAAAACGCGTGGAAAAACGTAAGTAACGATATAGGAAAGATAAATAAATGTCGTGGGACACTCGGGGGACGATATGTGAGCTCGGGAATGGGTAAACGAGATAGATACGAAAAGTTTCAACCCGAACCCTCCCTTTTTACTTGTAGCCGGCGCCCCCCCCCCCCCTCCTAAATTATTTATTTTGAGGTCCCTAACTCATGAGTATATATACCCAACCCAAGCCTCATTATACCCTTTCATTTCTCTCTCTAAAACACACACACATCACCTCCCTCTCTCTAGTTTCTCTCTCTAAAAACCCTAAACCACCATTAGTGGACGTCGGCCACTATTTCGGCCACCATCGCCATATGCCGGCGCGTCCACCACCTCCTCCACCACCAAAAGAAAGATCTCTTTCTCCTCTTTCCAACCATATATCATACACTCAATTTGGACTTCATTAACACCTTCAAATTCAAGAATTAGGATTCGTACTTTTAGGGTTTCAAAGGGCTTTTGCAATTGGTGATTAGATAAGGTAAAGGGAACATGTTTTGAGCTTGATTGGGAAATAAAAACCCATGAATTGGGAATTAGGGTTTCGACCCTATGAACTAATTTGGGGCTTTTGGGTGGAACATGAAATTAAAGCTAATTAGTGTTGAAATAAACAAGTAATTAGTGTTTGGTATATGTGTGGTGCATTAATTTGATGGGTTTTGCATTTTAGGGTTTAGTTGCATGTTCTTGGTTAAGAATAGTTGATGGGTTTTGTGTTTGGTTAGTGTTTGGAGCTTGAATGATTGGATTTGAGTGTTGTGGATTGGATTTGGTTGTGTTTGGTTGGGCAACATGGGGCGTACGAACCACCTAGGTCACGTACGTGACCCATGGTTGGTGTACGTGGCCTATGTTGGTCCTGGGTTTGAGTCGGGTCAATTTGGTAGCTTATTGATTGGTTTAGTTGAGGTTTGGATGAGACGCGTGGAGCCGAAAAGCTTTTAGAAGCTTGTTTGGTTCACGTGGTCTTGACCGCGACCGTGTCATGACCATTAGGGTCATAACATTGGTTTCGAGTATAATTGGTTGATTGATTGGTTGGCGAGATTGTTTTGAGTTGGTTTGGGATTGAATTGCGACGTTATGACTATTAATTATGGACTTGATATATATATTGTGACTTTGAGCTACGTCGGCGTCACTTTGACTTTTTAGTCAATAGTTGACTCCGACAAAGCCGTAACATGGACTTTAGTATAATTTGGACAATTGATTGATTAAAAGCCGAGAAGTTATGACTCGTGCTTGTGGACTCGAAACGAATAACGTTATGAAACTAATAATGGGATTTGACGAAATATATATTATACATGAAAATGATAATAAAACTATGAAATGTAAATAATAATGGGCTTTTGTACCAAAAATATCAATAACAAGATTTATCTTGTTATTTACTAGTTTTAAACGGAAACTAACGACTAAATTGGAAAGGTTTTGTAATAAATAAGTAATTATGGTTTCGAGTACACTTTTATCAATAAATGTCAAATGTGGACATTTAATATTGGATAAGTAATTATTTATTTGCGTTATGTGTGCATGGGTTACGGATAACCTAGCATTAATAGTGTTGATCCACGTGGGTAGCGGACTTATTAGGTTAATGAATCTAATAAGAGCCCACTAGGTACGTTGGGTAACCTTATTAATGGGTGACTTATCCTTATGACTCTTTAGGATACGATTGATTTATGGGATAATAAGCGACACGAATAAATGAATGAGTTTATCGAGTTGACGAATCTGATAAGATCTACTATTTATTCCAAAACTTATTGAACTATGGAGCTTATCGTTTAGAGGTCTCATTGTGTCGCATTTAGTTATACGTTGGTTGTTTGAGTGCATTCATGGCATCACATTGAGTCGATACACCCACATGAGGATACCAAACACTAGGATTAATGGTGAAACGAGACATTTTTGGAGATAAAGAAATGGAATATATTGGGGTAGATAACGTTGTTTTTGAGGAATATGTGTATTAAGGTTGGTCTACATTAATAGGTTGTGCCGAGTCAATAGTTGTTGTGCTGTGATTTCTGTTATCTTCTGCTAGTAATATTTGTGCGTTGATTGTACGTTGATTGTTTGAGGTGAGTTTCATAGCCCCACTTTTATATACGTTTTAACTACGTTTTGAATTAATTTGGGGTGAGAATCATGCTGTTGTTTTTGGACCGTGAAAACTATTTTGGATTTTTTTATATGCTTGACTGTTTAGATAGATGTGTGGTAGTTGTTGCCTTACTTTAGGTTAGCCGTGCCTAACTAAGAATAGACTTCTACATCGAACTAGTCCGGGGTTGGAAATTGTTCTAGATTTTGCCACGACAGTGCTGGACTAGAGTCGCGAGCTCGAGTTGTCCCTGGATGCGGGACGTGTGTTATGATTGGTGATCTGGCATGGATCGGTGTGAAAACGGTGTTTATCTATCTTAGGTCTTGCATAGCAAATAAACTCTTATTGGTCCACTATGATTTTGTTGAACTTAAACCTATGAACTCACTAGCGTTAGCTGACCTTTTAGCATGATTTCTCAGGTAATTGAAAGATGTTTCGATTATGTGGATTGTGGAAGCTTGGCAAGAAGGCGGGGTTCAAGGATTATTTCTGACTCTGATAAACTATGGGGATCTATTTTATTAAACTATGTTTTGGGCCTAATAATCATACTTTTGAATTAAATGTTTGAATATTTAAATTTGGGATTGGTTTTGAATGGTTAAATGGTTATGTTTTATTATACTTGTGTGCGATACCAATCCAATAGCCACGCCCCAAAAACTTGATTAAGTCTTCCGCTGTAGCGAGATTTGTGGGTGTTACAGATTGGTATCAGAGTTCAAGGTTATAGAGAACTAGGTATTTTATAAACCCTAAACTATAACCGCTTTTAAGAAAAATTGATCCTCGACCGACGCACGCCCGCTTGCCAAGCCGAAGCTTCTTATTTGATTATGGTATGAACTGCGATTTGAATTATGAGATGATATGTTAAGGGATATTGTGAACGGATTATGGAAACGTTATTAGTTAGAGATATGACTATTGGTTTTGGAAATGAGATAAGATTATTGGTTTTGGAAAATGAGATGTGATTATCGAGATATTGCGGAATTTGATTTGAGTAAACGATGTATTTTGATTTTGGGAGTTTTGAACTCGATTGATTTGATATGGGATTATGTGATGAAACTGAACTTATGTGTTTTATTAAAGGCATGTTTTGAGTAATGCGGTACCTCTACTTTTAAAGCTTTCATTATGTGATATGTGTTTTGGTTAAGTTGATGCGCTTATTAAAAATAGTTGTTTCGAACACTTATACCTACCCTATGCCGTTGTCACAGACTATGCCTTCACTAGCTTATGATGTGTCTGAGGAGGTCCTTGTTGTTGCTAGTTTGCCAGCATTGACTCTCATGACGGTTGCGCAGGGTGATCCTTATGAGATTGCCCGTCACACTAGTTCATCATCATCAGATCGTCCTAGCTCATCTAGGCAACTTACTTTACATCAGGTTTTAGTGAGAGCACAAACTCCTAGGCTTGCTTATAGCACTGCCCGCATGTCCGTGAGACCACCATCATCACCTATCCGTTTAACAGCATCACCATGTCTTAGGAGGCCTAGATCTCCTAGTGTACCACCTCAGGATTTACCTGCACAGAGACTCCAACTCATGGACTCTCCCCCTATGGATGAGGGCGAGGAGGAGCATGAGGTTGAGGAGGAGTATGAGGTCAAGGAGGATGATGAGATTGAGGAGCAGTATGTAGATGAGGATGAGGATCCTCAGGAGGAGGATGATGAGGATATCCCAGAAGGGGGGTACCCCTCCTTTGCAGAGTCCTGCACATTCTCCTGGACCAGGTTCTCCTTTGCCTGAGCCTGAGTCCCCTGGACAGCCTTTTGGTTTTGATTCACCACCACATTCATCTGAGACAGGTAGCCCGTTAGGATCTGAGATACCATCGGAGGTTGCTTCTGAGCCAGAGGAGTATGGCGAGACAGGTCTGATGTGGGAGAGGATTACCTCACAGGGTACTAGGCTTAGTAGGTTGACAGATCGTTTGGTTGGAGTATCTAGGGCTAGTATAGAGGATTTGAGAGCTGATATGGATGTGGTAGTTAGGAGAGTTACAATGTTGATGGAGGGTACGTTGGAGCTCTTCGACCAGGTAGTAGACCTGCGAAGAGGGCTCATGACAGCTCGAGAGGCAGACCAGGCGCTTCAGTGCAAGGTCGGCACACTGGAGAGAGAAGTTACGGATCTTAGGAGAGATTGCAGCTCTCAGCGTCTTGAGATCTCATACCTTGGGAGAGTGATGGAGGAGGTTATGAGATCCATTAGTAGTATTCGTAGACGTGGCTAGATAGTATTAGATTCATGGTTTCGTACCATCTTGAAACTAAGTAGTACTTGGTTCGAGATGTAGGATTATCCTAGTTGTTTACTAGTAACGTTATTAGGATCGTTTTTTATTTCTTCGTATCCTTCCATGTATTTTCACTTTTGAAAACTTATGAGTTATAGTTATGAGTACGTGCATCCTTAGTTATGATGCGGTGTTCATTGTTTCGCTTTAGTATAGCGTTGTCCCTTTTGGCCTTGATTATGTATTCAGGCGTTATTGGTTAACCCTTGGAACCCAACTCTATTTAGAGCGTAAATTGTGAGCTTATGAAACTGTCCTTCTTGCGTATAGAATGGTGGCAACAAGACGAAACTTGCTTAGGAACAACCGAGCAGCTCCTGCTGTTGTTGTTGCCCTTGGTCGTCGAGGTCGTCGTCCGACCCCGACCGCACCACATGTTGATAACCCTAACACTGATAACCCAGCTGTAGAAAACCCGAATGTGAATGACCATGCTGAGAATGGTCCTGTTCCACAAAACCCTCTACCTGTGAACCCAACCCACATTGACCAACTAGTGTCGCAGCGTGTCGTTGAACTGCTAGCTGAGGCTAATCTTTCTAACACCTTTAGTGGAACCCCAATGCAGAATCTAACTCGAGGTTGTACCTACAAAGAGTTCCAATTCTGTGGTCCCATTGATTTTGGAGGAACTGAGGGAGTAGTTTACCTGACTAGGTGGTTAAAGAAAACTGAATTACTGTTTGCTGTGAGGAACTGTGATGAGGATTGTAAGGTTAAGTATACAACCTTTACTTTGAAGGACGAGGCGTTGACCTGGTGGAATAACTACCACAGATCAGTAGGAATTGATGTAGCTTATAGTATGACTTGGACTCAGTTTAAGGCTCTCCCGATTAAGACTTACTGTCCTAGGAATGAAGTTAAGAAGTTAGAAAGTGAGTTCTGGAACCACAAAGTTAAGGGTACTGACATGGCGACTTATACTCGTCATTTCCAAGAGTTATCCTTGCTTTGCCCTGAAATGGTTCGTACCGAAGAACTTAAGATTGAGAGGTATACTGATGGATTGCCTTTAGCTAACCGTAATGATGTCATCGCTGCCAAGCCAGCTAATTTGCAAGAGGCAATTGCTGTGGCTCAGAGTTTGATGGACTCATATGTGCTAGATGTAGGAAGCAAGAGTAAGAATGATAGGAGTGATAAGAGGAAGAGGAACGAAGTTGCTAAAGGGAATGGCAACAAACGGCAAGAGACAACCAGAGTGTTCGCCATAGGAAATGGAGGTAGGAATGATTATGAGGGTAGTAAGCCTGTGTGTGGTCATTGTAACCGACACCAGCATGGACCATGTCCGAATGCGTGTTGGAAGTGCTCTAAGGTAGGACATATGGCCAAAGATTGTAGGTCCCAACCACTTGCTGCAGCTCAAACTGCACAGGGATCGGACTGGAAGGCCACTGTCACATGTTTTGGATGTGGAAAGAAGGGACACTTAAGGAATAAGTGCCGAGAGCCGTGGATGAGAGGAAATCCTGGTAATGTAGGAGGAATTGCTAACCGAGGTGTAGGAGGTAATGGCCTAAACCCTGTGAAGCGTGAGGTTGTAGGAAACCAGGGAAACCAGGGTGCTAGGAATCAGCAGAGAGACATGGGAATAGCGCGTGTTTACGCTATTGGGAAGGAAGCTGGTGAGGACCCTAACGTAGTTACGGGTACGTTCCTTCTCAATAATCGTTATGCTTCAATACTGTTTGATACTGGTGCGGATATGAGTTTTGTATCCACCAATTTTATGCCTTTACTAGGAATCTCCTAAACACCTCTAGGGTTTAGTTACGACGTGGAATTAGCGAATGGGGATTGAGAGAAGATAGACACCGTAGTTCGAGGTTGTACCTTAAGTTTCCTAGACTGCCCGTTTAGTATAGACTTGTTGTCGGTTACCTTAGGAAGTTTTGACGTCATTATCGGAATGGATTGGTTATCGAAGAACGGTGCACACATCATCTATGATGAGAAGGTTGTACGTTTACCGTATGGCGGAAAAGTTCTGAGCATACAAGGAGATCGGAGCGACTGTGGAAGTCCTTCCCGGTTGAGCATCATCTCTTGTATTAAAGCCCAGAAGTACATCGATAGAGGAGGTTATCTTTTCTAGGCTCGAATTTCTGAAAGGAAAGTGAGGAGAAGAGTGAAAGAAACCTCAACGATGTACTCGTCGTGAGAGAATTTCTGGATGTGTTTCCCGACGATCTGCCAGGGATTCCACGTGTTCGACAAGTGGAATTCCAAATAAAGTTGATACCTGGTGCGGCACCTGTAGCCCGGGCACCTTATCGACTTGCTCCAAGAGAATTGGAGGAATTGTCTAAACAGTTGGCAGAATTATCAGAGAATGGATTCATTCGACCAAATTCGTCGCCGTGGGGAGCACCAGTGTTGTTTGTGAAGAAGAAGGATGGATCGTTTCGGATATGTATCGATTATAGGGAGTTGAATAAGTTAACAGTGTAGAACCGATATCCGTTGCCAAGAATAGATGACCTATTCGACCAAATCCAAGGAGCTAGTGTCTTTTCCAAGATCGATTTACGATCTGGTTACCACCAGCTTAGAGTTCTAGAAGAGGATATCCCTAAGACTGCGTTTAGGACTCGTTATGGGCACTATGAATTCCAAGTGATGTCGTTTGGTTTAACCAACGCGCCAGCGGTTTTCACGGATCTCATGAACCGAGTGTGTAAGCCATATCTGGATAAGTTTGTGATAGTATTCATAGACGACATCTTGATATACTCTAAGAGTAGTGAGGAGCACGAAGAGCATTTGAGGCTCATTTTAGGATTGCTGAGAGAGGAGAAGCTGTTTGCCAAATTCTCTAAGTGTGAATTTTGGATTCCGTCCGTGCAATTCTTAGGCCATGTGATAGATAGTCGAGGTGTTCATGTTGACCCAACTAAGATTAAGGCCATTACGGAATGGGCAGCTCCTAAGAACCCATAAGAAATCCGACAGTTTCTAGGTTTAGCAGGCTATTATAGGAGATTCATTGAGGGATTTTCTAAGATAGCTAAGTCGCTGACCAAACTAACCCAGAAGGATGTTAAGTATGAATGGGGAGAAAAGGAAGAAGAAGCATTCCAACTTCTGAAGGAGAAGTTGTGTAGTGCGCCCATCCTAGCTTTGCCTGAAGGAAGTGAAGATTTTGTCGTGTACTGCGACGCTTCGCATAAAGGCTTAGGTGCTGTTTTGATGCAACGTGAGAAGGTGATTGCTTATGCATCCCGACAACTTAAGAAGCATGAGAAAAACTACACCACCCATGACCTTGAGTTAGGTGCTGTAGTGTTTGCTCTTAGGATTTGGAGACATTACCTGTATGGAACCAAGTGTGTAGTATTTACCGACCATAAGAGTTTGAAGCATATCTTAGATCAGAAGGAACTGAACATGAGACAACGTCGTTGGTTGGAATTGCTTAGTGATTATGACTGTGAGATTCTTTATCATCCTGGTAAGGCTAATGTTGTGGCTGATGCACTTAGTCGTAAGGAGGACATTCCACCCCTACTCGTTAGATCTTTAGGAATGACCATTGTTTCGCCCTTACTATCCCAGAGTTTAGCCGTCCAAGCAGGGGCATTGACGGAAGAGAACCGTCCTTATGAGAATCTTCATGGAATGGTAGAAAGTGAAAACGGCTTCTTGAAGCGTTCCGATGGAACACTATGCTTCAGAGACAGAAGCTGGATACCATTTCATGGTGGAATCCGTGAGTTGATTATGCATGAGTCGCATAAATCAAAATACTCTATTCATCCCGGAGCCTATAAGATGTATCAGGATCTTAAGAAACTTTATTGGTGGCCCAATATTAAAGCTGATATAGCCCAGTATGTTAGTAGGTGCCTGACTTTCTCTAAAGTTAAGGCCGAACATCAGAAACCATCAGGACTTTTAGTTCAACCCGAACTCCCGAAATGGAAATGGGAGCGAATAACCATGGACTTTATCACTAAATTCCTGAGAACAGTTAGCGGCAATGACGCTATCTCGGTAATAGTTGATCGTTTAACTAAGTCTGCTCACTTCTTAGCCATTAGTGAAACCGATAGTCTTGATAAGCTTGCTCGATTGTATCTTAAGGAGATAGTATCGCGTCATGGAGTACCGATATCTATCATTTCTGATAGGGATAGTCGTTTTACATCCCACTTCTGGAAGTCGTTACCGACAACTTTAGGAACGAATTTGGATATGAGTACTGCTTACCATCCACAGACCGATGGTCAAAGCGAGAGAACCATTCAGACTTTAGAGGATATGCTTAGAGCATGTGTTATTGATTTCGGCAAAGGCTGGGAGAGACATCTCCCATTGGCCGAATTCTCCTATAACAATAGTTATCACTCTAGTATTAAGGCCGCTCCATTTGAGGCACTGTATGGCCGAAAATGTCGTTCTCCTGTTTGTTGGGCAGAAGTTGGCGAAAGTCAACTTACAGGTCCCGAACTTGTCTTAGAAACCACTTAGAAGATAGTTCAGATTCGTAACCGGTTGCAAACCGCTCGTGATAGACAAAGAGTTATGCCGATAAGAGACGTAAACCTTTAGAATTTCAGGTTGGAGATCGTGTTATGTTGAAAGTTTTTCCTTGGAAAGGAGTGATTCTTTTTGGGAAACGTGGAAAACTCAATCCCCAATATATTGGTCCCTTTCCAATCCTGGAAAGAATCGGACCGGTAGCATACCGCTTGGAGCTACCATCGGAACTGAGTAGTGTACACAATGTCTTTCATGTTAGTAATCTTAAGAAATGTCTTTCGGAAGAAAACATAGTTGTGCCCTTAAGAGATATTCGTGTTGATGAGAAATTGAATTTTGTTTAGGAACCGATTGAGATTATGGATCGTGAGATTAAGAGGCTGAAGAATAGCCGTATTCCGATTATTAAGGTTCGGTGGAACTCCAGGCATGGACCGGAGTTCACTTGGGAACGTGAGGACGTTTTCCATAGGAAGTATCCTAAACTTTTCATGACATCAAGCAACTCGGAGTGAAACCCGGGACGGGTTTCTTCTGAGACTGGGAGGCTGTGACAACCGGCAATTTAGGGAGTCTATTTTAGGTAACCGCATTACGTTAAATTAAACTGAGTTTTGCCTTTATCACTATTTTATAAACCGTGACTTGATTTTATATCGTCGATTGGTTTATACGGTTTATTTCATTATTAAATGAGTTATCGTATGCGTTTTAACTCTATTTGGTAGGCACTATTCGATTCGGCACTAGAAAAGCCAAAAACAAGAGTTATTGTAACTTTTAGACCGTAACTCGAAAATAGACAAATAAATAGTCAAAACTCGTGGAAAAACATAAGTAACGATATAGGAAAGATAAATAAATATCGTGGGACACTCGGGGGATGATATGTGAGCTCGGGAATGGATAAACTAGATACATACGAAAAGTTTCAACCCGAACCCTCCCTTTTTACTTGTAGCCCCTCCTAAATTATTTATTTTGAGGTCCCTAGCTCATGAGTATATATACCCAACCCAAGCCTCATTATACCCTTTCATTTCTCTCTCTAAAACACACACACATCACCTCCCTCTCTCTAGTTTCTCTCTCTAAAAACCCTAAACCACCATTAGTGGCCGCCGACCACTATTCCGGCCACCACCGCCGTACGCTGGCGCGTCCACCACCACCTCCACCACCAAAAGAAAGATCTCTTTCTCCTCTTTCCAACCATATATCATACACTCAATTTGGACTTCATTAACACCTTCAAATTCAAGAATTAAGATTCGTACTTTTAAGGGCTTTTGCAATTGGTGATTAGATAAGGTAAAGGGAACATGTTTTGAGCTTGATTGGGCAATAAAAACCCACGAATTAGGAATTAGGGTTTCGACCCTATGAACTAATTTGGGGCTTTTGGGTGGAACATGAAATTAAAGCTAATTAGTGTTGAAATAAACAAGTAACTAGTGTTTGGTACATGTGTGGTGCATTAATTTGATGGGTTTTGCATTTTAGGGTTTAGTTGCATGTTCTTGGTTAAGAATAGTTGATGGGTTTTGTGTTTGGTTAGTGTTTGGAGCTTGAATGATTGGATTTGAGTGTTGTGGATTGGATTTGGTTGTGTTTGGTTGGGCAACATGGGGCGTACAAACCACCTAGGTCACGTACGTGGCCTATGTTGGTCTTGGGTTCGAGTCGGGTCATTTTGGTAGCTTATAGATTGGTTTAGTTGAGGTTTGGATGAGACGCGTGGAGCCGAAACGCTTTTAGAAGCTTGTTTAGTTCACGTGGTCTTGACCGCCACCGTGTCATGACCATTAGGGTCATAACATTGGTTTCGAGTATAATTGGTTGATTGATTGGTTGGCGAGATTGTTTTGAGTTGGTTTGGGATTGAATTGCGATGTTATGACTATTAATTATGGACTTGATATATATATTGTGACTTTGAGCTACGTCGGCGTCACTTTGACTTTTTAGTCAATAGTTGACTCCGACAAAGCCGTAACATGGACTTTAGTATAATTTGAAAATTTGATTGATTAAAAGCCGAGAAGTTATGACTCGTGCTTGTAGACTCGAAACGAATAACGTTATGAAACTAATAATGGGATTTGACGAAATATAGATTATACATGAAAATGATAATAAAACTATGAAATGTAAATAATAATGGGCTTTTGTACCAAAAATATCAATAACAAGATTTATCTTGTTATTTACTAGTTTTAAACGGAAACTAACGTCTAAATTGGAAAGGTTTTGTAATAAATAAGTAATTATGGTTTCGAGTACACGTTTATCAATAAATGTCAAATGTGGACATTTAATATTGGATAAGTAATTATTTATTTACGTTATGTGTGCATGGGTTACGGATAACCTAGCATTAATAGTGTTGATCCACGTGGGTAGTGGAATTATTAGGTTGACGAATCTAATAAGAGCCCGCTAGGTACGTTGGGTAACCTTATTAATGGGTGACTTATCCTTATGACTCTTTAGGATACGATTGATTTATGGGATAATAAGCGACACGAATAAATGAATGAGTTTATCGAGTTGACGAATCCGATAAGATCTACTATTTATTCCGAAACTTATTGAACTATGGAGCTTATCGTTTAGAGGTCTCATTGTGTCGCATTTAGTTATACATTGGTTGTTTGAGTGCATTCATCGCATCACATTGAGTCGATACACCCACATGAGAATACCAAACACTAGGATTAATGGTGAAACGAGACGTTTTTGGAAATAAAGAATGGAATATTTTGGGGTAGATAACGTTGATTTTGAGGAATATGTGTATTAAGGTTGGTCAACATTAATAGGTTGTGCCGAGTCGATAGTTGCTGTGCTGTGATTTCTGTTATCTTCTGCTAGTAATATTTGTGCGTTGATTGTACGTTGATTGCTTGAGGTGAGTTTCATAGCCCCACTTTTATATACGTTTTAACTACGTTTTGAATTACTTTGGGGTGAGAATCATGCTGTTGTTTTTGGACCGTGAAAACTATTTTGGATTTGCTTATATGCTTGACTGTTTAGATAGATGTGTGGTAGTTGTTGCCTTAGTTTAGGTTAGCCGTGCCTAACTAAGAATAGACTTCTACATCGACCTAGTCCGGGGTTGGTAATTGTTCTAGATTTTGCCACGACAGTGCTGGACTAGAGTCGCGAGCTCGAGTTGTCCCTGGATGCGGGACGTGTGTTATTATTGGTGATCCGGCATGGATCGGTGTGAAAACGGTGTTTATCTATCTTAGGTATTGCATAGCAAATCAACTTTTATTGGTCTATTATGATTTTGTTGAACTTAAACCTATGAACTCACCAGCGTTAGCTGACCTTTTAGCATGATTTCTCAGGTAATTGAAAGATGTTTGGATTATGTGGATTGTGGATGCTTGGCAAGAAGGCGGGGTTCAAGGATCATTTCTGACTCTGATAAACTATGGGGACCTATTTTATTAAACTATGTTTTGGGCCTAATAATCATACTTTTGAATTAAATGTTTGAATATTTAAATTTGAGATTGGTTTTGAATGGTTAAATGGTTATGTTTTATTATGCTTGTGTGCGATACCAATCCAATAGTAACGCCCCGAAAACTTGATTAAGTCTTCCGCTGTACCGAGATTTGGGGGTGTTACAGAAACTCACCGAGAGTTGATGATGTTAAGTACTTTAACGGATATGATGGATAGCTGGGAAACCTCTACGTGCAACGTAAAACGGAATGTTGTGACTTAGGTCTGGAATAATGTTTAGGAAAACATAAACCATCCTATATATGTCTCTATGTTGATCATGATGTAGTCATTAATAGTTTGTTGCTTATAGTAATTGTTTAGTATGTGAAAACATATCTAGTTTATAGATATCGTACTATCGTTTGGCCCATCATAATTCAAAGGTCATGTAGTAAATGTTCATAGAGCTAGGACACTTTAAATCGTAAATCCAGCAACTCGTCGATACGTTTTACTCAAATGAAACCCCTCACATGAAGCTCCCTACTATTGTAGTACTTAGTAGATAAAACATATGTTTTGAGTGAAGATTGTTTTATCATAAAGTTTATCATGTTTTTAGTAAATATCTAGTTTTTACAAGTTCTCATCGTTTACTAGTGATCACAACTTATTAACATGTTCAAGAATGAAGTTTTGGTAAAAATCGGCGGAAAAGGGTAAAATGGTCATTTTTCCGTTGCTTGTGGAAACACTATTTCGAAGGATTAATGAATTTTTATTAAGTTAATATGTACTAGCTATGAAAATAACTTGGTTTCTATATTCTTAACTTGTGAAAATCCAACTTTTGTCGGTAAAAACTGTTTTGCAAATTTTAGGCAAATAATGATATAGTTTGGCCTTTTTAGGCCGAGTTCCTGCGTGGTAGCTGTAAAACATCGTTCCAGAAAACTTTTGTGTTTTAACTTTTTGATGAAACAGAGCAGAAAGGCCTCTTTCAAAACGGACAGCTGCTTAACAACTTGTTTTAAGCAGTTTCGGCGTTTTGGTTTCGCTAAATTCTTTTGGCCGTATCTTTTGACTCGTTTGTCCATTTCGGGTGATTCAAGTTGCTATGTTTACATTTTTATCTTGTCTACAATATTATGTAAGTTAGAAAGTCCATATGTGACTGATTTTAATGGTCTCAAATGTGTAGAATAAGACTTAGTTTACTAGTTTGTTACTTTTACGACAATATGTGAATTAAAACATGTGATTGAGTATATGTACATCATGAATCAATATAGTAACCATATATATAGCATGAAATTGTCAAGATTATGAATAATAACCATGAGATGATGGTGGTGATTAGTTTGCTTACAACTTTTGGCTTTCAATCAAGAAAGGAGTAACTAGTAAGGATAGGACTTTGATTGAACACTTAGGACCTTGGATTGAGCAAAACTTTCACACCTTGGCATCCTTGTAATCTTGAAGGATTGGTGATGAAGTTCTAAGTGACTTGAGTATATCTAAACTCAAGAAGATCACTTAAACTTGCTAGAGATTTGACGTAGTAACTTGTTACTTGAAACTTCTTAGCATAAACTTGGAGTTATGGATCAAATTATGAAAGGTGTGTTTGTTTTATGATATGAATGACCACAGAGAGAGGGGATGAGGTTTTTATGAAGCTTTCACTTGCTATTTATAGGAGGAAAGTTTTGGTTAACCATATATTGGGTTAAATGTTAACCATGGTTAAGTTAGGACACATGTAAGCATCAAAATGAAGCATGGTTAGGATCAAGCCACCACCAAGGTGACTCACCCCATATGGGCTATCACAAAGTGTTAAGTAGGCTTAGATGATAAGTCTTGGTCTTATCTTGAGTTTAGAGCATGATTTGGTTCTGTTAAATGCCAACCGTAAGTTGTTAAGCCATAAAACGTAAAACCGGGTATCGTAAAAATAAGAAACTTGAAGGAATGATGAAACTCATCATTATACTCCATATAAAAACATAAAATTAGTGATAAGTCTCATTGGGTGCAAAAACGCTGCTTAAAGCTAGAAACGCTGGTAAAAAACGCGTAAACTGCAATTTATCAGAAAAGAATGAGATTTTAGGAAAATGACCGTGAATTTATTTAAAGTAGAATAAAATTAGTTTATAAGTGATATGAGATGTCAAAATTCGGTGTTCGTTATACGTGGGATAACTTAACAGTTATACGTGAAGTCTAAAAGTTACGCGATTTAAGCAAAAATGTAGAATATACAAGGTTAATTTCTTTATAGTCAAAGAAGAAGGGAGATATGTTTGACTTTTCAAAAAAATATAAAAGTGTCAAAACATCTTAGAAAACACAGTGCAGGAATGGTAAAGTCTGGGTCTAAGTAGAATTGTTTAAAACGTAAGTTTAGTCTTGTATAGCTCAGGGTTTATTTGGTGACATTTAATTGAAATCTTAAAAATTATCAAATTGATTATGAGTGATGTAAAAATTAATATGATGTGAGTAAAATTGTCAGAGTTGGTTTTCGTTATGCGCAGGATGTTTAAATGGTGCTCCGACCAAAACGAAACTTTAAGACGATGTTTTCTTAATAACTTTTGCGAAGATGATCTAACGATTGTCAAACTCTCAGGTTATTACTAAAATAAATTAACTTACGAGAATGTGAAATAAAAAAAAATTATGGGATGAATAGTGAAAGTGAATAGTAACTTTTCAAAAAAATGTAAAGTAACCTGAAAATGCGGGTTGTTACAGTCTCACCACCTTAATGGGAATTTCGTCCCGGAATTCAGTGTGTGTTATCCGAAGTTGAATTGTCTAGGAAAATGTGGGTATATGCGCCGAATTCTAATCTTTGCGTTTTTAAGTTTCTGGTCATAGAATGTGTTATGTAGCATTTTAGGTTTTTGGTGGTGGCTTAAGTTGATAATCTAAAGGTATAAGATATTGTTGATGCGAAATGGTTTATAATGATGTGATCATTGTCGTTGTAGGAAACTCTTGATAGTGGCAAGTCGTTATCCAAACCATTCCCAAAGTTGATCATGTCCTAGGTGGTTTCGGTATGAAGGCTATATCGTATAGTGTTTATGTCTACTAGTGTTTGAAAGAAACATGATACTGTGAAGTTTTACATACTGACTTATAATGGGGTTCAGATAATGATGTGATATGTTGACGATTAGAAGAGTGTAGTGTACGCTTACCATTATTCTTAGGTAGAGATGTCAAGTTTGCTTTAAAATCAAAAGTGGATTGTTAAGGATTATGGCGGAATGATAGCCTTGAAACCAAATTAGGCTAGTACTTCTAAGAAATGACGAGAAGATTTGATGACTATCCCAAGATAGTAGTTAGGATTATTTCATAAATGAAAACTTTCAAGAATGAAATTAGGTAGTATAAATTAGTGTTAAGATCTCGCTGAGTGGTAAGACACTATCATGTCTCTAGATCTTTTTAATGAATTCCTGTGGTTTATCGAGTTTTAAGTAGGAAATTAACCTGAATATAACCCTTGTATAACTATTCTCAGTGTTTGAAAAATTTAAGTCAAACATAGTTAGTCAGACTATGTTCCACTGTCCCTAGGTTAAATATAGGTGACTAGACTATATTTAGCCGAGGTTCGATAAATTTTCCAAATACCTAAATTAGGTATACTCGTGATATGTCCATAGCTTTTGAGAAAATATCCACAATGTAAAGGCAATATAAAATCATTCAGTTGTAAGTCCCGGCCGTACAAGACTTGTAACCTATGTTTTCACATTCCATTACATAGAAGATAGCATGGGTAGATATGTGTAGAAAGAACATTTTAAGTAATTCTAAAATAGTCCATACTTGGCTAGAATCATGAACTTTTAACAATGAAGGTTTCAAAATAGGACTTTGATGAATGTAGAGAAAGTTTTCGAACTTCAGCTTTTGTAGATAATGAATTAGTTTGTCCTTTAAAAATCCCATTTCTTGTAATTCCATTAGGGAAATTGATAGACTGTGATGAGTTTCATGTAAAAAATATCATATAAGGTTTATAAGATAATTTCTAGAGACTTGTATAACTTACAATGTCTATGAAGTAAATTAGACCATTGTGTAACTCACAAGGTCTGAGGAATGATAGAGAGATCATTGTGTAACTCACAATATCTTGAGAAATGATGGAGAGATCATTGTGTAACTCACAATGTCTTGAGAAATGATGGAGTGATCATTGTGTAACTCACAATGTCTAAGGAATAAATGAGTTAATTGCTTCATTTATAGTGTTTGGGGATGTAAGAAACCACTGTAGGATTTACAGTGTCTGAGAATGTAATAGAGACCACTGTAGGATTTACAATGTCTGAGAATGTAATAGAGACCACTGTACGATTTACATTGTCTGAATGTAATAGAGACCATTGTAGGATTTACAGTGTCTGAGAATGTAATAGAGACCACTGTATCTCATAGTGTCTTGAAAAATGAATGAGACCATTGTATCACACAATGTCTGGGAAGTAGGAAAGACCATTGTCATCGGTTACAATGTCTTGGATAAAGTTTCGTAATCCTAAAATGCACGAGTAGATGCATGATTGGGAGATTGGGAAAATATGATTGTGCCATAATGCCTTAGAATAGGCATACGCAAATATGTTTAGTACATTGTTTATGATTGAAATTATGTCGAGTGTATATATCAATATACTAGTGTGTTTGTGTAGCTTAAAATGCTTAAAAGTTACATAATCGTCTAGAGGATGGAAGGCACGGAGAACGAAAGGCTATAAAATATTTTTGTTTGTAAAAGTAGTTATAGTTTAGGTCACAATTAGACCCGTTTATCTATAATTAAGGCTCTGATACCAATATGTAACACCCCCAATTTCGTGATACGCAGCGGAATTCAAACTGGGTGTTACTCGACGGCACAACAATCATAATAATAGAAAATGATCTTTAAAGGAGTCGTTTTAAAAAGGATTTATCATGCAAATTATTTAAATATATCAGAGTTTACAAAATATGTCCCATTTGGTTCCATTGTTTACAAAATGCATCAATATAAAGTCTTTTGATGTCTTTCTTGAATGATAAAATAATTATAGCCTTCTTGATCTAGTCCTTGCTTTTCCGTGCCAGCTTCCGACATTATGGACCTGAAATACATGCTTAAAACTGTCAACACAAAGGTTGAGTGAAGTTCATAGAGTTCGTTTGATGGTTGAAGAAATTATGTTTGTAACACCCCAACCCGGCAAAGGTGGAAGTGTCACATTCTGGTGTCATATCAGAACATAAAAATAAATTTTTTACAAGCGGAAGCCTTATAAAATAAAATACCAAGTCATAAAAACGAATGACTTACAATGAAAATTACAAAATCCAATATATCAAAAGGAAACGAAAAATCAAAACAATTGCTCTTCAAAATAAGTCCAAAGTAATAAGGTAACTAGGGTCGGTCCACTCAGATAATCCAACTCTCAGCCCATTAAAGCCCATCTTCCAACCTAAAACCTGCCGCAGGAAAAGAAATGTGGCTTAGCTTAAAAAGCCTAGTAAATAGATATAACAAAACGAAAGCTAAACAAAATCTGAAATGCAAAATGAAACAAAGGAAAATGGATAACAAGGTCGCAACGAAGAGTGTACAATGAGTCAATGGGGAACCTGCAGAACACAATAGTAACAGATATCCAGAAGGAACATATAACAAGGAGAACAAAGCACTTAACGCATCGATGACATATACATAAGCACATCTAAAATTAACCAGGCATACAATTAATCAAGGAATCAGAATACATATAAGCCAAACAGAAATCTAAAATCTAGCGGAAGCAACAAATTAGAAAGTGAGCATAGAAATCACACAAGTCAGGTAACCCACAGTGAATAATATAACAAGCAACATAATCAGCGGAAGTACTAACAGCAGTCAAAACATGGTAGCCACATGTATCAAGTAGGAATACAGAACCACATTATAACTGAATTAATTATCTAAACATGGTCCTAGCATGGCAACTAAACAAGTTAACAAGTCAGACAACATAAGTTAAACCATTTACATCATCAAACAGTGGCATAAGCAAGAGTGTAAATATGGCAGGTCAACAATTAGCAGATAAAGATACTAACGGATAATCATAGTTCACGAGATTAACCGAACGAAAGTATACGTGATAACTAGATAAAACAATCGATTACACACTAGCATGGTCACCAGACAAATCAAAGGGTCACATAAGAGTAAGATAACATGTAGTCAGATGACAACAGGTGAAACATATAATCGCATATTAATCATATCATAGCAGGGTAAACGGTAGTCACATAAAACATGTAATAGCATAATCAATTTCAATAATCATATAATAACCCGGTACGTGAATGGAATGATAGTCTGAAGTAACGGAATAAGAGTTTGACTGATCCATGAAACTGAATGTAGTATGGTAGTAGAGTGAGTCACATAAGGGTACTGAGTAATGGACATCTAATACAGAATATGGTGCGTTGGGGAATAAAGAAGGTACAATATAGGTATATCAAAAGTGTAAGGGTTGTCAGAAATCTATCCCGAGCCAACAATACAATGCAGTAATATCAATTGTGGCAATAGCAGCCCAGTATCTAATAGTAGCCATTGTATTTGGAGGGGTGACCTCGGAATACCATACCAATAGGAGGGGAGACCTCAGTAACCAATGGAGTAGCTAGCTCCCAGAAGGTGAGGGGTGTGTACCTTACAGCATACATCCTTTAATACAATATATCAATGTCAATACAATACAATACAAATCTAGGATGCATCCATACATACTTAATAGAATAATAATTAGCCATAACAATAACAATGAAGCATAATCAATACATATAGGGACCGGTGTGGAGCATCACTCAACAACTAGAGTCATGCCATTAGTGCATCAATGACACGGACATGGAACCCCATGCCTAGTTTAATGGCTCGGGTATCAAACTGACATGTCAATACAAAAGGTCCAATGTGTAGCAATATATAAGTCTTCATAATCAGAGGTTCAATATCAATGGTTCACAATTCAGAGGTTCATAGCAATGGTTGAATATCAAAGGTTCATAGCATAAGTTCATAATCAGAAGGTCCATATCAAAGGTTCAATATCAGAAGGTCAATAGCAAAGGTTCAATACAGAGGGTCAATAGCAAAGAAATCATAGCAATGAAATATCATAAGCGAAACAAAGTCGAAGGACCAGAAAGTCATGAGAAACCCCTACTGAAAAGGGATAGAGTATATGCACCTTAACGCTGATGAAAGGAAAGCAAACGAATGAATGAACACAAAGATACGATGCCACGTCTTCTTCAACAAATCTACACGGATTACGGTTCGTATAATATTTATTAGCTCATTTAAGTCATAACTGATTTATTTGCTTGTATGAATCATATTAATATTTTTAGAGTTATTAAGCGTATTCTCATTTTTAGTAATTGACATAAATAGATAACTAAGGGTAATAATTATTAATCATCCAAATTTAGGGGTTACAAATGATAAATGGTAAATTTAAAGGTTTAATATGACAATATAGAAAAGTTAGAGGTTAATTGTGATAGATTCCAAAGATTAGGGTCAAAAGTGACAACTTGACAAAGTTCAAGGTTTGCATGCGCCCATGCCCAAAGTCTAAGGGTTAAAATGTAAAATAACTAATGATTCAAATTAAAATCAAAATTTTGTACGCATGCAAAAAGGGTATGAATTTCATTTTTATTTCCATATACTCGCTCGGGCCATTTTCAAACTCGTTCGCGGTTCATGAAACTAACATTTACGACTTAGAAATCATGCATTACGATTAACCTCCGACTCAACTCCCCCGACACACTTTCAATATGGCAAACAACTCACACATGAATCCCGAGATCACTCTTGAACTTACCCCCATAAGACTACCCATTTTCGTTCATTACTTAGCATTTATACCAATACTTCCATTTTTATTTGTAATGATAGTAGGAATAAGTACTATTCGACCCAAATACACATACACCTTCACTGTTTTGAGATTCGATTTAGGTACGCATATGATAACAGTCATTCAATCTATAACTCGCATGCACAAAGCACAAGTCTTATACTCGACACACATGCATTCACACCCATATCGAGACATGACAAACATGCAAGGACGCGTATAGTACTACTCGCGACTCATGTTTTAATAAACACGAATGCATTCATACCGTACTTTTATGACCACTTATACACGACACACAATCACATAATTTACGAGCCAACCTTCCATGAAATCATACTAAGACAAGCCTTCATCCATATAAGTCCATGCTATATTTTACTTGAGTTTTGAATCCATATTATGTAGGCATAAAAGAGATTAGAATGAAGCATTTATATGACCATATATAGTAGTGTGCATGATAACCAGACTCTATATCATTATAAGTTGCTTGTAGAAGTTATCACAACGAGATGCAGCAAAGAACATGTTTTAGATTAGGCTTTATACCTTATAAGTCGTCTAGTATAACAAGCTAAAATCAAAGTACCTGAGGGTGGATTTAGAGATCGAATGGAATGACCCAAATATGACAACAATGATGAATCCAAGGTGGCTTCTCTATCTTCAACTCGACACCAGGGCTGCAACCTTGAACCCGCTCGATCATAAATGCAACCCAGCTTCTTTTGTTATTTCTCCCAACCATGAATCGATTTAGGGCCGATTAAATTTTTATTTTTGTTTTTTTAAAACTTGGTTTAAAGAGAGGAGGGCCAAGACGATTGCATATATGTTCATGGAATAGATATATATATCTTTTCAAGGAGGAAAAAAAAGACGTGTGTGAGAAAACATAAGAGGGCTGTCTTCTTTTGATGCTAGGGTAGAAGTGTATTAGGCAAGATATCAATATGTATTTTGGGTAATAGTTGTGGCGTGAGAATAGGGCCACGAAGGGGAAATAATATCTCTCAAACATATAAGGAGATACACATTTATTTTGGTTTATCTTTTTGAGTTTTCTAAAATAATAAAAATTATATGTGTATATAAGAAAACCCATTTCCGGACAAGGATTAGAAATGGCAAGTGTACCTGATTTATTATTCAAGTTATCATAGGTTATAATTTATAAAAATGTGTTGAGTTGTGTGTCGCAAGATGTGTTGGAGCCTAAAGAAACATTTAACAATATTAGAAGGTCAACAAATTGTTTTTAGTTAATTTACTTAGGTTTACTTCATAACATATTTAATTATAGTACATCATTAGCCCTTTATTAATAATTATGTGACTTAGAATTTTTTTTTCAAATTAGACGTAAAATTACGAATTCGAAATTTAGGGTTTTACAACTCTTCCCCTCTAAAAAGAAAATTTTCGTCCTCGAAAATTGAAGTCGCAGAGGTACACAGAGACGTACGAGTTTTAGGCAGACGTAGCAATCCATAGTTTCACACAAATCATAAATCATAACTGCTTTCGGGTCCAAAGCGTACGTAACAGATGTCAGTGAGAATCTCGTAAGGAGGTACAGAAGTTCAAACGAACATGAGGATTGACAAATAGCGGATATGAGCCCTAGTCCATTCAACATACCAACCCCAGGCATTTCCCAAGACGTCGTATGATTTCAATAAGTTCAAATTATATGATCTCGGTATTATCACGTTGATCAGGCATCATAATACTTGCATCACATAACAAGTCCTTATTGTCATCATATTCTGTCTCAGGTTATGACGAAGCACATAACCAACATCACAACAAAACAGATAACATACATGTAGCAAGTAACATACCAAAACAGACCAGATTCACATACATGCAGCATATAATACATCAAACCAACTTACCATACCACAAAAGAGAGAAGGCCACCAACTTGATCGAAACGGTCCCTCATGACTCATTACTGACGATCCAAATATAAAGCTGATATAATACCAAAATGCTAAATCATAAAACATCACGATTCAAACTGAGTTCTGAACAAATCAAAGAAAAGTAATACCAATCAAAATCATATAGCAAAATATCAAATTGCCTTAAAAGTTGTGACAAAACACAAGTCGCGCCCAATCATATGAAATATATGAAGCTTCTCAAAGATCTCAGCGGTTGGACTGTTGACCACAATATGCCCGAGTCTTGGTAGTAGTTTCTCCATACGTCTAAGGTATGCCGGTCATAGTTCTTCTGCTCATACGTCTTCCAAGTGTCCACCGGTTGAATCTTGTCTCCGCCCTTGCGCCTCTGGTTGATCCGTCCCAACCCTCTCCAAAGAAGATCCCGATGTTCCAAAGATCATTGCAGTACTGGTGCGGCGCCGCTTCATGAACCTCTCCAGCTTAGAAATCGGCCAGAGCAACGTAGGGTCGCAGCACCATCATCTTCGCTCCACCGAGTAGTCTCCATTTAAACGGTCGACAACGAATGCGCGAAGATAAAACAAACAAAATCAAATGTGAAAAGAAGGAGGTCAAATCAGCAAAGACAAAAGAATATCGAAGTCAAACCTAAACGAGAATCAAAACAATCAGAAACGATCGAAACAGATGGAAGCCTAATGTCTACCCAAGTCCCCACAGGTCAATCCTAAGGTCAACAAGACGAAACCTTTGCTCTGATACCATAATTGTAACACCCCAACCCGACAAGGGTAGAAGTGTCACATTCTGGTGTCATATCAGAACATACAAATAAAATTTTTACAAGCGGAAGCCTTATAAAATAAAATACCAAGTCATAAAAACGAATGACTTACAATGAAAATTACAAAATCCAATATATCAAAAGGAAAAGAAAAATCAAAACAATTGCTCTTCAAAATAAATCCAAAGTAATAAGGTAACTAGGGTCGGTCCATGATTGGTGCTGAACCGTCAAGTTTTATCACACAAGCTAACCACTTGTGAATGGTCAACCGTAATAAAATTAAAACAGTTTAAAACCAATGCAATTAAGATCTGGAGAGTATAGTATTACCTCAGGTCGTTAAGTCCCACGGAGGATTAATGGTGTTTAACACTTTCAGATGTCGAATAATCACTAAGGATAGTGATCAGTAAGGATTTTGGAATATTTATACCTAAAGAAAAAGTTTGTAAATTACAAGGGCTTAAATGCAAATTAAAGAAAATTAAAAGCTAAAATATATTAAATAAACGCTATCACTATTTTTAAAATGATGTTTTTCTTGATTTATAAAACAAAATAACTTAAATAAACTATTTTAATTAAAACGTAAGCCTAAATTACCTAAAACGCTGACCTAGAATGAAAACGTATGCTATATGTAAAAATTACGCGAAAAGCAAGAAAAACGTAAAATTTATAAAATAAAAGTCCTACGAGTGTAAAAACAATTTTCTTACTTACTATATGACAAAAGAAAATTTTAGAAAAAAGATTTATATTTTTTTGACTTTTATATTTTTTATTATGAATTAAATACTATTTTAAACTAATTAAATGATTAAAAATATTAAAACTATTTAGAAAATTCTGAAACTTTTTTGTAAAATACTTTATACTAATACAAGGCTAGGAAAAATACAAAAGAGGTAACAACTTATTTGAATAAGTCAGAATAAGCTAAAGAGTACGAATAAGCTAAAATGGAAAACAAGACTTATGTATTAAATTGTGCAAACCATAACCGGTCAAAGACCCAAGGGCAGATGGTATGTGTGTGGTGTGGTGAGTCGGTGGCCAGTGGTTCTAATCCTAGTAACGGCTTTTTATTTTTTATTTCTTTTGGACCTTTTCTTTTGAAACCGATTAAACTACTAAATATAAACAACTTTTAAAAAGACAAACTTTTTAGAACTTAAAAATAAGCTCAGGATAAGCTTATTTAGCTTAAAGCATTAACTATATGAACTTTTTAAGACTAGGATTCTTCAAATTAAGCTAAAAGTTGGAAAATAAGCCAAGAGCTTATGGAAAAAGCTAAGATGGACTGAAGAACTTTAAATAAGCTAAAGGAACTAGAAAAGCTAAGCTAATAAGTCAGAAATTGAAAATAAGCAAATAAGCAAATCTAATCCAAACTATGGCACAAGCAGGATCATGCTTCTTGATAGCCCAAACAAGCTTATCAGATAAGCTTGAAAGGCTAAAATGAGCTTTGATCCAACAAGTCATGGGTGGGGTTTTCAAAAAGCTAAGGTACAAAGATTGGGTTACAATAATGAGCTTGTGGGAAGATTTTGAAAAACTTATGAACACCTGAATGACCGATGAACTAAGTGAAATGGACAAAATTAAAAGCCACTAGCATGCTAGTCAAATAAGCTAGAGATTGGAAACTAAACACTGGAACCATGAGACAGCTAGGTAAGCTTCTCAAAAAGCTAAAGTACAAGAGTTAAAGCTAATTGATAAGCTCTTGATGAGCTTATGAAACTAGATGGCTCATCATCTGGCACGTGGCACTTTTTCGCATACTAGACTAAAAAGAAGCTAAGAAATAAGCTGCTAAATAAGCTATCTAGAAAATATAAAAAATACTAAGATAAAGCTGAACAACTATATTTTAATATTCCAAAAGCTTAAGACTTGAAAGCTAATGTTAAGTCCTATAAAATTAATCTATTTTATTCAAAACCACCAAATTGAAAATTTTGACTTTTAATATTACACTAACTAGTTGACTTAAGTGAACTTTAAGTTGATTCTACTAACTGATTATGATGTATTAAGCTAAATTAAGATGAGATTAAGCTAAAGTAACAAGTTCTAAGCTACTTTGATGAATTTTATAACTTAAATCCTAACAGTTAACTAATTGAGTGGAATTAAAAGATATTTTGACTTTTTACAAAGTAAGGACTGGTTTTTCTTGTCTATATGAGCTAATATGACCTAATGAGACATGCCACAAACAAGAACAAAAGCTAGAATACTTTCTAACGTTAAGCAAATCAAAACCAAACAAATTCTTTATGAGACTGATTGGAAGATTTTCAAATGATTTCAAGGATTAGGAACATGCCACTGATTTAAGAACTTGTATTATCATATAATGAGACTGAATGAGTATAAAATAACAACAATAAAAATAACAACAAATACTTTGCTAATGACACTTATTCTAATTTGACTGTTAAACTAAAATTTATAGTAACTATAAATTAAAAAGAACAAGCATGTAATATTAAGCTATACTCTAACTAGCAAACACTAAATAAGCCTAAAAGCACAGAGATAAGCAGTTTATAAGGACTGTAAAAGTGAAATGCCAAAATTGAGCAAAAGGCTTACAAGTTGGATTCCAAGTGAAAACTGAAAACCAATGCTTGAAAACACTTCCTATCGCTTCCCAAGAAGCTCTAAACCAAAGGGAAATCCATTATTAACCCTCGCCCAACTGTGATTATCATTTCTTGTGATTTTTAATTTTTGACTGATTTTTTTGTATTTTCTTGTATTTTTGGTTTTTGCTTCTAAACTGATTTTAATGGGTTTCTAATAGCTTAAATAAGCTATATAGGAGCTTATATTAGCTTATGAGTCCTTAACAACAGCTACAAACAACATTTGATCTTATCATGAGATTTTTGAAATGAAAATTGCATAAACTTGAAAATGAAACTTGAACACTGAAATTGAAACTGAAAAAGGTTCACATATACTTGAAATAACTTAAATAGAGTACTTGAAAGACTTAAATTACACTGGAAAGCTTATAATAATAAAAACGACTTAAGTAAATTAAAATTACACTAGTTACTTCTCCACATTGCTTCTTTTCCCCTTTATAATGATCTTTTCAACTTTGTCGACACCTCTGAGTATTTCCCACTCATTTCTAGCCATTGGATCTCTTTAATTCATCATATTCGTCCATGTGGAGTTTTTGGCGCCAAAATAGTCTTTAAGCAGGTTATTTGCATTTAATGTAATTTGGTGGATGTGGAGGTGGAAGGGGGTGGTTAGACAGGTGTAGAGGCAGGTGGTGAGGTGGAGAGATGGGGAAAACAGGTGGTGAAACCACCCTGGTTTCGTGGTTGCAGGAGTGGGAGAGAGGGATGAACAGTGGTGGCGGTATTTTATTTAAACCGTGGATTGGGCTATGGCTTTGGGCTTGGGTTGGCTGGGTTTGTGTTTTGGGTTTATTAATAAAAGGATCCGTTTGGTTGTAGTTATTAACATAAGGACCATAGTTGTAATTTGCTGAAAATAAGGGACCAAACCTGTCACTTTTCCAAAGATATAATAAGGACCAATTCTGCCAAACTTTAATAGTACAAGGACCATTGTTGATTATTTTCACTTTTTAAATTCACCAAGGACTATTTTTGACATTTTTCAAAGTTTAGGGACTAAAGTTTCCATTTGCCCAAAGATTCATTCAAGGACCATTTTTGACAACTTAGAATATTTCAGGGACCTTGAATAACATTTTGTTTTATTTTGATTTACCAGGGACTGTTTTTGACAACTTTTGAAACTTGGGGGACTAAAACTGCCAATTATGCAAACTTGATACGTTTTTCACCTGATTTTGATATTTTTGCATTTAAAACACATAAAACACTTATTTGTGATATTTTTATCATTTTGATGCATTTCTGAGTGTTTTCAGATGTTTTTGCAGCTTAAATGGTACAAAAATGATGAGTATTTAGACACTCATCAATCCCCACACTAAGATATTGCTAGTCCCTAGCAATCTTTTGAGAAAACTTAATGGATTTCATCTCTTTACCAAAAGCCATTACTTCTCGAGTAGCCAATTGTTTCAGTTCAAGTAAGAACCTTGGTACAATGATAACCAAATGATTTTGAGCAAATCACCAGCTTTCAACGGATGTGATTTGTCTTTACCGTAAGCCGCTTGCTTCTCGACTAGCCAACTCTTAGATAAATTATCAATATTATCTTTGGTGAGTCGACTACCAATTATGGTTTTCCAACTGCCTTTACCACAAGCCATAAACTTGCGGGCTAGCCAACTCTTCACTAGTTAAAGATATGGCGAAATAACACCATACAATTTTGGGCAAATTGCAAGCCGTAAACGGATTTGAGATATCTTTACCAAGAGCCGTTTGCTCCTGGATTAGCCAATCCTTTTATTTGTTAGACATGGCGGATCGATATCATGCTTTTGCTGAGTAAGTGAAAAACACTTACTCCAAAAAAAAATTTTGGCCAAAAATGGGGAATTGGGTGGTATAATTACATGATAAAATTCGTGAGAATTCCCCCACACTAGAAATGAATATTGCCCTCAATATTCAAAGTACCGACTGTTATGCCGAAACATAGAACGTAAAAGGGAAATACTACGGCCATTATTTTATTTTTGATATATACTAATCATTTTTTTTTTTTTTTAGAATGAACTTATATACAACAAATGGGCAACTCCCCACACTAGGGTGGTAGAAAGTAGAAAGAAGTCAGAAATACGGGTGAAAACCCATATAGTGTGCTATGTTTTGATTACCGAGTCACTAGCTTGACTCGATCCCCGCATTCATTGGTTCATGGGGAAAGTTTGTAGATCCGGGACAACCACAGGTGGAATGTCCTCTCCAAAATAGTGCTTTAATCGATGACCATTCACTTTAAAATTTGGACCATCGGGTTGAGATAACTCAATGGTACCATAAGGATAAACCTTAGAAATAGTAAATGGACCGCACCAACGGACTTGAGCTTTCCCGAGAAAATCTTCAATCTTGAATTGAAAAGAAGGACTCAATCACCGACGTTGAAAACGCGGTTTTGATTTTGGAGTCATGAATCTTCTTTGTCTTTTGTTTGTAGATCAAAGAGTTCTCATATGCTTGATCACGGAGTTCATTTAATTCATTCATTTGAACTTTTCGTGATCACCACCGTCAATATCGAAGTTTGCATGTTTCAAGGCCCAAGATGCTTTGTGTTCAAGCTCAATTGAAGATGACATGCCTTTCCGTACACTAGCTTGTATGGAGTACACCCGATGGGTGTTTTATAATGTCGCACGAAGGCCCAGAGTGCGCCATCCAGCTTTATCCGACCGTGATGCACGTTTTCACCGTCCTTCTTCAAGAATTCTTTTAATACCACGGTTGGAAACTTCCACTTGCCCACTTGTTCGGGGTGGTACGCAGAGAGAGACGGTGGGTTACACCATACTTTTGCATGACTCTATCAAATTGGTCATTGCAAAAATGTGTACCACGATCACCGATTATAGCTCATGAGTTCCAAACCTAGCAAAAAGGGATTTTAAGAATTTTACAACAACTCGGGCATCATTTGTAGGTAAAGCTTTCGCTTCAACCCATTTTGACAAATAGTCAACAACCACAAGTATGTATTTGTTTCCTCGAGATGATGGAAATGGCCCCATAAAGTCAATGCCCCAAATGTCAAATATCTCACACACTTGAATGGCGCTTTTGGCATTTCATTTTTTGAGAGATATTTCCGTGACGCTGACAAGCGCCACGTGTTTTGACAAATTCGGGCATCCTTGTAAATAGTGGGCCAATAAAACCCGAATCAAACACCTTTTGGCGGTGTAATTTGACTATGATGGCCCCTGGGTCCAGCATGGCAAGCTTTGAGAATGTCCATAGCTTCTTGTCCATAAACACACCGTCGGATGACTTGATCCGCACAGATTTTGAATAAGTAGGGTCGCCCCGTAAGTAATGTTTAACATCCTTGAAGAATTTGTTCTTCTGTTGGGTCGACATTCCTTTCACTATGAAATTACCCGCATGGTAATTTGCGGTCAGAAACCATGGGGTGGTAGAGTTTCCACTAAAAGAAACCGCATTGAGTGTCTCGAGAGGAAATGTTTCATTTATTTCCTTTTCTCGAAAACATCTTGGTGAGGGTTTTCTAGATCGACAGATGATCGACAAAGTGTTCTCGCCTTTTTATCACGTATAATGATATCAAATTCTCGAGGAGGAGAACCCAACGGAGCAATCTCGACTTTGCATCTTGTTTTGCAAAGAGATATTTGAGAGCCGAGTGATCCGTGTACACCACGCATTTGGTCAAGATTAGATATGGCCGAAACTTTTCAAATGCATACACCACGGCTAGTAGCTCTTTTTCTGTGGTGGTGTAATGAGTTTGAGCTTCAGCCATTGTTTTACTTGCGTAGTGGATAGGCGAAAATGCTTGGATCTACGCGCCCCGGATGCGCACCGATAGCAAAATCACTTGCATCGCACATGAGCTCAAAAGGTAAATCCCCGCCGGGAGCAACGAATGGGTGCTTCAAGAAGTTTTTCTTTAATGTTTCAAAAGCTTGATGCACTCGTGAGAAGATAAAAGGAGCTTCTTTTTCAAGAAGATGGGTCATAGGCCGAGCGATTTTAGAGAAATCTTGTATGAATCATGATAAAACGGCATGACCCAAAAAACTCCTAATAACTTTGACGGTAGTAGGATGAGGCAATTTAGCAATAACATCGACTTTTGCTCTATCTACCTCAATCCCGTTTTTGGAAATCTTATGGCCAAGGACTATGCCTTCTTTGACCATAAAGTGGCTCTTCTCCCAATTTAGACAAAGATTGGTGTCTTCACACCGTTGAAGCATTTTTTCTAAATGGGAGAGACATGTTTGAAACGAGTCCCCAATGACCAAGAAGTCATCCATAAACACCTCCATTGTTTCCCCAATCATGTCGTGGAAAATGGCCATCATACATCGTTGGAACGTGCGTGAGCATTACATAAGCCAAAAGGCATACGTCAGGCAAAAGTTCCGTATGGCGGTGAATGTGGTTCTCTTGATCCCGTGGATCAATGGGGATCTGAAAATAACCCGAGAAACCATCAAGGAAACAATAGTATTCATTCCCTGCTAATCTCTCAAGCATTTGGTCCATGAAGGGTAGAGGAAAATGGTCTTTTCGGGTGGCGCCATTCAACTTACGATAGTCAATGCAAACACGCCATCCGCTACCAATCGAAGTTGGAATTAACTCGTTATCTTCATTTGTGACAACAGCTATGCCACCCTTTTTAGGAACACAATGAATTGGGCTAACCCAAGGACTATCCGAGATCGGGTAAATTAATCCTGCATCAAGAAGTTTAAGAACCTCTTGTTTAATAACATCATGGATTTTGGATTTACTGCTCTCGATGTTGGATCTGGTTTGAAGTCATCCTCCATCAAGATTTTGTGAGTACAAAATTCGTGGTTGATACCCTTAATGTCTGAGAGTTTCCAAGCAATTGCTTGCTTGTGTGACTTTAAGACCTTTATGAGAGCAGGTTTTTCATCTTTACTCAAATCTCGAGCAATAATGACGGGTAATTTATCATCACCCTCAAGAAATGCATACTCGAGATGAGGTGGTAAGTCCTTAAGTTCTACATCAGGAAATTCTTCAGCTTCAACCTGATTGACTTCCTTGTTATGAAGCTCGACGGGAGGGAGTGGAGATGGATCATCATTAAGCAACTTCTCAATGAGAAGTATGTCTCCCTCGATGTCAATTGGAGCGTGATCAATTTCCCATGGAACTCGAATCACTAGACAAGTATGCTTCAATCTCTTCCAAGATGAAGTCACTTTCCTCAAATGGAGTGAGAGAAGGAGTAGAATTAGCAATGATAGGTTGAGATGAATGAGTGATATTATCACTCGAAGAATTATGATCATAACCAAGAACTTCTTGAGAGTACTCTTCAGTAGCAACATCAATGATATCTACTCGGTTAACCGATTCGTAATCATAGTTTTGCGGAGTACCTTGAAGTTTGATCAAGGTTAAAAGTGACAGCTTCATTACCCACACGTAATGTGATTTCTTGCTCAAATACATCAATGAGAGCACGCCCGCTCGTGAATCCTCGCCCAACAATGAGAGGAACCCGTGGATCAGATCGAAATCAACAACTACAAAGTCACCGAAAATGGAACTTTCCTACTTTCACAAATACGCCCCGGCAATGCCAAGAGGATGGGATATTGTACGATCGCAAGCTCGAGTCATGCATGTAGGAATAAGGTCCGAAGAGAAAGTTTCTTCCATATCGAATGAGGCATCGATTAATGCTTGCACCAAGATCCGCTAAGGCAAAGCATTCAACCATTCCCGAAATACACAAGGTAAGAGAAATTTTCCAGATCTCCAAGCTTTTCTCGAAGCTTTTCAAGATAACGGGCTGAAAGCAGCTCGCTAGAGGAGTTTTAGCCATTTCAAAAAGCTTTTCCTTGTTGCTTAACATGTGTTTGAGAGTTGATGCAAACTTGGGCATCAGGATGATAGCATCCGCAAAGCTTATGTCAAAATGTAGTTCTTGGAAAATTTGAAAAATTTGTCCATTTGATGACTGGCTTTTTCGCGGAGCTTTTGCTCATTCAAAAGTGATGGGTAAGGAATAGAAGATTTGGATTTGGGGTTTTCAACGGGAGCTACCGGAGGTTCAAAACAACTCCCGGATTGGATTTGGGTTTCCGGACAACTTGAGGTTGGACATCGTTGGTACCTCCGTTATTAGTAGGAAGTTTCTTGTCCTTTGTCGCCTCATGTTCACTTTCCACTACCTTCGGGAGAGAAGAAGAAGAAGAGGTAGTAGGAATAGCGGGTCCATTGTATGAAACACCACTTCTGGTTGTGATCGCCTTTGCACGCCTCGGTTAGCGATCGTGTTGCTCGGAAGTTTTCCCGAGCCCGAGGGTTGATCATTTAAAGACTTCTTTAGATCAGCGATCTGACTGACCAACAACCTGCTCATTTCATCTTGGGATTTCATGAATTGTTTCAATAACTCATCAGATGATGGTCCAGCTGGAACAATGGCTTGAGTTTGATTAGGAAAATTCTCGCCTCTATTATTGATTAGGCCTTGATTTTGAAAATTTCCTTGATTAGGATTCATATTCCCATGAAATTGATTCCCTCGATTGAAATTGTTTTGATTAAGGTTTCCTTGATGTTGGAAACCTTGATTTGGTCCCGGATAGAAATTACCTTGGTTTTGATAACCTTGGTTCATTCTAGGTTGGTTCTCGATTCCTTTTGCATGTTAGGATTCTCGCTAAAACCGGTGGTCCCTGATAAGTATTAGCACGGTAGTTTGGTTCATTTTGAGGATGGTATTGATTACCTCCTTGATGTGAAGTACCGGCTATAGCATTGGCTTCAAACGAACTACCATCGGTGGCGCGCATAGTTGTAGTATGCATGAGGGCCACCACAAGTAACACAGACTTCGACTTTCTTAACTTCACCATGTGATGGTGTCTGTGTGAAAGTGACTTTCTTTTGGTTAGCAAGAACCAAAGCCTTAACAATATCCGTGAGTTTGTCAATCTTAGCATCGGTGCTAGATGTACTCACGTGAGATGAAGTAGAAGGTCCCGCATTAGTTGAGACCGATATGTCTTTGTTCGAAAGGGCGGACTGGGACTTGTTTTCAATGATTTGCAAGGCTTCTTTGTGGTCTTGCTCAGAAAATTACCTCCGCGAGGCATTTAAAGAGTCTTGGTTAATCTGGTTTAGACCATTGTAGAAAGTATCCATTTGCATTAACTCGGTAAAACCATGATGCGGACACATGCGGAGCAATTCTTTGTAACGATCCCATGCCTCCCCGAATGATTCATCAAATCTTTGAGAAAATTTAATTATCTCATTCTTAAGACTTGTAGTTCGGGATGGAGGATAGAATTCGTTAACAAACTTAGTGACTAGATCTTCCCATGTCTCAATGGAACGAGGGGTTGTTTCTCAAGCCAATTCCGGGCTTGTCCCTCTAGAGAGAATGGGAACATAAGAAGCTTAATTGCTTCATGTGGGACATTCTTGTATTTGATGGTAGATGCAATCTTGTTAAACCATCGAATATGTGCATGAGGATCATCCCGCCCAAAACCATAAAATTGGCTTTGGGTTACAAGATTAAGCAACCCTGTTTTGAGCTCAAAGGTATCGCCACGATGGTGGGACAATAATGGCATCTCCGTAACCCTCGATGGGTGCTTGGAGAAGCTCATTCATCGGTCTTTCTTCTGCCATTACGGGTGGGTGGTGGTACTAGACGTTTCTCGGCCACGGCTGGGAGCGTAACGCCCTCTACGCTACGCGGAATATTTGCAAGCTCGAAAGTGGACTTGTAGAGCTAGAAGAACGAAAAGCATGCACTAAATTTAAAAATCGTGTTCCAAAACAAATGCGAGGCAAAACGACAAGTGAACTTAACCAATAATCACAAATGAAATGGCTTCTTTGAAAAGGTACACCAAATCACAAGGACACAAAGGTAAGTTTTAAATCTTTTGTTCGGGAACTTATTAATGGTCACACCCCAGCTTGGTAGGTGTATTGCCTTGATTTGGTGTGGTTGATTTTATGTATTTAAGTACCACTAAAAGACGTGAGGTATGGATTTTGTGCTAAGGGTTTAAATACTTTAGACAATATTTTTGGTATCGCCTCGCTTAACCAAATCGCTGCACTTTAAGAATCACCTTAAAGAAAATACAAGATAGGAAACATTACGATTGTTTTGTTGTTTTATATTTGTTTTGTGTTGTTAACACTTTAGAAAAGTGTTAATGAACTTTTTATAACTTTACAAAAAGAAAAACTCAAGCTACAAAAGGTGGTATATGTGCAAGTACTGCCTAAAAGGTTTAAGACACGCTAAAGCTTCCAAGCGCGCCAAAATTTGATTGGTGCCGAACCGCAGTTTATCACACAAGCTAACCACTTGTGAATGGTCAACCGTAATAAACTTCAAACAAATGTAAACAAAACAATTAAGACTGAGAGTATAGTATTACCTCAGTCGTTAAGTCCCACGGAGGATTAATGGTGTTTAACACTTTCAGATGTCGAATAATCACTAAGGATAGTGATCAGTAAGGATTTTGGAATATTTATACCTAAAGAAAAAGTTTGTAAATTACAGGGCTTAAATGCAAATTAAAGAAAATTAAAAAGCTAAAATATATTAAATAAACGCTATCACTATTTTAAAATGATATTTTTCTTGATTTATAAAACAAAATAACTTAAATAAACTATTTTAATTAAAACGTAAACCTAAATTACCTAAAAACGTGACCTAGAATGAAAACGCAAGTTATATGCAAAAATTCTACGAGCGCAAGAAAAAACGTAAAATTTATAAAATAAAAGTCCTACGAGTGTAAAAACAATTTTCTTACTTGCTATATGATAAAAGAAAATTTTAGAAAAAGATTTATATTTTTGACTTTTATATTTTTATTATGAATTAAATACTATTTTAAACTAATTAAATGATTAAAAATATTAAAACTATTTAGAAAATTCTAAACTTTTTGTAAAAATACTTTATACTAATACAAGGCTAGGAAACATACAAAAGAGGTAACAACTTATTTGAATAAGTCAGAAATAAGCTAAAGAGTACCTAATAAGCTAAAATGGAAAACAAGACTTATGTATTAAATTGTGCAAACCATAACCACCAAAGACCCAAGGGCAGATGGTATGTGTGTGGTGTGGGAGTCAAGGCTGTGGTTCAATCCCAAAGACTGGCTTTTTATTTTTTATTTCTTTTGACCTTTTCTTTTGAAACTGATTAAACTACTAAATATAAACAACTTTTAAAAAGACAAACTTTTTAGAACTTAAAAATAAGCTCAGAATAAGCTTATTTAGCTTAACAGACACTATATGAACTTTTAAGACTAGGATTCTTCAAATTAAGCTAAAAGTTGGAAAATAAGCCAAGAGCTTATGGAAAAAGCTAAGATGGACTGAAAGAACTTTAAATAAGCTAAAGGAACTAGAAAAAGCTAAGATAATAAGTCAGAAATTGAAAATAAGCAAATAAGCAAATCTAATCCTAATCTGTGGCACAAGCAGATCTGCAAGCTTTTGATAGCCCAAACAAGCTTATCGATAAGCTTGAAAGCTAAAATAAGCTTTAATCCAACAAGTCAGTCAGGGTTTTCAAAAAGCTAAGGTACAAAGATTGCAATAATGAGCTTGTGAGAAGCTTTTGAAAACTTATGAAAACCTAATGACCTGATGAACAAGTGAAATGGACAAAATTAAAGCCACTAGCAATAGTCAAATAAGCTAGAGATTGAAAGTAAACATCAGAACTATGAGAAGCTAGGTAAGCTTCTCAAAAAGCTAAAGTACGAGTTAAAGCTAACCGATAAGCTCTTGATGAGCTTATGAAACTAGATGGCTCATCGCGGGCACTGGGCACTTTTTCGAACTAGGACTAAAAAAGAAGCTAAGAAATAAGCTGCTAAATAAGCTATCTAGAAAATATTAAAAATACTAAGATAAAGCTGAACAACTATATTTTAATATTCCAAAAGCTTAAGACTTGAAAGCTAATGTTAAGTCCTATAAAAATTAATCTATTTTATTCAAAAACCACCAAATTGAAAAATTTGACTTTTAATATTACACTAACTAGTTGACTTAAGTGAACTTTAAGTTGATTCTACTAACTGATTATGATGTATTAAGCTAAATTAAGATGAGATTAAGCTAAAGTAACAAGTTCTAAGCTACTTTGATGAATTTTATAACTTAAATCCTAACAGTTAACTAATTGAGTGGAATTAAAAGATATTTTGACTTTTTACAAAGTAAGGACTGGTTTTTCTTGTCTATATGAGCTAATATGACCTAATGAGACATGCCACAAAACAAGAACAAAGGATAGAATACTTTCTAACACAGCTAACAAATCAAAACCAAACAATTTTATGAGACGATTGGAAGATTTTCAAATGATTTCAAGGATTAGGAACATGCCACTGATTTAAGAACTTGTGTTATCATATAATGAGACCAATGAGTATAAAATAACAACAATAAAAATAACAACAAATACTTTGCTAATGACACTTATTCTAATTTGATCTGTAAACTAAATTTTATAGTAACTATAAATTAAAAAGAACAAGCATGTAATATTAAGCTATACTCTAACTAGCAAACACTAAATAAGCCTAAAAGCACAGAGATAAGCAGCTATAAGGATGTAAAGTGAAATGCCAAAATTGAGCAAAAGGCTTACAAGTTGATTCCAAGTGAAAAATGAAACCAATGCTTGAAAACACTTCCTATAGCTTCCCAGCTCTAAACCAAGGGCAATCCATTATTTACCCTTCTCCAACCGTGATTATCATTTCTTGTGATTTTAATTTTTGACCGAATTTTTGTATTTTCTTGTATTTTTGGTTTTTGCTTCTAAACTGATTTTAATGGGTTTCTAATAGCTTAAATAAGCTATATAGGAGCTTATATTAGCTTATGAGTCCTTAACAACAGCTACAAACAACATTTGATCTTATCATGAGATTTTTGAAATGAAAATTGCATAAACTTGAAAATGAAACTTAACACCGAAATTGAAACCTAAAAGGTCTACATATACTTGAAAACTTAAATAGAGTACTTGAAAGACTTAAATTACACTGGAAAGCTTATAATAATAAAAACGACTTAAGTAAATTAAAATTACACTAGTTAGTTCTCCACATTGCTTCTTTTCCCCTTTCTAATGATCTTTTCAACTTTGTCGACACCTCCGAAAGTATTTCCCACTCATTTCTAGCCATTGATCTCTTAATTCATCATATTCGTCCATGTGGAGTTTTTGGCGCCAAAATAGTCTTTAAGCAGGTTATTTGCATTTAATGTAATTTGGTGGATGAGGTGGGAAGGGTTGGGGATAGGTGTAGAAGCAAGGGGTGAGTGGAGAGTGGGGAACAGTGGTGAAACCACCCCTGCTCGCGGGTTGCAAAAGAGTGGGAGAGAGGGATGAACAAAGGTATGTATTTTATTTAAACCGGTGGATGGCATGGCTTTGGGCTTGGGTTGGCTGGGTTTGTTTTTTGGGTTTATTAATAAAAGGGTCCGTTTGGTTGTAGTTATTAACACAAGGACCATAGTTGTAATTTGCTGAAAATAAGGGACCAAACCTGTCACTTTTCCAAAGATATAATAAGGACCAATTCTGCCAAACTTTAATAGTACAAGGACCATTGTTGATTATTTTCACTTTTTAAATTCACCAAGGACTATTTTTGACATTTTTCAAAGTTTAGGGACTAAAGTTTCCATTTGCCCAAAGATTCATTCAAGGACCATTTTTGACAACTTAGAATATTTCAGGGACCTTGAATAACATTTGTTTTATTTTGATTTACTGTGGACTGTTTTTGACAACTTTGAAACTCGGGGACTAAAACTGCCAATTATGCAAACTTGATAATGCTAATTGATTTTGATATTTTTGCATTTAAAACACATAAAACACTTATTTGTGATATTTGTATTATTTTGATGCATTTCCAGTGTTTTCGATGTTTTGCAGTTTAAATGGTACAAAAATGATGAGTATTTAGACACTCATCAGTCCACTAAGATAATCCAACTCTTAGCCCATCAAAGCCCATCTTCCAACCTAAAACCTGCCGCAGGAAAAGAAATGCGGCTGAGCTTAAAAAGCGCAGCAAACAGATATAACAAAACGAAAGCTAAACAAAATCTGAAATGCAAAATGAAACAAAGGAAAACGGATAACAAGGTCGCAGCGAAGAGAGTACAATGAGTCAATGCGGAACCTGCAGAACTCAATAGTAACAGATATCCAGAAGGAACATATTACAAGGAGAACAAAGCACATAATGCATCGATGACATATACATAGGCACATCTAAATAACCAGGCATACAATTAATCAGGGAATCAGAATACATATAAGCCAAACAGAAATCTAAAAGCTAGCGGAAGCAATAAATTAGAAAGTCAGCATAGAAATCACACAAGTCAGGTAACCCATAGTAAATAATATAACAAGCAACATAATCAGCGGAAGTACTAACAGCAGGCAAAACATGGTAGCCACATGTATCAGGTAGGAATACAGAACCACATTATAACTGAATGAATTATCTAAACACGGTCCTAGCATGGCAACTAAACAAGTTAACAGGCTAGACAACATAAGTTAAACCATTAACATCATCAAACAGTGGCATAAGCAAGAGTGTAAATATGGCAGGTCAACAATTAGCAGATAAAGATACTAACGGATAATCATAGTTCACAAGATTAACCGAACGAAAGTATATGTGATAACTAGATAAAACAATCAATTACACACTAGCATGGTCACCAGACAAATCAAAGGGTCACATAATACTAAGATAACATATATTCAGATGACAACAGGTGAAACATATAATCGCATATTAATCATATCATAGCAGGGTAAACGGTAGTCACATAAAACATGTAATAGCATAATCAATTTCAATAATCATATAATAACCCGATACATGAATGGAATGATAGTCTGAAGTAACGGAATAAGAGTATGACAGATCCATGAAACTAAATGTAGTATGGTAGTAGAGTGAGTCACATAAGGCTACTGAGTAATGGACAATTAATACAGATCTTGTGTGTTGGGGAATACAGAAGGTACAATATAGGTATATCAAAAGTGTAAGGGTTGTCAAAAATCTATCCCGAGCCAACAATACAATACAGTAATATCAATAGTGGCAATAGCAGCCCAATATCTAATAGTAGCCATTGTATTTGAAGGGGTGACCTCGGAATACCAAACCAATAGGAGAGGAGACCTCAGTAACCAATGGAGTAGCTAGCTCCCGTATATAGTAGGGGTGTATTGCACACACGCACCAGATAACCAATACAATATATCAATGTCAATACAATACAATACAAATCTAGGATGCATCCATATGCCCCTGCAGAATAATAGTGGCCATAACAATAACAATGAAGCGCGCATAATCAATACAATATAGGGACGGTGTAGAGCATCACTCAACCACACTAGAGTCATGCCATTTGTGCATCAATGACACGGACATAGAACCCCCATGCCTAGTTTAATGGCTCGGGTATCAAACTGACAGGTAAATACAAAAGGTCCTATGTGTAGCAATATATAAGTCTTCATAATCAGAGGTTCAATATCAATGGTCCACAATACAGAGGTTCATAGAAATGGTTCAATATCAAAGGTTCATAGCGTAAGTTCATAATCAGAAGGTCCATATCAAAGATTCAATATCAGAGGGTCAATAGCAAAGGTTCAAAATCAGAGGGTCAATAGCAAAGAAATCATAGCAATGAAATATCATAAGTGAAACAAAGTCGAAGGACCAGAAAGTCATGAGAAACCCCTACTGAAAAGGGATAGAGTATATGTACCTTAACGCCGATGAAAGGAAAGCAAACGAATGAATGAACACAAAGATACGATGCCACGTCTTCTTCAACGAATCTAAACGGATTACGGTTAGTATAATATTTATTAGCTCATTTAAGTCATAACGGATTTATTTGCTTGTATTAATCATTGATAAGGTTTTAAAATGTTCCTTTTTGAGGGGTCGTTTAAGCCCTTATTTGATCACTTTTGTATCCGTTATTACTTAATATCGTTCCTTTTCACTGTTTAGGTCTCTTGAAGGCAAATTGCTGTAATGGCACTTATTTGGACAAAAAGGCGCGGATATACGAAGAAAATGGCCAAAGTCAAGAATCGAGACACTCAAGCTACTAAAACACAAGGTGACGGCGTCACTGCTTAACTGCGACGCCCGAGCATTTTCTGACAAGCACATAAGCCAAATTTCTTATTTTCAAGTGACGTGTCGCTTTAAAAGAGTAGTGTCGCAACTCGACGCCTAGATTTGATCCGACGGCGTCATAAGTGAAGAGGAAGGCGTCACCAAAGACAAGGTGACGCCGCCGCAAGACTAACGTGGCCAAGACGAAACCCTAATGACGCGACTCACGGGCCACAAATCATAAGGTGACGCCGTCACATATGTAATCTTATATATAGAATCTGAATTTTTCAGTATTTGGTGTGTAGTCTTTTGGAGTAAAAACCTAAACCGAACCAAGGCTGTCTTGTACAGTATTTTAGGCTTTCAAATCCTAACTTACATCAATATAAGTGTTTTACTTCATTAATTCAGTTATGTCTTCAATTATTTGTGTGTATGCTTGCATGTTCTCCATGTCCGGCTAATTTACTTGTGTGTTTGCTTAGGGAATATGAAACTTAATTATTGAATATTGATTGGTTGTCTCTTATCTTAATTGTTTAGTGATCTAGTAATGCTATAGGTCATTCGTTGTGTAATTAATGCTTGATTAATCTTTGTGAACCTTAGACTATAACACTTGGAGCAGTTGTAGGCTAAACCACCCAAAGAGTGCCTTGGAGTTAGAGTTTATAATTCCTAGAGGTTTTTGTAGACGAGACCCTTTGGTAAGTTCAAAGAGTTAGGGATAAATGCATACCCTACGACTTTAGACACACAACGCGATTAAGAATAAGGACGTGACAATTCAACCATCAATAGGAGATAATTAAGGAGTAGTAAAACCTAAGTAAACACATTTTTAAACTATCATACGAGCACACAATAATTAGACATAGACTACATACACCTTAGATTAGATAATTAGACAAGTAGAGTAATCGGTAGAAATACCAACCCCCAAATCCAAACCCCGAGATTCATACCTTTCCATTCCCTAAAAAACATAAAAAACATAAAAAAAAAAAATCTTCCTCAACCCCAACCTTAGCGTAGTAACTTCTCACTAGCATTCCTATTCCCCTAGAGAAAGATATCAATACCCGTGGCTTACCCTAATACTACACTACAACGATTAGGTTCACTGCATAGGGTGTTATAAAACTTGCTCGAAGAAAAGGAAGTTCCTTTGACCCCGAACGACGCGTGTAGCGTTATCAAGTTTTTGGCGTCGCTGCCGGGGAATAGAATAGCTAGTTAGTAGTCCACCTCGTTTATGTTTCTTTACTTGATTCCTATCAAGTAAATTTTTTTTTCTCATTTTTAGCTTCCTCGTAGTCTATCCCCCTTCTTCGTGACCTTTGTTCGTAAACCCATCACTTTTCATCATGGAAGGTGATAACCACCCACCATTCATCAACCCACCACCAATTGACCCGCCAAGAGTCCGTACTCTTGGTGAATACTCGATACCAAGCCACCTAGGCTATAGGAACACCATTGAGCTTCCCGACCAAGCCCAAACTACGGCCCTGCGATCCGACACCATCCGGTTGATGCAAAACGGATGTGCATTCCATGGACTTCGTTCTGAAGATCCAAATCAGCATCTAAGGGATTTCCTTAAAATTGTCGATTCCATCGACCTTGATGCTACTACTCGGGAGACCACGCGCTTGCGTCTCTTCCAATTATCTCTACGAACCAAGCTAGTAATTGGCTTGAGCGACTTCCTGCCGGCTCCATCTCAACTTGGGATGATCTCACCTCTCGCTTCCTTGCTCAATTTTTCCCACCGGGGAGAACTACTAAACTCAGACGAGACATCTTAACATTTCAACAACTTCAAGGTGAGTCTCTCTACAAAGCATGGACTCGATTCAAGGGCCTACTCCAGAACTCCCTCATCATGGCATTGATCTTTGGCTTCAAATCCAAATCTTCTATGACCATATCGATTTCATCACTCGACGATCCATCGATCAAGCCGCCGGTGGAAGGCTCAGCAACTTTGATGCAGAAAAATCTTGGGATATTATAGAAGAGCTTGCTGATCAAAGGTACGAAGATTGGAATGAATCTCCTGAAACCACCGTTAATGTGGTTAATGCCATATCAACTCCTTTTGAATCTTCCGACATCACCGAGGAGCAAATGAGTGCTATTGATAGGAGGATTGATTATCTTATGGAAAGGCATAAAAGAGCTTTCGTACAAATCCCTCGAGAGGCAGTCAATTCCACCAATTCCTCCAACCATCCAACACCTTTTCGAATCCCCAAGTCGCGGAGCAAAACCCCAATTCCGAGAGGCGCTTCCATTCTACTTCCCCAATACCATTCTCACCAAGCTTTAAGGAACAAATGCGGGAGTACATGGCAGCTCATACGAGAGATTAGCCAAATTTGAAGAGGAGGTTTATAGGCAGAGAGAGGAAATGCAAGGAAAAATGATGGAAATGATGAACCTGGTAAAAGAATATACCAAAACAAAAGTTCCCGAAAAGGTACTAGTAAGAAGCAACGATTGTCCTCCTACTTTGTTTGTTAACGCCATTTCCATTATGCCGGAGGATGGAAAGGTTGAGGTGAAGAAAACTGAGGAAAGCAAGAGGGAGGATTCTGAACCTAATGATGAGCCCGAGACCATTGAGTACTACCTTAAGCACTAAATTACATGAAAAACCATTGCAAACCAAGTAAACAACTTTAGGTACAATGAGGTTCTTAGGTAAGCCCTTGAAGGAAAAAATAAATGTATAAGAAGAGTATGACGCTCTGCCTATGGGACCTCTGTATGAGTTGGTTCTAAAAAACCATTAACAAAAAAACGAGACACCACAGGGAACTTCCTGATACCATGTAGCATAGATGATATTGATAATATAAATGCCTTAGCCGATCGTGGACTGATGTGAACATAATGCCATTATCAATTTATAACAAGTTGACTAGGAGAAGCCAAACAAGACCGATCTTAGACTATCCTTAGCTAATCACACCTATATCTACCCCATAGGAATCATGTGGATGTTTTAATAGAAGTGGCTAATATTGTTTATCCGGTGGATTTCTTGATCATAGATGTTGAGGAAGATAGAAACATGCCACTCATTCTTAGGACACCATTTCTGGCCACCGCCAAGGCAACCATCAAATGCGGGGAGGGCATCATGGTACTTAAAAGCGGAAAAGGGTACGCTAGGATACCCATCGTTCCAAGATATCCTCTTAAGATCATGGAGATGATTACGGGTGGAAATCCACAAGCCCCTGACAATATAATTGAGAAGAAAATAAATTATTGGGAAAAAGGGCTTAGGGATTTTATGGTTCAAGGACTGTATGCAACATTGTGGAAACCCGATAAGAAGTTAGGAAATAATCCCACTTCGATACCAAAGGCATAAAGGAACCCTAAGGAATTTCTAAAGGGAGAAAAGTACTTTTGTACAAATCACGGATAAGGGCATTACAAGGTAGAAACAAACCAAGATGGTTTGGGCCTTTTACAGTTAAGGAAACCAATCTAAAGGATAAAACCGTCACCATAATATACGACGTTGGCAAGGAGTCCACGGTAAGCATACAACGTCTACGAAGACTCATAAATAAAGAAAAGCGCTTCGTGGGAGGCAACCCATGCTTAATTGCTTGCTTGTTAGTGTCATATATCTTTTATTGATTGTTTAATCTCATGTTTAAATTTGTAAAAATGCTTTATTTTTTTTAACCTCGTCTTAATTGCATATAAAGGTATTTTACATAAAGGATAAGTGTAGGGAGGATTACACACGTTTTCAAAAGAAACATAAACATGAGAATAACAATTAATTAAAAGATATATATGTGTGTTTGTTCGAGTCAAATGCTTGTATCGAGTCATAATGGATGTTTTGCAGAAATTTTTCCAGATTCTAAAGATGTAAATTTTCTAGAATGTTTTCCGTAAAAATCGCAGACCAGTTTTTGTCAAGATAACCTGACGGCGTCAGGAAGGAGTAAAAACAACAGATTACTTTTTCTCGTTTTCTGAGCTACTTATAAATTTTGGAATTTTCCATGTCTTAATTTTCCAGAAATTCTGTAAACATCCATTCCACAAGCGTTATATCCTAGTTTAGTCGAGTCTTATATATATTATTACCGCATTTTACGCTAATGTTTCGTTTGTTTTCTTCAAGTGTGCAGGTTTAATTTATCAAGAAGAAGTTACATAAGATTGGAAGGAGCTTTTCACGAATACATTCTCCTTGGAAAGGATTTAACCACTACTTCACACACGGATACTACCGAGCTAATCAGGGGAGTATTAATTTCTTTCGTTTTTCATTACCTTCTATTATCATAACTTTGATACTTTCGGGGAACATTGGGGACAATGTTCAGTTTAAGTGCAGGGAGGGAAAATAAAACGGGAACTTTGAAACTATGCTTATCCTTGATTATTTGCTTTGTCCAATTGTATTTGTGTAATAAACCATGAGAAAATGTCGGTTAGGGTAATTTTGGCACCAAATTTAAAATTTTTTATGACATATAGGAGTGGGCCATTAGTCTTAACAAAAGCGTCTCACGGATAGGAAGTTGCATGACTAGCACAAAAAACCATTAACCACCTAAATTCCACCCAATATGTGAGGATCGCCCTTAGATTAGTAGGAATTAAAGCATTCATCTTTAATGCTTAGAGTGTGAACCGGTAGTATATTAGATTCTAGAACTTGTTTTGTGATGCATTCCGAGATCGCTAGTAAGACTACACTTGTGTAGTTAGGAATAACTAAATGATAAGAGGCATTAGGATAACCCTTGTTTGATACCCGTAATATAATTACTTCTTCCACATCGGTTGAGTAATTCCCCCACACCCTTTGCGTTGTACTCATCTTTAGTACACGATACCCCTAGTTAACCCCTCAGAGCCTATCCTTTTCGCGGTTCTCGTGATGTTTCGGTTTTTCCAGAATATCAATGAAGAGCATTGTTTACACCCCACCCCCTAATGTACACCCAAATCACCTTAGCCTACCCTGTATGCACTCACTTTTAGTGCATTATTGTTATCACCCTAAACCCTTAATTCAATTATCTAGTTTCTTGCATGAGTTGCTAAGTCGAGTCATATCCTTTGTATACAGTTTTGGGACGATTGGGACTCATGGGAAAAAGTTAAAGTTTATGAAATGACTGGAAGGGAACGTTAAATTCCCTTATTTGCGTAATAACGTACCCCAAGTGTTTTGATCTTTTCAATTCGAGTCAAATTAGTGTTAGAGTAATTAAAACTCAAGTGTAGTGATGTGCCTATAAATCCCTATCATTTTGATGTTACCGTAGAGGATGGTAGAGTAAAAGTGTATGAAAAAAAAATAATAAATAAATAAATAAATAAAAAAGAAAAAAAAATAGAGTGTTCAAAAAAAAAAAAAAAAACATACGGGCTACCATTCTACATCTATCCTTTAAATTTATGTTTGTTTGTTTCAGTTATCTAGAGTTTAGAGTGTCGAGTCTTGGCTTAGCAACGCCATTCTTCGTATGCTTGTAACATAGAGATTTTTGACTTGCCACCACTAAATAGCCTATCCCACCAAACCCTTTGTTTCCCTACCGTAAGCCTAACGTTACAACCCTTTAAAAGACCTCTTTGATAGTCTTTCCTAGGTGCTTACGCCAAAGCGATGGAGGTTTGATCTATTCTCAAGCCTATGGTAATCTATGTACTAGGACCGGTTAATGAGTGTTTATCTTCCATTTCCAACTTGTTATATTTCATATACACCCGAGAAATGAGAGTATCCAAACACCCATGAAGTCTAGCTAGTATGTAATTCCGTGCTTGTTATGAATTTTATGGGCTTATATTGTTGTGGACTATTTTAAACCAATGCTTCATGACCCCTAACTTATAAATTAATTGGCTAAAAGCACATTTGCTTGAGGACAAGCAAATACCAAGTGTAGGGATATTTGATAAGGTTTTAAATGTACCTTTTTGAGGGGTCGCTTAAGCCCTTATTTGATCACTTTTGTATCCGTTATTACTTAATATCGTTCTTAATCACTTTTAGGTCTCAAGGCAAATTGCCTGTAATGGCACTTATTTGGACGAAAAGGCGCGGATATACGAAGAAAATGGCCAAAGTTAAGAATCGAGACACTCAAGCTGCTAAAACACAAGGTGACGGCGTCACTGCTTAACTGCGACGCCGTCTTTTGTTTATCAAAGCTGACCCAAAATAACCAAGAAAGAGCCGTTAATGCTTAATATTTGCGTGTTTCTTGAGTTTTTGCATGTGCAGGTACGGATATGACAAAACAGACAAAAGAAAGCCAAAACCGAAGAAAACCAAGCACGAGAGAAAGAAGAATGCAAAAAGCTGAGGCTAGGAAAGGAATTTGCAAGTTTCGACAATCAATTCTCAAAATGGCAGTTTTAGTCCCTGAAGATTCAGAACTGACATGTTTGGTCCTTGAAATTTTCAAAGATGGCAAAAGTGGTCCCTGGATTATTTGAGAAGGACAAGATTGGCCCTTGGAAGACATTTTCAGAATTACACATTTGGTCCTTGAAAAATCAGTTTGTACAAGTTTAACCCTTATAAGCTTCTATGTATACATTTCTAGTCCAAATCCATTATACCTTAAGCCCAAGTGTTATACAAGCCCAAAATCCCAAATCCATTACCCGGTTTTATCCTAAGACCCGGTTAAACACAACTCAAACCCATACCCACTCTCCCAACCCGGTCCACCTTTTAACCCGGCCAAATCAAAATAATATAAAAAAAACCAAGCGCGCCCAAATTTCCCCCAAATAAACCCAGGTGATGAACCCTAAATACCCCTACCATCAATTAAGCTAATCCACTTAAATCAGGGGCAATTTCGTACTTCCTGACAACACCTGACATGTGCTCAGTGCCAGGTCACTGATCCGTGTGTCATCTCACCTAAATACTGCTCCGTGATTGGTCGAAGCTACGTGGAGGTGTTAATCCAAGGGTCAAGATGAGATGGGATTTGATCAATGGTGAAAAACGACTCCAAAGAAACACACATTTGCACGTTCCAGATCCTTCCAAGACCTTGAGCTCAAGTATTTAAAGAGCCCTTCACCCACGAATTGAAGACACCTTTTCTTACCTTCATTTTTAGTAGCTAAATTGTAATTTTAATTCAGTCTTTATGTTTTTAATGTTTTAAAGTTAATTCAGTTCTTGTACTCTTAGTTTTAAAGTTTTAATGAAATTTATCTTCATTCTATAAATCCTTGTTTAAATCCTTGATTGTTAATGATTATTGCTTATTAATGTTGTTCAAATCATTTTAGCTTAATCTAAAAGTAATTGCAGTTTGTTTTCATCTTAATCAAAAATATAAAAAAAAAATCAGAAAAATATTTGAAAAAAAAAATACTCTCAAGCTCTTATAAGCTTATCTTAAGCTTCAGCTACTGTTTCATTAGGTTCATTTAAGCTGTGTATAGCTTATAGTGAGCTTTTACTTCATTCAATCTCAAAATTCACTCAAATCTTCAAAACAGTCAACTGAAGTCAACAACAGTTTAATATGAGTATAGTTATGGAATTGGGGTGTTGCAGAGCTTGGATTGGGTTGGATTTAAGTAGTTTAGTGTAGATTGGGTATTGTATGAGTTTCTCTATAAGCTGGACCAAAAGTGAGTTCAATTTCATTCCATTTACTTAAACTGTTGAGCTGAATTTGTTGTTCCATTATTGCTGTAGCTATTTTTTGCATTGGTAGATCATTGTTAGTTGTTAATTGAGTATTTGAACTTAGTTAGATTATTGCTTTGATCTATAGTTAGGATTTTTATGGATTAAGTAGTATAAACTGCTTATTAAAGAGTGTTTGGATCAGTGCATAGATTTGTGTTTGAGGTTAGTTTACTGGCTAAGTTTAGTTGATTTAAGCTTGTTTAAGTTTAATTCACTCATATATGCCATTGTTCTGCATCTGAATAGCACTCAAAGTCAAATCTAATTTGGATCTGCTCATATCTGCTTATCAGTTAGAGATAGGATCCCATAGCTTGCTCATTAGTTGATTAGTAGTTAAGCTAGCTTATTCTAGGATCATTATATCATTAGACATCAATTCCAGTCCATTTTATAAGTTTACAATCTCACAAAAGTCAAAACTTAATTCTGTCAACAAAAGTCAAATAGTGAAAAGTGTGGTTTTTCCAAAACTTTGTGAATTTTTCCTTGATTCATCATTGGCTCAAATTAAGTGATATTTTGGGATAAATAAGTTCGATTGGTCAAGTTTTGAAATCTGATTTTTTCAAATTTTGAAATCATTTTAAGAAGTTAATAAGCTCTAAACAGGCTCATTTGCCCTATTCACACTCAGCTAATACGAAGGTGAAGCAGGAACTGTGCAGGCAACTTCTAGACCTTGTGCAGGTCTTGTTGTTGATCATTAGGGTCCCAAACTTGGTCCACTTGTTACTTAGCTGGTGATCTTGAGTTCTCAACTCTTGGTTTTCAGATTGGTTCACTAAATAAGCTGTGGTTTTAGCTTAAAGTTGGTAGGAAAAGCTGATTTCAACTTATTAATCAATTTAGTCATTTCAGTTTAGCTTACACTCTAGAGGATTAGATCAGTTGCAATAAGTCATATTGTAGTTGTTCTAGCTTACTTTAGCTGCTGAGTTCATTTGGTACCTTTTTGTGATCATTAGCTTATTTTAGAGCTTAATTCCTTAAGCAGTTACACATCAGTTTCAATTATTCCCACATAAGCCATAGTTTTTATATTTTTCATAAAATTAGAATAATATTTTAGACTTTTCCTGAATTTTTCATATTTTTCCAACTTTGTTTGCTATTTTTCTTAATTAAAACTAGTTTTTAGGATTTTTTAAATAGCATTTAATTCAATTAATTCAGAAAAGGTTCCAAAAAATAATTTTTCAATTTTCCTAGATTGAGAAAATTATAAAAAGCAAAAAAAATAATTTTTCCAGATTTTTCCTAGTTTAATTTGTAATTTTTAGTATTTAAATTAGTTTAAAATTAGTTTTTAATTCAAATAAATTTCAGAAAAATCATAAAAATTAGTTTTTAATCTTAGTTAATTTTCAAATATCATTTTTAGTTAGAAAGTAATTTTAGATTATTTTTAGGACTTAGGTTAGACGTAGTTGCATTTTATTTACGTTTCATTTAATACGTTTTAGTTTAAATCACGTATTTAGGATCCCCCGTAGTATAATTTCCCTTATATTCTTTCCCATTTCCCGTAGTTTTAATATAATCATAAATCCAAAACATCGAGCATTTTAATAACGAACCAATAACGACGTTGCCCATTCACACCTCGTTGGGAAACGACTCGGATTTCCTAATCCGTATCACTATCACTCACGGGTTTTGATTCATTATCCTTTTTCCTAAAGGGATTTTAAATCATTCCTTGTGGTTATTTTTGATATCGATATTGTGGTTTTATCCATACACACACACCCCTAAACCTCATACGAATCAAATTTTGCGCCACCGCCGGGAGGTTGTGTCGCGACAATATCGTTAAAGGTTTGACGATTAGTGACTCGAGATCCTTCCTTTGTGAAGTTACTATTTTTATAAAATTAAAAAAGTAAAAAATATTTTCCTTTTTCCTTTATATATATATCATATTAAAAATACAAAAAGATTTTCTCTTTTGTTTTTGAGCTTAAATAGAATACATCAATTATATAACATTCTCAACGGAGGTGTTATCATTAGTAAGTTCCCGAACCAAAGATCAAAAACTTGCCTTTGTGTCGCTTGTGAATCAATTTATTTCTATCGGATAAACAAACTGTGTGGTGGGTATAAGGACGTCCTGACATTAAATTGCGCCAAAAGAAGCGGGTTTTAATAAGCTTCGCGCTGACCTAAAAGCTTCTCCGCCGCTTGTGCGCTTGTCTTATAGAAGTGATTTATTCACATGGGATTATTGGTTAAGTTCATTGTTGTTTTCGAATACCGTTCTCTTTTAATTGCCTTGGTTTTGAAAGTGCATGCGCACTCGTTCTAATAACTACAGACCGATACGTGAAGCCGCTACAATTACGAGAAGGCGAAATAGACGTGCTCCATTAGTCGAACCCGAGATTCGACTAATCCGACTACCATCGTCGAAATGGCGGAGGACAACCGATCTATGCTAGAGCAACTCCAAGCACCCACCGAGGGTTATGGAGAAGCCATCGTCGTCCCAGCAATCGTTGCCGATAACTTTGAGCTTAAACACGGATTGATAAATTTGGTTTCGTCAAGCCAATTTTACGGATTTGAGAGAGACGATCCTCACTCTCATATCCGACGATTTAACAAGCTCACATCTACGATCAAATACCGAACGCTCCAAGAGGCTATCAAGCTACTACTCTTCCCGTTTTCACTCGGAGGGGGCCGCCCGGATTTGGCTCGAAAAACTACCCCCTCGATCGATAACCACATGGGAGAATCTAGTGTCAAAATTCGTAAACGAATTCTTCCCACCGTCTAAAACAACAAGCTTAAAAAATGAAATAACAAAATTCACACAAAGATTTGATGAATCATTTAGTGAGGCATGGGACCGATTCAAAGATTTGCTTAGGCAATGTCCCCATTATGGTTTTACGGAATTACATCAACTTGATACGTTTTATAACGGTTTGAATGAGACTGATCAAGACTCTCTCAATGCCGCCGCGGGTGGTAATTTGTTGACCCGATCAACAAGAGATGCCTTGTCCATTATTGAGAACAAATCTAAAGTTCGTACCTCACGTAGCAAATCGGTTGCTGCCCGAGTGAGTGTTACACCATCGTCCCCGTCTTACTTAAAATACGTCTAGCACCGATGCTAAGATTGATAAGCTTACGGATATGATACAGGCTTTGGTTAAGATTAAGACGGCTAAGATTTATTCTTCTCCACCCGCCAAGTCAAAGCGTGGAATCGACTTGTACTACTTGTGGTGGCCCGCATGCTTACTACAATTGTACCGCCACCGATGGAAATCCTTTCGAAGCTAATGCCGTAACCGAGGTAACCAATACCGTCCTCAAGTTGAACCGAATCCTCGTGTTAGTAATCAAATGGGACCTCCAGGATTTTCTCAATCGAACAATCAGACTCGTTTTAATCAAAATCAAGTTCGTGGACCAAATGTTCAAAAACAATTCAAAGCCCCACCAAATCAATACCCGAATCAAGGAGTCAATTACAATCAAGGATATCAAAATTCAAGCTATAAAGCTCCGCCTTTTCCTTCAAATGAATTCACGAATTACGTTCAACACAATAATGCTACCATCCACACCATGCAAACTCATATTTCAAGTTTGAGAAATGAGTTTCAATCTTCGTTGACTAGACAAAGCAATGAGTTTAGGAATGAGATTCGACTTCAGAACAACAAATTGGATGCTTCGCAGAATAAACTTGAGAACATGTTGAATTCTGTTTTGTGTAAGATAAGTCAACCCTCGAGTTCGGGATCTCTTCCAAGTGACACCATTCCCAACCCGAAGGGTGAGTTAAAAGCTATAACCACACGGAGTGGTAAGGCTTATGATGGACCATCGTTTCCTACTCCGCTGGTGAGGGAGGAGGAACGAGAACCCGGTTATTGAAGAAAATGTGCAACCCGACCCGTCCCCACCTCCGGTCGTTCAGATCTCGATTCCTGAACCCGATGTTTCGAAGACTACTTTTAAATCTTCACTTCCTTATCCTTCAAGACTTCATGATCAAAAGCTTCGTGATAAAACCGAAAACCAAATGGAGAAATTTGTTGAAATCGTTCAATCTTTGAATTTTAACATCAGCCACCGACGCTTTACTCCTCATGCCGAAATTTGCCGCCATGATCAAAAATTTAGTGAGTAATAAGGAAAAGTTGGCCGAAATAGCAAAAACACCGTTGAATGAGAATTGCTCGGCGGTGCTCCTCAAGAAACTTCCCGAAAAGTTAGGAGACCCCGGAAAATTTCTTATCCCTTGTGAGTTTCCGGGAATTGTGAAATGCTCCGCCTTGGCCGATCTTGGGGCGAGTATTAACTTAATGCCTCTTTCGATTTATAACAAGCTTTCTCTCCTGGATCTCACTCCGACTAAGATGACTCTTGAACTCGCGGACCACTCAACCTCTATTCCGAAAGGAATCGCCGAGGATGTCTATGTGAAGGTCGGACCACTTCATTTTCCCCAACTGACTTCGTTGTCGTTGACTTTGATGTCGATTCCCGAGTGCCTCTTATTCTCGGGATACCTTTCTTAAGAACGGCCGTGCGATGATTGACGCTATGAAGGAGAAATTACTTTACGATCTCATAAGGAAACCGTCTCATTTAACATTAACCATCCTTCGCGATACTCCTCCAACTATGATGATGCTTCTATTAATCGAATCGACGTTCTCGATATTTCTACGGAGGAGTATGCTCAAAAGCTTCTTGATTTTATGGGTGGCAATCCCACCCTTCCTTCTGAAAATGTTGAACCATCTTCTGAGCCTATAATTGTTTACTCTTCCCCTCTCTTACTCCATTCGAGGGAGGTGATTTCCTTTTGGAAGAGATCGATGAGTTTCTTGCTAATGACGAATCGATTCCACCGGGAATTGATGATGATTTTTATGATTCGGAGGGAGATATTCTTTATCTTGAGCAATTGTTGAATGAAGATCCATCACCGTCACTCCCTCCGAAAGAGATTACGATTGAAGAAATCAAATCCGTACAAACGACTAATGAAAACTTCCCGAGCCCGAGCTCAAGGATTTACCTCCTCATCTTGAATACGCTTTTCTTGAAGCACCGAACAAGTTTCCCTCACATCATTGCAAAACTTAAAAGATGAGGAGAAAACCGCACTTTGGATATTCTTCGAAAACATAAGAGTGCCATCGCTTGGCAAATTTCCGATATCAAAGGCATAAACCCTCATTTTTGTACTCACAAGATCTTAATGGAAGACGATTGCAAACCCGTTATTCAACAACAACATAGGGTTAATCCGAAAATTCATGAGGTTATCAAAAAGGAAGTTCTTAAACTCCTCGACGCCGGAATTATTTATCCAATCTCCGATAGCTCATGGGTTAGCCCTATCCATTGTGTCTCGAAGAAAGGTGGAATGACCGTTGTTATGAACGAAGATAATGAATTGATTTCCACACGCCTCGTCACCGGATGGAGGGTGTGTATTGATTACCAAAAGTTGAATGATGCTACACGAAAGGACCATTTCCCGCTACCTTTTATGGATAAGATGCTCGAACGTTTAGCGAGGAATGAGTTCTATTGCTTTCTCGATGGTTTTTCCGGTTACTTTCAAATTCCGATCGATCCGCAGGATCAAGAGAAAACGACTTTCATGTGCCCTTATAGAACGTTTGCTTACCGACGAATGCCATTTGGTTTATGCAATGCTCCTGGAACATTCCAAAGGTGCATGATGGCTATTTTTCATGACATGATCGCGAAGTCTATGGAAGTTTTTATGGACGATTTCTCGGTTTATGGAGATTCTTTCACTTCTTGCCTCTCTCATCTAGACCACATGCTCAAACGGTGTGAAGACACCAACTTGGTCTTGAATTGGGAAAAGTGCCATTTCATGGTTCGAGAGGGCATTTTTCTCGGCCATAAGATTTCAAAATCTGGGATTGAGGTCGACCGAGCTAAAGTCGACGTCATAGCTAAACTCCCTCATCCCACTACCGCCAAGGTATTCGAGTTTTAGGTCACGCCGGTTTCTATCGCCGCTTCATCCAAGATTTCTCTAAGATAGCCCGCCCTCCACCCATCTCCTCGAAGGATGCTCCGCTTATCTTCACCAATGAATGCATTGAAGCATTTAATTTTCTCAAAAATAAATTAACTGAAGCTCCGATCTTAGTTGCCCCAGACTGGGATTTGCCCTTTGAGCTCATGTGTGATGCAAGTGATTATGCAATTGGGGTAGTCTTGGGGCAACGTAAATCAAAACATTTTCAACCCATACACTATGCGAGTAAGACATTGTCTGAAGCCCAACACAATTATACACTACAAAAAGGAATTATTGGCCGTTGTTTATGCTTTGAGAAATTCGACCCTACCTTGTCTTATCAAAGACCATAGTGTATACCGACCATTCTGCCCTAAAGTATCTTTTGGCAAAGCAAGATGCTAAGCCACAATTACTTCGTGGGTTCTCCTCCTTCAAGAGTTTGATGTTACTATTCTTGACAAAAAAGGAGCGGAGAACCTTCCTGCCGATCACCTTTCTAGACTTGAGAATCCCCATCAAAGTGTGCTCGAGAAAAGGAGATCACGGAAACATTTCCTCTTGAGACACTTGGGATGATTGCTAAGAAAGACCCAAACAACCCATGGTTTGCCGACTTTGCAAATTACCATGCGGGCAATTTCATCGTGAAAGGGATGTCGTCCCAACAGAAGAAAAAGTTTTTCAAAGATGTTAAGCATTATTTACGGGACGATCCCTACTTGTTTAAGATTTGTGCGGATCAAGTAATCCGGCGGTGTGTTCATGGCCAAGAGGCCCTTGATATTCTTAATGCTTGCCATAACGGACCCACTGGAGGCCATCATGGTGCAAGCTACACCGCTAAGAAGGTTTTTGATTCCAGGTTTTATTGGCCTACCATATATCGAGACGCTCATGATTTAGTTAAGTCTTGTGATTCTTGCCAACGCCAAGGAAAATTTTGCAAAAGGATGAAATGCCACAAAATGCTATTCAAGTTTGCGAGATTTTTGACGTGTGGGGCATCGATTTTATGGTGCCATTTTCATCATCTAAGGGTAATAAGTATATCCTCGTGGCCGTAGACTACTTGTCTAAATGGGTTGAAGCGAAGGCGCTCCCCACCAATGACGCCCGAGTAGTTGTTAAGTTTTTGAAGAACTTGTTTTCCCGATTCGGAGCACCTCGTGCTATCATCGTGATCGCGTACCCATTTCGTAATGAACAATTCGCTAAAGTTATGGCTAAATATGGAGTTACCCATCGCCTTTCTACCAAGTATCATCCGCAAAACGAGCGACAAGTTGAGGTCTCCAATCGTGGTTTGAAATGGATTTTAGAAAGGACCGTAGGAGAAAATCGAGCTTCATGGGCCGATAAGTTAGATGATGCATTATGGGCTTTCCGCACCGCATACAAGACACCCATCGAGTGCACCCCATTTAAGTTGGTGTATGGAAAAGCTTGTCACTTGCCCATAGAGCTCGAACATAAGGCATTCCGGGCCTTGAAACATGCAAACTTTGATCTTAAGACCGCGGGTGATCACCGGAAAGTTCAATTGAATGAATTAAATGAGCTTAGGGATCATGCTTACGAGAATTCTTTGATTTTCAAAGAGAAGACTAAGAGGATTCATGATGCTAAAATCAAAACCGCGTTTTCAACGTTGGTGATCAAGTTCTCCTCTTTAATTCTCGATTGAAGATATTCTCGGCAAACTCAAAACCCGCTGGTCCGCACCATTCACCGTTGCTCAAGTTTTCCCGTATGGAACGGAGAGCTTTCTCACCGATGGCCCAAATTTCAAGGTGAATGGTCATCGTGTGAAACATTATTTCGGAGGGGACATCCCATCTATGGTTGTCCCGGATCTCCAAACTTTCCCTAAGAACAACTGATTGGGATCGAGTCAAGCTAGCGACTCGGTGACTAAAAACAGAGGCTTCGTGGGAGGCACCCCATGCTTATCTCTATCTTCTTTCTATTTTCTAATAAGTGACGTGAAGGGTTAGCCTCTTCGATTTCTCGTGTTTGGTTGTTTGTGATGTTGTGTAGGATTTTCCCGATATGAAGACTCTCGTGCTCGAAGTTTGTCTTTTCTCTACTCGAGTTTCATGATCGCTGCTGATGGAAATCCGATATCCTAAATCTTATCGACTAACGTTTATCTTTTAGCATACTTAATAAATGGCTTTTAGATTTTCGTTATCACCCTTGCCTTTAAACATTGAGGACAATGTTTCGTTCTAGTCTGGGGTAGGGTAATCTTCGATTTGATTTGACCGCACTTGCTTGTTTTTTGTCACGTACTCTTGCAACCCCGTTTTTCCTTAGAAAATGCATAAAATTGTGCTAAAAATGAGATTTTTTTTTGTAAGCTTTTGTTAGTTTTATGATCAAAAAGTTCTTGCTAGTCTCTTAGAAGTTTCTTTAAATATGCATTTTCTTGAAATAGTTTTTGCTAATTGCTTAGACAAGAGGCTATAAAATGCGATTCTGGCTCACAAGGCCAAGAATTTGCAAGTCTCCCTGAGTAATTTTAAATATGCGAAGCTTGAACAAGAATTTGCTAGTTTCTAATAAGTGACTTTAAAAATGCGAGACTTGAGATTATTTGACGAAACATTTGCTAAGTTAATATATGTTTTGACACCTTGTTAGCTTTCCGCTGGTGAGAGTAGGAATAGAATTCTGACTTGACCGGGCGTGTTGAGCCCTAGCTTGTTCCCTTAACCATAGATAATTTAATTATCGGCTAAGCATCCGCGGATCTCATTATTTGGGATTTTAAATTTGCGGAGATCGAGGAATGATAGAGTTACTTATGAGTTTAGATGCTAAGCGTGGAGTAGTTGGTTCTCTTTAGAGCCCATCGAAGGTACTTATGGCTTTTTGTTCCCACAAAATTGTTTCACCCCATATCTGTTAAATAATAATTAGAGATGTTGAGTTTTTGATGATAGTTAGTTCTTTATTCTTCTTTAGAGAATCCTTGCCCATGAGGGTTGGGTACACATCAAGGTACTGTCACGGTGTAATAGACAACTGATTCGATAGTTTGTGCTATTGTTTCTATTGTTATAAAAGCCGTAGGATTCGGAGTTTGGCACAAAAATTAACATGAAATAAAGCCCAAATGTATTAAAGTTGAAATAATCCAAAGCCATAAAAGTCGTCATAGACTTCCAAAAAGGTTGAGGGAAATCCAAAGTCATAATAAGACTTCTGATAAAACGGTAATCCCGTTGAGTTAGTGGTTGAAAAGACCAAGGGCCCAAATTGCAAAAATGCAAATGTGCTGAAATAAGTGTTAAGCCAAACTTTGAATCCGGGAAATATCTCCCTAAATCGTGTTAAATTAGGACCTTGATGTGGATCTCATTCTTGTGTGTAACGGTTTTCGAGGGAAGATGAATAACTAATTAGCGACTTAGCTTCATATCTTTATCGGAATAAGAATTATCGAAACGAGGACTTGAAGAAATTCATTTCTCACAAAAATAAAATATCTAGAAAAAAATAGGAAAATGGGAGCAAAAGGTAATTACACAAGTAACTTCCATGGGTAGTGTTAGCATCTAGAATCATATTTAACAATGATTTCGATTTTATGCTTAGTTTGGGGACTTGTGAAAAATCAGGGACGATGTATTCTATCCGTATGGTCACTTCACGCTGTGTTGTGTTTCCTATTCCGTGATCCTAACGTGTCTTTTGAAAAATGTTGGAGTTATTGATCGACATGAAAGTTCAACAAACCGTCACTCATAATCAGAATATGCTTAATCGTAATATCTACATGTGAATTAAAAGGTAAACGGGGCGCTTTTAGAATTAAGGGTTCTTAATCTCTTTTGAGGAATCTTTGCTACTTCTTCATAGGTTTAGTAGAAAGAGATTGAAATCCTTGGTTTTAGAAGCGTGAGTTGATTGCATTGCGTGGGGACACGACAATCGTCTCGTCTGGGGTATTTTGATATGTGCTTAAACACATATCTTTTGTTTATCAAAGCTGACCTAAAATAACCAAGAAAGAGCCGTTAATGCTTAATATTTGCGTGTTTCTTGAGTTTTTGCATGTGCAGGTACGGATATGACAAAAAAGACAAAAGAAAGCCAAAACCGAAGAAAACCAAGCACGAGAGAAAGAAGAATGCAAAAAGCTGAGGCTAGGAAAGGAATTTGCAAGTTTGGACAATCAATTCTCAAAATGGTAGTTTTAGTCCCTGAAGATTTAGAACTGACATGTTTGGTCCTTGAAATTTTCAAAGATGGCAAAAGTGGTCCCTGGATTATTTGAGAAGGACAAGATTGGCCCTTGGAAGACATTTTCAGAATTACACATTTGGTCCTTGAAAAATCAGTTTGTACAAGTTTAACCCTTTGCTTCTATGTATACATTTCTAGTCCAAATCCATTATACCTTAAGCCCAAGTGTTATACAAGCCCAAAATCCCAAATCCATTACCCGGTTTTATCCTAAGACCCGGTTAAACACAACTCAAACCCATACCCACTCTCCCAACCCGGTCCACCTTTTAACCCGGCCAAATCAAAATAATATAAAAAAAACCAAGCCCGCCCAAATTTCCCCCAAATAAACCCAGGTGATGAACCCTAAATACCCCTACCATCAATTAAGCCAATCCACTTAAATCAGGGGCAATTCCGTACTTCCTGACAACACCTGACATGTGCTCAGTGCCAGTCACCGATCCGTGTGTCATCTCACCTAAATACTGCTCCGTGATTGGTCGAAGCTACGTGGAGGTGTTAATCCAAGGGTCAAGATGAGATGGGATTTGATCAATGGTGTAAAACGACTCCAAAGAAACACACATTTGCACGTTCCAGATCCTTCCAAGACCTTGAGCTCAAGTATTTAAAGACCCCTTCACCCACGAATTGAAGACACCTTTTCTTACCTTCATTTTTAGTAGCTAAATTGTATTTTAATTCACTTTTATGTTTTTAATGTTTTAAAGTTAATCCATTTTGTACTCTTAGTTTTAAAGTTTTAATGAAATTTATCTTCATTCTATAAATCCTTGTTTAAATCCTTGATTGTTAATGATTATTGCTTATTAATGTTGTTCAAATCATTTTAGCTTAATCTAAAAGTAATTGCAGTTTGTTTTCATCTTAATCAAAAATATAAAAAAAAATCAGAAAAATATTTGAAAAATAAAAAAAATACTCTCAAGCTCTTATAAGCTTATCTTAAGCTTCAGCTACTGTTTCATTAGGTTCATTTAAGCTGTGTATAGCTTATAGTGAGCTTTTACTTCATTCAATCTCAAAATTCACTCAAATCTTCAAAACAGTCAACTGAAGTCAACAACAGTTTAATATGAGTATAGTTATGGAATTGGGGTGTTGCAGAGCTTGGATTGGGTTGGATTTAAGTAGTTTACTGTAGATTGGGTATTGTATGAGTTTCTCTATAAGCTGGACCAAAAGTGAGTTCAATTTCATTCCATTTACTTAAACTGTTGAGCTGAATTTGTTGTTCCATTATTGTTGTAGCTATTTTTTGCATTGGTAGATCATTGTTAGTTGTTAATTGAGTATTTGAACTTAGTTAGATTATTGCTTTGATCTATAGTTAGGATTTTTATAGATTAAGTAGTATAAACTGCTTATTAAAGAGTGTTTGGATCAGTGCATAGATTTGTGTTTGAGGTTAGTTTACTGGCTAAGTTTAGTTGATTTAAGCTTGTTTAAGTTTAATTCACTCATATATGCCATTGTTCTGCATCTGAATAGCACTCAAAGTCAAATCTAATTTGGATCTGCTCATATCTACTTATCAGTTAGAGATAGGATCCCATAGCTTGCTCATTAGTTGATTAGTAGTTAAGCTAGCTTATTCTAGGATCATTATATCATTAGACATCAGCCAATCAGTCCATTTTATAAGTTTACAATCTCACAAAAGTCAAAACTTAATCACAACAAAAGTCAAATAGTGAAAAGTGTGGTTTTTCCAAAACTTTGTGAATTTTTCCTTGATTCATCATTGGCTCAAATTAAGTGATATTTTGGGATAAATAAGTTCGATTGGTCAAGTTTTGAAATCTGATTTTTGTCAAATTTTTGGAAATCATTTTAAGCAGTTAATAAGCTCTTAAACATGGCTCATTTGCCCTGTTCACACTCACCTAATACTGAGTGTGAACCAGGCAACTTCTAGACCTTATGCAGGTCTTGTTGTTGATCATTAGGGTCCCAAACTTGGTCCACTTGTTACTTAGCTGGTGATCTTGAGTTCTCAACTCTTGGTTTTCAGATTGGTTCACTAAATAAGCTGTGGTTTTAGCTTAAAGTTGGTAGGAAAAGCTGATTTCAACTTATTAATCAATTTAGTCATTTCAGTTTAGCTTGCACTCTAGAGGATTAGATCAGTTGCAATAAGTCATATTGTAGTTGTTCTAGCTTACTTTAGCTGCTGAGTTCATTTGGTACCTTTTTGTGATCATTAGCTTATTTTAGAGCTTAATTCTTAAGCAGCACACATCAGCTTCATTATTCCCACATAAGCCATAGTTTTTATATTTTTCATAAAATTAGAATAATATTTTAGACTTTTTCTGAATTTTTCATATTTTTCCAACTTTGTTTGCTATTTTTCTTAATTAAAACTAGTTTTTAGGACTTTTTAAATAGCATTTAATTCAATTAATTCAGAAAAGGTTCCAAAAAATAATTTTTCAATTTTCCTAGATTGAGAAAATTATAAAAAGCAAAAAAAATAATTTTTCCAGATTTTTCCTAGTTTAATTTGTAATTTTTAGCATTTAAATTAGTTTAAAATTAGTTTTTAATTCAAATAAATTTCAAAAAAATCATAAAAATTAGTTTTTAATCTTAGTTAATTTTCAAATATCATTTTTAGTTAGAAAGTAATTTTAGATTATTTTTAGGACTTAGGTTAGACGTAGTTGCATTTTATTTACGTTTCATTTAATACGTTTTAGTTTAAATCGCGTATTTAGGATCCCCCGTAGTATAATTTCCCTTATATTCTTTCCCATTTCCCGTAGTTTTAATATAATCATAAATCCAAAACATCGAGCATTTTAATAACGAACCAATAACGACGTTGCCCATTCACACCTCGTTGGGAAACGACTCGGATTTCCTAATCCGTATCACTATCACTCACGGGTTTTGATTCATTATCCTTTTTCCTAAAGGGATTTTAAATCATTCCTTGTGGTTATTTTTGATATCGATATTGTGGTTTTATCCATACACACACACCCCTAAACCTCAACGAATCAGTACGCATATGATAATAGTCATTCAATCTATAACTCGCATGCACAAAACACAAGTCTTATACTCGACACACATGCATTCACACCCATATCGAGACACGACAAACATGCAAGGACGCGTATAGTACTACTCGAGACTCATGTTTTACTACACATTTAATGCATGCATACCGTACTTTTATGACCACTTATACACGACACACAATCACATAATTTACGAGCCAACCTTCCATGAAATCACACTTAGACAAGCCTTCATCCATATAAGTCCATGCTTTATTTTACTTGAGTTTTGAATCCATATTATAGGGCGCATAAAAGAGATTAGAATGAAGCATTTATATGACCATATATAGTAGTGTGCATGATAACCAGACTCTATATCATTATAAGTTGCTTGTAGAAGTTATCACAACGAGACGCAGCAGCAACATGTTTTAGACTAGGCTTTATACCGTATAAGTCGTGTAGTATAACAAGCTGAAATCAAAGTACCTAAGGGTGGATTTAGAGATCGAATGGAATGACCCAAATATGACAACAATGATGAATCCAAGGCGGCTTCTCTATCTTCAACTCGACACCAGGGCTGCAACCTTGAACCCGCTCAATCACAAATGCAACCCAGCTTCTTTTGTTATTTCTCCCAGCCATGAATCAATTTAGGGCCGATTAAAGTTTTATTTTTGTTGTTTTAAAACTTGGTTTAAAGAGAGGAGGGCCAAGACGATTGCATATATGTTCATGGAATAGATATATATATATATCTTTTCAAGGAGGAAAAAAAAAGACGTGTGTGAGAAAACATAAAAGGGCCCTCTTCTTTTGATGCTAGGGTAGAAGTGTATTAGGCAGGATATCAATACGTATTTTGGGTGATAGTTTTGGCGTGAGAATAGGGCCACGAAGGGGCAATAATATCTCTAAAATATATAAGGAGATACACATTTATTTTGGTTTATCTTTTTGAGTTTTCTAAAATAATAAAACGCATATGTGTATATAAGAAAACCCGTTTCCGGACAAGGATTAGAAATGGCAAGTGTACCCGATTTATTATTCAAGTTATCATAGGTTATAATTTATAAAAATGTGTTGAGTTGTGTGTCGCAAGATGTGTTGGAGCCCAAAGAAACATTTAACAATATTAGGAGCTCAACAAATTGTTTTTAGTTAATTTACTTAGGTTTACTTCATAACATATTTAATTATCGTACATCATTAGGCTTTTATTAATAATTATGTGACTTAGAAAAAAATTTCAAATTAGACGTAAAATTATGAATTTGAAATTTAGGGTTTTACAACTCTTCCCCACTAAAAAGAAAATTTTCGTCCTCGAAAATTGAAGTGACAGAGGTACACAGAGACGTACGAGTTTAAGGCAGATGTAGCAATCCATAGTTTCACACAAATCATAAATCATAACTGCTTTCGGGTCCAAAGCTTACGTAACAGATGTCAGTGAGAATCTCGTAAGGAGGTACAGAAGTTCAAACGAACATGAGGATTGACAAATAGCGGATATGAGCCCTAGTGTAACACCCCCAAAATACCGTAGCGGAAAATTGTGTCTGAGGAGTTTGTTAGAACTCCTTTAGATCCTTTTGAGCCTTAGGGTTTAACAATAACAATGACAATACGCAGTTGATAAATCAAAACATAATTGTTATTGACACAAGGTTTTCAATCACTAACACTAACTAATCTTAGACATTTATAGGAACACGTCTAGATAACTAAACTAATAACCTAGGCGTTTACAAGACTATACGCCTAGGTCACACACACACACCTTTAGTCGACTACATTATGGAAGACTTGTATTTAAAACCCACACCTATGTCCTCTTTATATACTAGAGGATTAGGGTTTACAAAATCCTATAAAGGACTAATAAATAGAACTTTTTTTGCAACCAAGTCCTTCCATCTTTTTGTAGGTTTTCTTCTTGTCGTATTAAGTCCCTCTTGTTTCATTCTTTTTGTCTTATCAACTCAAACGTATAATTCCTAACAATCTTCCCCTAGTTGATAATGACAAAACCATTCTTGAACGAACTTCCCTAGACGAAGTAGAGAAATTGAGATCAGGGATCTCACCATGAATGAAACAAGTATGTCTTCCTTTGTCTTCCCCTTAATCCATGCCATGCCCCTTCAACATCTCTTCCCCTTTTTGTTATTATCCAAATAGGAAACATGTGTAAATAATGATCTTGACCACCACAAACCAATATCATACTTCCAATCTAAGACTTCCAGTGTTTAAAATTGCCCACCATTACGCACCATAAGAAAAATGGATTCAAAACAGTAGAAACTCCAACTAGCAATAGGAATAATGATCAACAGTAGTAAAAATCAAACACTTCCCCTTGAGTGATGCATGTAGATGGTTCAACATTTAACAATAAGCTTCCCCTGAAACCCATTTGTTAACCATCTTCTTGATTCTTCAAATCTGTAGGCTCCATGTAATGATAACTAATGAAGAAAACTAAGTATAACCAACTTGATGAAGAAGTAAAATAACCCAAAATTGTATCTTATATCTGGCACTATAGATGACATTGACCGTATACCTATGACGATAATCACTGAGCACAATAACGTCACTCCTTTAAGTGTTATGTCAATTCTTTGTCATAATCATTGAAGCGCGAACAAGTTACCTCCTGCTAAAAGGTATGATAAAACACGTATCCAAGTAATTCCACTTCACCTTCAAATAAGTGATAAATAACCCTCTTCGTAATCAATTCTTCAATAAAATCAACTTCGAGCTTTTTAAATCTTTTAAGAACAAAAATCAAACTCCCGTGTGTGTGAAAATAACCTCTCGTGTGGTGTCGTCCAAAAAATCCATAACAAATATCATGCTTGACTTCCCTCAAATCAATATCTTCGTTAGCAGTATCTGTCGAATAAGCAGCAGTACTTTGAATGAGAAGCAAAGTATTTCATCCAAGAGCAAAGAAGTTCGGCACAAGCAGTACTTTCGCAAGCAAGCAGACTTTGTGAAAGGGTAACAGACTTTGAAACCTCCAAGCAGACTTTGAACTTAGAGCAGTACTTTAAGCAAAGACTTTCACATAATATCTCAGATCGAAGATCAATTCCGTGAAAAGTTAGATGAGTATATAGAGAACATCCACCGAAAATTTCATCACGATCCAACGGTTAACGAAAAAGTTATGATCGTTTCAAAACAGTGTTGTAGTAACCTTACGAAAAAAATTTCAGTTTCACCAGCAGACTTCGACAGCTTATAACTTTTGATTGAAAGCTCAGATCAACAATCCCTTCTGTGAGATTAAAGATATATATACCAAGAACCTCCAGTTCGAATTTTAGCCCGATCCAACGGTTCATTAAAAAGTTATACACTCTTGAAAACTGTGTTATGTAAAAATTGCGAATTTTGCAAAAAATCGATTTTCTTCATTCTTTTTCGCCAAGAAACCCTGTGAATCCCTAGGTAATGAGCTCCCCAAGCTCTGATACCAATTTAGGAGTTTGTTAGAACTCCTTTAGATCATTTTGAGCCTTAGGGTTTAACAATAACAATGACAATACGCAGCGGATAAATCAAAACATAATTGTTATTGACACAAGGTTTTCAATCAGTAACACTAACTAATCTTAGATGTTTATAGGAACACGTCTAGATAACTAAACTAATAACCTAGGCATTTACAAGACTATACGCCTAGGACACACACACACCTTTAGTCGACTACATTATGGAAGACTTGTATTTAAAACCTACACCTATGTCCTCTTTATATACTAGAGGATTAGGATTTACAAAATCCTATAAAGGACTAATAAATAGAACTTTTTTTGCAAGCAAGTCCTTCCATCTTTTTCTAGGTTTCCTTCTTGTCGTATTAAGTCCCTCTTGTTTCATTCTTTTTGTCTTATCAACTCAAACGTATAATTCCCAACAGTGTCATTAGGGTGCTACTTCATAATACAAAGTACAAGGTATAGAAAACGACCTCTAAATGAGACGTTTTGAGAAATTACCATTCGATTAATGAGAATAGAGTTACAACATAAGTTCTGAAGTACAATACATAAGTGTTTTTAAAACATATCGAATGGTAATAATAAAAGCATAAGTCTTAAAAATATGCCAAGCGACTCTATGCTCCATGCAACAGCTATCATCTTATAGACCTGAGATAAACATGCTAAAAAGTGTCAACACAATGGTTGGTGAGTTCCTAGAGTTTAGTTGAATTGTAAAGACTTTTAAGAATGTTCACACAGCAAAGGCATTGTAAATCCACTCAGTTGCAAACTCCGCCCATACAAAACCTGCAACCTATGTGTTTACAGCCCACTGCTAAAATATAGTGCATTTTATAGTCAAGCACACATACAGTCATAATATTTCAGATTATTGCACTTAGTTTTGCTCCGTCGATAAGGGAGACTTTCAAATTGGACTGCTCCTTTTATGTTGGGAGACTTTCAAATTGGACTGCTCTGTTTATGTTGGGAGACTTTCAAATTGGACTGCTCCGTTTATATTGGGAGACTTTCGATAGAGAACTACTCCGTTTATGTTGGGAGACTTTCGAATTGGACTGCTCCGTGTATGTTGGGAGACTTTCAAATTGGACTGCTCCGTTTATGTTGGGAGACTTTCAAACTTAAGTATAACACAATCAAGTATAACGCAATCAAGTATAATGTAATCAAGTATAATGCAATCAAGTATAATGCAATCATGTATAATGCAATCAAGTATAAGGTTTTGAGTATTTGTAAAAGTAAAAGCAAGTAGTTGAGCATGTATCTCCCCCAAAAGTTTCAAACGAGTATAAAAACGGGGCCAAGAACTCACCTTAAAAATAATATCACATGTTAGGTCACTAGATTTACAACACAAGCTTAATAGAAAGATAGAGAGGCGATTGAACAAGTAAACCAAACACACACACACGTTAAGCTTAGACGGTTATGCGTAGAGTGTGAGTGAAAGGAATAAAATGAACAACCAACCTTCAAATGAAGGTTTACAAGAGTATTTATAGGAGGAAGCTAGGCACACACTTCTAGTTCCCATCCTTTCCTTATTGGACATGGGCCTAAGCTCATGGGCTTCTACATAAGCTTAAGGCTAATAACAAACATAAAGGCCATAATTAAGCTACCTATTACATATTAGTTACTAACACTTGATTATGGTTTAGGAGTGATTCCAACAATCTCCCCCCTCAAGTGTTGCCTTGATTCCAAACCATCTCCCCAGAAGCGCAGATAGTTTTCTTTGAACAGCTTATGCTTGACGTCATCTTTAACTTTGTTCTTTGATCATTGTTCTTTGTGGGTGAAAGTGATAGTATGTGTTATCGTGATCAAGTCTCAGCCAAAATCCGCTTCGCCTGCTCAGTGTCTCCACGTCTTTCTCCAACATGCTCACACACTTTTTAATGTTGGATTACAAGCATCGATGAAGTTCTTTAAGTCTTTAACTTTGTAGATTCTTTTGATTTGACGAAGAATCATTCTCGACTTTTGTGTTGCTTAAGATAGAACTTTTGATGATGTTGTTGGTGTGAACAAGTGGAGAATCAAGATGATCATTCCGTGAGCTTCCATAAGAAGTAAACTTTAAAACGGTTAGTAATAAGCGGATTCCGGCACTTACAAGTTTGAACTTCGAGAGTGTTGACAAAGATAGTGTGAAAACACAACTCTAATTCTTACAAAGGCCGCTCCCACCTCAATCGGAGTCCCACAAGTGAGATAACACGATGTATCAAGTACACCTACGATTCATATGAGTCAGCCGAGGTACACCAAAGCATCACCTCACGATCAGACCGCTTGAGACCACTAAGCGCAATCCACGAGGAGTTGCCTAAGTTTACTGCCGTCAGGGTACGTTGATGTTGACCCTGGCAGGAGTTTCCATTCAATCACTGAGGATCACAAATGTGAACCTCTCATAATTTTTCTCGACATATTGCTAAGATCTGTGAAGGACTCGATAATGTACCACTGAAATTCTTATTGGTGAATGTCAAGTGATGAAATGTCAAGTGTACCTAAGAGATCTTTTGATGAATCTCGTGGCTCTAGACTCAATTTTGCATTTTGGTTTTCCCCGAAAGGAGACTAGTGGGAGGGTCTCCTTCTTCAATACCAAAGAATCTCTAAGAGACAACTGATAGTTTACGTAGGGTTCCCTGTGAGAATGAAACAAGCTTCTGTTAAGAGAAACTTGAGTGGCTAAGAAGGTTTAGTGCATGCGTCACTGGGTCCATGACGACTTTTAATCTTCAATACCGGTGTCATCTAGTGACAACCAGTAGCATATGAATTGAACCCGGTGTCTGCCTTAAGTTGAATAATCTGGAGGGCTATTTCTTTTCACCCTTTTCTTTGCATTTCTTTTTAATCCTTCAACTCCTTCTTTCTCCGATTCTCATTTTCTCCTTTTTATAATCAAACCTAAGGACTTCTAAATTCTAACTATTGGTAGTTTCCTTGGGTAGATCCCTCCGGCTCTGGCGGATCATAGGACGGTTATTCCTAACCTTAATCACCTTATAACTCCATTGCCATAAAACCATTTTCAAGAAAATCTCTCAAAGGGTTTGTAGATGAAAACATGTTTGAACCACTGTGAGAGTTTTATCTTTAGCAGTAAATACTCCCCTCCACATGTGCTTTAGAGTTTTGACGGAAATCTGCAAAGTGAGGAAAGAGCGCGCACTTTTGAATTGATCGACTCAAGATATACATTCCCCGCGGACACAGCCACCTTACGTGGCATAGTTAAAGAGTTGCATTATCAGCTTTTAGGTGACAACTAACTCTAATAACTATCTTGAAGGTGTGGACAACCTCGAAAGGTTGTCAAACCCGTCAAGGTTCATGTCTACCAAGAGTTTCTCGAATGGTACATTCTACTAGGACAAGTCCTTTGCGAGACACGCTACATCACTAGCGAACTAGCTTGAAATTATTACCCGTCCTGACAAGTCTTTTCGAGTTACTACGCTAAGATCTCGCCAATTCTTGGGTTAAAGTCTTTTCACACGAGAGTTCATATAGCAAAACACAACATATTTCTTATCACGTATTTTCTCCCCCTCAAAATGGCATATAAAATGTTATTTTTGAAAAGTTGAGAATAAATATGACCATTTCGAGTGTTATGAACAATGACCATCATGAACAATTTGTAACAAAGTGTTAAGTCAAGTACTCCCCCTCAACAAGTGATATAAACGGTTGAGGTTTTGAAAATCATAAGAGAAAGTACTTGTTCTTTTGAGCAAAACCTTGAAAAGTGAAAGGTTTGATAGGTTTTACTCAAAAGTAAGAAGCCTTCACTCCTTTTATAAGGATTGTGGCACTTAAGCGTACCACAGGGTCCTTTATTTACAAGTACGGGTTGTACACTGTAATGTGTGCATAAGCCATTGACATAATAAATCATACATCCAAATTTATAATGAAAGAAGCAGTTCAAGGTACCGTGTAGTCCGAGATGTCGCCAGAGTGTGATCGGGCGTTGAAAGACCAATGATGTTTCTCCTGGTCGACCACCAACATAGCTTTCCAATCTTCTGAATCGATCCCTTCTATACAACCGTTCATCAATCATCGTGATGATCCTCTTCACATCCCTTCGATCATGAGAATTCCATCACTTAGAGACCCGATCTTTTGTGTATATCCTTCAACCGGTAAGCCAATCCATCCCTAACTATCTTCAAAGTGTGATCTCTAAATTTGTGAAGATCACTGCACGCCATAAAGCAATTTCTTTGAAGTTCATCGGAGAACGACGCCAATGGTTTGTCTGATGCGTAAATTGTGAAAGCTGTTGATGTCGGGAAGATCAAGCAGCGGTGGAGTGAAGTTGACACGGTCCGGATAAGATTCTACCGCAGTGGAGATCTTCTACACGCTCTTTTTGATGACTATGCGTCGATGAAGATGAGCATGACTTTATGAATTCACGTTGTACTTTCAAGTGGAGAATTGTCTCATATGACCCTGATTTTGGCAAGGTACATATCTTCGATGTCGCTGATAGTACAAATTCTCAAAGTCAGCTTCAGAGAATGCATAATCCCTTTCGTCTTGTATTTTGACCACAATATTCTTGAGATAAGTATAGTCCCATTTGGACGAAAGATCAACGTGTTTGATGGCAACGATGTTTTTAGTAATGAACACTCACATGTTGAGACTTCGGACCTGCAGCTTCTGTAGTAGATTCTTCTGCGTTCCGGCCATGATGAATCCAGCACATTGCATCTCGGTCGTATGCTTCCACTTTGTTGGAGAACAAGTGATTAGCTCTTTCCTCGATAGCTATGCTTGAGTATTCTGCTACCGGGAATGGAACTGCCAAGGATGTAGCGATTTCCTTGAGCCATCGCCACCGTAGAAGAAATTCCGGTCTTTGTTGAAGAAGTGTCGTAATGGAATTCTAGGCTCATTTGGTTGGCCAATTGTTGGTAGTGGTCTAGACCATCACTGTGATAAGGAGGGTTGTCCCGCTTTGTAAAGTCGATGTTTGCTTCTGGGTTGAGCCAATCCATGTTATTAGACATAGCGCTAGCAATGTTATCAAGGTGATATTCACTCGATGGCACTTTCTCGAGCTATCTTTTAACAGCTTGAAAAGCTTCATTCTTGATTCGACCAGCAACTCAGATTTCGCCATCTTCTTTACTCAAATTTTTCTTGCAATATCTTTCATGCTCCAAAGTAGTACCGCCTACCGATCTTGACCTTCTTCAAAGTAGTGGAGTTGAATTGACAAGTGTAGAAAACCATTTAAATTCCTCTGTGTTATCTTCATCTAGCCATGATAGGACGCCAGCCTTCGGGCCAGTTTTTCTTAGGCCTAGATGAGGATTCCTGCTTCGTCTTTGTCCGCTGGTTGCAGGCAGTTGTTGTTGGGGCTCATGGTATTCTTCATCGCCACCACCCGTATACTCAAAGTGATCACCGCTCTTCGAACCGTGGTGTGTCTCGAATCCTAAGGTTTATCAAAGTAAGAGCGGGAGAGATCTTTGTTGAAATGAGTCCTTTGTGGTGGAGGCGGATTGAGTATCAATCAAGATGATTCACACTTCTTTCGGCTTAGGCTCTTTATCCTTATCTTGATCTTTGTCTTCATCATCTCAACACTTATGCCTTATAGCCTCTTCTCTAATGATGACTTGAGTTGGTATTCCAAAGAATGCTTCAAACAGCTTAGCTTCATGGGAGGCAAACGCGTGTAGCCGCGGTTGACATTTGGCGCTACCAAATGGTTTAATAATTCATCATTCGAGAAGATTGTAGTTTCAACTGGATTGATGCTCAAATTTATTGGAGTTGATTTCATGGCTTGCTTGGCAAATGTAAGAGATTCGATAAAGTTGTCCGTATACATCTCCTTTGTCAGCTTCTAATGACCTCCATTAAGAACTTGTGAGTGTATCCTTTATCATCTCGCCCATGCTCCTGAAGATCATCCTTCATAAGCTTCTCAGACATACCCCTTTCAACTTTCATCTTGTCATTTTCATCATGAAGATACGCTATCCGACGCCAGGGGAAATCAACTTCTCAGATAGAATATCTTTCTTCATCGCTTGACGCTTTAACGATTCGATTCTTAGATTGAGAGATCCAAGATGGAGTTGGCTTCTTTATGACCGATGATGATTGGCTGATTTCGATGGTGGTGGTGAAGAGTGAGAAGAAGAATCTGATGATGATGAGATGCAGGAGACCGTCCTTTGGTGGTTCGTAGTTTCTTCCTTTGATCGCAGACTATCTAGTAAGAAACGTGATCATACTCAACATCTTCTTCATTGCCGACTTAGCTTGTTCATCAACTTTGGCTTTGGCTGCAGTTCTTCATCGCCTTTACCTTCTAACTTCTCGTGATCGTTCTTCAAAATCACTCAAGAGTATCTTCGACACGTTCCGTTGTTGTACCAAGTTGGCACCGCATCCCTTATCGGCCGTGATTAACCGCATCGTGACCTCCGTGAAGGTTGAGCCGCACCACTTGACCGGGGCCACCCATTTGTTCTTTTGCAAATTCTTGCCACGGTTTGGAGTCCAAGGAATTTGAACTTCTTCCCGTGCATGAAGTATCCAGCTTTCTTCTTCTTCATATGAGCTTTCATAAGGCACAACTACAGAGTCTTCCTTTTCCTTTGTCACCGGTGGACTTGGAGGTTTAGTCACAAGGAGGTGTTTTGCCAGGTATCTCAGAGTAGAAAGTCTCTTCATCCGATTCAAGAGCCTCCGAGTCCTCTTCCATTAGCTTTCTCTCGCTTCAGTTAGATATTTCGAATAGGAATGCTCAAGTGAACTGCCCCTTTCGTGAGGATTCCTCCTGAAACATCCTTCGACTCTCGCTTGCAAAGACTTCCGCATTTCCTCTTCTCGTTCTCCTAGTAGGTGTTCCGTATGTTTTCATCGAGATGACCAACTTTGCCTTCTCGCATCGCTACTTGATACCTTTTGTATGTTTCAAGCTTTTTGATTTCATTTGTCGAAGGTGATCAGCAAGACTACACCCTGCTTCTTTGTTGACGATTCCTTGATTCTCGACCGATAGGTAGGCTCACCAAACATATCGTGATTATCTAGGTCATTGAGCCTCGTGGAATGCTCGGGATGAAGTCCAAGTGCTCTCGATCAACAATTTCGTATATCCTGACATAGGGAATCTTTGAGCCAAGTTTTCGTGAAATGACATCATGTCTTCCCATAGCAGGCTTCAATTTCATGTCCTTTTTGTTGATTAATGACCTGAAGATTTGTAGTTCCATGAGCTTGGGATGCTCATAACCACTATCACGCACTGAGACCCATTTGGTAATGATGATGTAGAGGGTTCTCCACGGTTGAGGAATGTTCTTAAGTTCCACATGAGAATGCTTAGTGATAATTCCTAAAGCTTCATCATAGCCAATATCCATCGTGAATTGCAGAACCTGTCTCTTCGTAGTGTGGCATAGAAGTCTCACGCTCGATTTCAGAATTAGAGGAACGCCCGTAGATCTCTTGTGTGATGGTGATTTGTTTGTGATCGAGCCACAGCCACCGCGACTTTGACCTTTTGATCCTTTGCATTGAATTCTAATTGTTGTATGTAGATTTTCGAACATCAGCAGAGTGTAGAGCATGTTCGGGTACGATGATTTGTTGATATTGATTTCACAAACACTCTAAACCATGATCAAAGTAGGCGTATAAGAATGTTAGAGAGAGAGAGTTCTAGTGATAGAAAGGAAGAGAGTCGGGAACTATAGTGAGCAGGGAAAATATTATTATGAGCTCCAACTCTCTATCTTGGGAGGTAGAGAGTATTTATAGTCTTACAATAAAACGCCACACAACGCCGCAGGATCGTGCATACACAGGTAAAGACTCCGTCTGGTCCTCCACTGGTGTTACTTAACAAAATACTACTTAACATAAAATAACTATGACTATGAGCTTAACGACACATATACTTGAGGTGACCGACTCTTTAATACCTCGAATTTCTATTTCCTAACAATCTCCCCTAAGGGAGGTCACCAAACATATACTAAAATTACATGAATACAAACAGATATGACATTAACAATTGTTCTTGTATTCTGATGTAGTACTTGGTTCAAGCTCGAATCATTGATTCCACTCATAGCATGTTTGGTTAATCCAAGTGGAGGTCTTTATCGATCCACGGATAATAATTTTGAGCCAAGATTTGAGATCATCACCACATTAAATCTCAAGCCTTCCTTAGTGGTGTTGATATTAAGTGATGTTGTGACATTTGGACCGCACATGCTCACATTCCGATCATGATTTCTTCATCGAGTAAGGGAAGCTTTCGCTGATTCATGATATGGCAACAAAGCATCGTAAGCATGCTGGAGAAAATATCGTGAGTCATTGATGCACTAATCATGATTTCTTTGAGAGAATGTGTTAAGTGAATGCGGCTATGGATTGACCGCTTCATTCGGACAACCGAAATGCCTGGGGTGTACCTCAGATAAGACGCTTAGCACAAAGCGCACGAAAAGAGTCTTTGATCACTTTCGGATGAATTGAGGTACACCCCACTGTTCTGCTGATCAGCATAAGTACGCCTCGCGATCGTATAATTCAAGAATTTCGACAGGTTTCTCAGCTGCTCTAGCCGTTCTCAAACCTAACGCCTCAAAGAAGACAACACGGAGCGAAAGTGAACCTAATTTAACGCCCACTCGATTGATGAAAGGAGATTTGAAAAACAATCGTGTATTGCTCAATAGAAATTGTTTTTGCAATATAACTAAGGTTTTAATGAAAATCAATTATCAATCATAAAACACCTTTTGATTTGAAAAATTAGTACACGGTCGACGTGCTAATGAAAAGAGTTTAAAAGCACAAAGACCGGTTTTTCAAAGGTATCCATCAATCCATAACCGAACCGTGATTGATTCAAAAGATTGAATCGCCCCATTGTTTCGCTCAATTGTCACATGGTTGATCTGTATAATAGATCTCACATGCCACCTACCAGGAGCTTATTAGATGTTGGCTCCGAAGGTTTTCCATCTTCACAAAGGAATATGTAAACACATCACCGGATGTTCCGCAATACCACAAGGATAATGCGTAGGACTCAAGATATAATCTCTTTCCACATTGTGTGAAACAGAGAGTCTTCATTGAAAGTGTCCTAATAAGATTTATTGATGATCTCGTGGCACTAGACTCAATTTGTGCATATTTGGATCCTATATCTGAGACTAGTGGAGGGTCTCCTTCAATATCAACAATCTCTAGAGAAAGTAGATAGATAATGCTTCATTCCCCGTGAGAATGAAACAAGTCCTTTAAGAGGAACTTGAGTGGTTTGGGAAGTTAGAGTGCAGCGCCACACGGGTCCATGACGCCTTGTCTTCAATACCGATGTTACCATCAAGAGCATATGAATTGAACCGCTCTCAGCCTCTAAGGTTGAATAAATGGAGGGCTATTTGTTTTCACCCTTTTCTCATTCAATTCTTTAACCTCTTCAAACCCTTCAAGCTTACCGAGACTTCATAGCAAGAACCTTGTTGGGTTTATTCCAAGACTAGCTCGCCTCTAGTCAAGACTCTTCCCATATCTCATTTTTCTCCTTTTATCATCATACCTAAGAACTCTACACTAACTAGTGGATAGTCCCTCGGTAGATCCTCCTGCTCGCGGATCATGGGAACACATACCTAACCTTATCGTCCTTATATCACCATACATAATGTAAAGTTGGTCGGTCTTTTTGGTATTGTTCATCTGCCATAGGAACCAATTGAAAACCATTTGAAAATCAATCCGTATACTTATGATATTTTATCAAAGCATTTTGTACCTGAATTGTTTTTGATATTTTTAGAAGAAGAACTCCCCCTCAACATGTGCATCAAGTATCTTTAAAACGTTAGATTGAGAATGAAAGGTCCCATCTTTTGATTACCATTTCTAAAAGATATCAACATCACTTCCCTAATCAAATCAAGTAGATAAAGCATTTTGGGATAGGATGAGGTTTTCATGAATTTGCCCCCTCAATATGTTCGAGGTTTGAAAAGAGTTTTGCACATACTAGAGGGAACCCCTGACATTGAGATAAATGATCACGTTTCAAATCATAGGTTTAAGATAGATGCTCCTCCTCAACATGTGCATGGAAAATTTGAAATCGCTTGTCACATGAGGAGAACTTGTACATCCTTATAAAACCATTTACCCAGCTTAAATCCAATTTAAATCACACATTCTCCCCGATCACAATTATCAAATCATTTGAGATTTGTGATCTCTTATAGATTTAAATTGATTTTGAAAGCTTTTAAGGAGAATTGTGACTTGATTATGAAAGCGTTTTAACCGATATGGGATCTCATTTTGAGACTTTAAACTCCAATGATTAAACATGCATGATATCTTTTGAAAAAATTTATGAATGCCAAATAACTTTTTGATTTAATTGAAATCATTCTCCCCTCAATCAATGACATAGGTTGTTGATTGAGAGATAGATATTTTGACAAATAAGTCAGGATGATTTTCAAAACTTGAGTCCGAGTTATTGTACAAAGCAATTAGTTTTCAGCAGATAAATGTTTATAGAATTAGAGCATGAGATTTGAAAACAAGATAAAGCAAGGCTCTTTCTCATGAAACGCCGAAATGACAATAAACCATAGTTTCTCTTTCTATGAAAAGCGGGTTTTTAATATTCGAACAACATCTAATATCATTCTTTGAAAATGACATTAAGACCGTAGATATTATCGAATCGAAAAGCATGATAAAGACAATATTTTGAGGATTTTTCCCGAAAAAATTTTTTTTTGACAATTTTTATTTTTTGAAGATTTTCAAGTTTTTTATTTTTATGGATTTTGAAAGTTTTATAATTTTTTATTTTGCTTTTTAAAAAAATATATACAAAGATATAGATGAAGGAAAGACCTTTACTCCTCATCTTCCTCCTGAAGACGTTTGAGTGTTTCTGGTTGAAGGCTTTTCAATCCAAGACGTGGAAGAATAAACTCAAACGTTCTCTTGGAAGAGCTTTGGTGAAGATGTATACGCTAACTGGTATTGACTTCACAAAATAGAGTTCCACTACACCGTTTTCCACTTGCTCCCTAATGAAATGATGTCGGATGTCGATGTGTTTTGCTCTTGAGTGTTGAACGTTGTTGCATGAGAGAGCAACAGTACTTTTATTATCACAAAGATCTGAGAGGGATTTTGTTGAATTCAAAGCCATAGTCAGATAATTGGATCTCATCCAAAGGATTTGAGCACAACAAGATGACATGGCTATGTATTCAGCCACTGTAGAGGAAATAGAAGTACTCATTTGCTTCTTTGAAGACCAGCTTACAAGCTTATCACCCCAAAACTGAGCACCTCCGATGTACTTCGCGTGTATCTTGACATCTGCATGATCAAGCATCTGCATAGGGCGTTAGAGACATACCGATGTCCTTCGGGTACCATAGTCCCATATTGATGGTTCCTTGGAGATACCGAAATACCCGTTTAACCGCTTCAAGGTGCTTTTAAGTAGGCTTAGCTTGATATCTAGCACACATGCACGAACAAGATATCTGGTCGCATAGTGGAGGTACATCGGGATCCAATCATGCTACGATATTTCGTTTGATCTACCATGATCCCTGAGTGGTCCTCATCCAGCTTAGTTAGTTCAATCATGGGAGTGTCAACGGTGTCACATGATACAAATCCAAATTTCTTTAAAATCTCATTTGCATATTTAGATTGATTTATGAAAATGCCTCCGGGACTTTGTGAAATTTGTAATCCCAAGAAAAATGACATTTGTCCCATCATAGACATTTGAAATTTTGAACCCATTTCATTAGAAAACGATCACATTCATTGGGGTCAGTCGAGGCAAAGATAATATCATCAACATAAATTTGAACATGAATTAAATGTTTGCCCGACTTTCGGGTGAACAATGTAGGATCAACTGCTCCTTTGCTAAAGCCGTTGATAGAAGAAACTTTGATAGCGTATCATACCATGCCCTTGGGGCTTACTTTAATCCGTAAAGCGCCTTCTTCAAACGATACACGTGAGTAGGATGATCTGGATTCACAAATCCTTCAGGTTGGGTGACGTAGACGACTTCTTTAAGATCTCCGTTCAGAAATGCCGTCTTTACATCCATTTGATAGACTATCATGTTCTTACTTGCAGCATTAGCCAAGAAGATTCTGATTGCTTTGATACGAGCAACTAGAGCAAAAGATTCTTCAAAGTCAATACCCTCTTCTTGATGGTATCCTTTGGCAACCAATCAAGCCTTGTTCTTTAGGACATCACCATGCTCATCAAGTTTCACTTTGAAAATCCATTTCAGAGAAACGATCATAGCACAATCTGGAGCAGGTACTAACTCCCATACATCAAGTCGATCAAACTCATGAATTTATTCTTGCATGGCATTAAACCAGCAGTCTTCATTCATAGCGGTTTTAATGTCTTTTGGTTCGACCTTAGAAAGTACGGAGTTGAAGAAACGCCATAAGGCATCTGTTGCAAGTTGTTTCCGTGTGGATACTGGGCGAGAGGGGTTTCCAATGATGTTGTCCAATGGGTGATCATGTGTCCATTTTCTAAGGTGTTCATGTGGTTGTTGTTGTGGAACTGAAGTAGCAGAGTCGATGTCTCCGGATGAAGATGGTTCTGATGATGATTCAGGAGCAAATACATTTTCAAATGGGGCTTCTTCGGGAGTAGCAAAGGGATTAACTTCATCATTGATGCAAGAAACATTTCCATGATGTGCATTTGAAGATTGATGATTTGTTGATGAGACTAAGTGATCAGCAGCAGGCGCTTCTTGACTTAATGATATTGAGACTGAAGGATTGTCTTCGTGCACAGGGATATGAGCAGCCTCTGTTGTAGGAATCAACATTTCATTAGCACTTGGCTCATAATGTTCATCAAACATAGGATCAAACAATTTCTTTAAATCATCTTCAGATGGAGGTACATATGGAGTTGCTGGAGAAGAGTTTGGTACAAGGAATGAACCAATGGGACTGTTTTGAAGTGCGGGTCCTGAACTGGATTTTCCAGGAGCCATTTGACCGGTCAGCTCATCAAACGTAACATGAATTGTTTCCATGATATTTCGGTTCTCTTGTTATAGATTCGGTAACCTTTTCTGTTTGGTGCATAGCCTACAAAACTCCAATGTCCGCTTTAGCTCTCAGTTTTCCTAAATCTTGACCATCATTAGTTGGATAACATAAAGCACCATACACACGAAGGTATGATAGATCGTGTTTTCTATTGTGGACAAGTTTATAAGGAGTCTTTCCATGAGAAGTGTGAATTAGAGATCGATTTTGAGTGTAACAAGTAGTGGCAATAGCTTCACCCTATAGAAACATTGGAACCTTTTAAATAAATCAAGATTGTCCTTGCAGCTTCTACAAGAGTTCGATTTGTCTTTCAACTACACGTCTCGCTGAGAAGTTCGAGGGACACTTCTTTGGGGACTGATTCCAACATTTCCATAAAATTCATTGAGTTCTTTATTAACAAACTCAGTTCCATTGTCAGTACGGACGATTCGAACTATTTTGTTGAGACGGATCTGAAGTTGTTTAATGAGTTTAATGATGACATCTGGAGTTTCATCCTTCGTCCTCAAAAACTTAACCCAAGTGAATCTGGAGTAGTCATCAACCACTACTAACACATATCTCTTCCCATTATTAGTTTGCACTCTCATTGGGCCGCACAGATCCATATGAAGGGTATGAAGGACTTCCATTATAGAGTTTGTGGGTTTTGGTTTGTGGGCATATTTCATGCTTTTTCCCAGTTGTTAGGCTGAACAAAGATGATCTTTTTCATATTTTAATCTGGGTAAGCCTCTGACAAGATCCTTTCTGGAAAGGTTGTTTATGGTGCCGAAGTTTAGGTGATTGAGACGACGATGCCATAACCATGACTTTGTTTTAGAAGCCTTTGACAGCAAGCAGATTGGAGAAGACTTCATCATGTCTTCGATAGAAATGGTGTATAGGTTAGAACCTCGAGTACCTCTTAATAATTCCACACCATCAAGTTGTCTAACGAAGCACGTATGTTTTCTAAATGCCACCTCTAGATCAGAATCACAGAATTGACCAACAGAGAACAAATTATGACCAAGACCTTCCACATAATATACCCTGGAGATTACACTTTTGCTAACTACATAGTCACCGTAACCCATAATTGCTCCAAAATGGTCGTTTCCGAATCTAACAGTCCCGATGAATTTGCTCACGAAGTTCATGAGCCACGACCGGTCTCCAGTCATATGCTTGGAACAGCCTGAGTCCAAGTGCCACAAAACGATTTGAACGATCTGCAGTTGAACACAGACAAGAATGGATAACTGGATAATTGGGATCCCCATGCAAGAATGCGTTCCACTTGGTTAGTAACAGTAATTGGAACACCCACATCAAAAATAGAAACATCCATATCAGAAGTAGAAGCAATGGAATCATTGGGAATAGATGCAATGCTGGTGTCTGTATTTGACCTATTCAAAGTATGTTCACTTCTTAAGGGAATAGTTCTACCAATAGGCATCCATTTTCTAGTGGGCATAGTCTTAGCAGTTTGAGGGCAAAACTGATTATTCTTATGGCCAAAAGGTATCTAATAATAACCTATCTTTATAAATGTTCTTCCTGTGGGTTTCCACTGTTTTCTAATAATCTTTCGTCTTTGCCTTTTAGCTTTCTTTGCACGATTATTAGCCTTAACAATTTTAATGGGCATTGACTGACATTAGACAAAGCATTCACACCACATTCATGATTAGCAAAGTAATTCAAGCAGACATCATTACAAGGTTTGTAAATAGTATCAGAATTTGAATTAATTACAGTACGCCTAAGGCTAATACTAGAATCAACACGATTCATTTTATTCAACTCAAGCTTAAAGTTCCTAGGTTGGTCTTCTACTCTCTTCCAATGCACATTTTTAGCTTTCGAGATCCTATCATTCCATATATTGTCTTGAGACTTTGACCTGCTCGCTTTAATGTCACTGATTACTCCTGTAGAGGGAATTATGGGAACATTAGTTGGTTGATCTACTTTTTGCATTCCTGAACTAGACGTGCAAGGATCTGTATTACTAGACGACACATTCATGTTCACTTTCTTAAAACTGGGCCTAGAATGGTTTGAATGCTTGGTACTAGGCATAGAACAAGGCATCACAGCTTTGCCTTTTGCACCTAAGGATTTAGGACATGTTGCAATTACACATTCTAGCAGCTCTTAAGATC
>OU343225.1:181751182-181815466 GCA_910596185.1 Chrysanthemum makinoi
TTTTATGCAAATTCTCGCTATGCATTTTCAAGGTCTAATTCTCAAGTATGATCAAATGTTGTTATTAATGGTTGTTTTGGACTCCTAGTCACACATAAGCTCCTATATAGCTTGTTAAAGCTATTAGACACCCTTAAAATCAGTTTAGTTTCAAAAAGGAAAAATACCAAAAATTACCAAATAAATAGTGGAAAAATAAAAATCTCTGGGGAAATGGTCAAGAGGTTGATGCAGAGCTGTTTTATGGGTGGATATGGTTTAGAATAGGTTGGTTTGTTTCTGTGATAAGCTGCACATTAGCTTGATCATCTGTAAGTTCTAACTTTCTTTTTAAAGTACTGTTTGGATTAACTTATTAAACTGTGTTCAAATTTGTTAAAGCCTTTGTTATTAGTTGTTTCATGTTACACTAGTTTAATACATCTCAGTGCAAAAGAGAATACTAGTCTTAGTTTAGTTAAAAGTCAAAATAGCTTATAAGCTTTAATTGACAGTTAACTGTTAAGATCTCAAATGGCAATTCTAATCTAAGTAGTTTATAAATTAATACATTAGCTTAATTTCACCTTATTATAGCTTATAATAACATAGTTAGTGAGTAAAATAGATCATAAATTCATTATAGTCAAACTAGCTTATTTTTATTAAAAGTCAAATTTTCATATACCTGTTTTTGATTAAAATGAATAATTTTGTGTAGGACTTATTACTAAGTTTAAGCTTATGCCCTTTTGGGATTTCAATATTTAACTGCTCAAGAAAAATACAAAAATACTAGCTTACTCTTAATTAGCTTATAGATAGCTTTTTAATTAGCTTCTTTTGGACCCCATTTCTGAAATCATGCCCTGTGCACAGATTTGGTAGTCTAGTTAATAAGCTCTTAGAGAGCTTATTAGTGATCATTAACTTGTGAAATTTAGCTTTTTGAGAAGCTCACCTAGCTGTCTCAATGTTACAAGTACTCATTTTCCATTTTTAGCTTATTTACCTAGACTGCTAAGTGCTTTTTGATTGTCCCATTTTATCTAGTATACTAATAAGTCACATCAGTTTTTCATAAGCTCCTCAAGAGCTTATTAGTGTAAGCTAAACATTGTAAAATAGCTTTTTAGAGAGATCACTTGGTCAACTAGTTAATTGCAGTGTTTGTTTTCATTTTGTGGCTTATTATAGTGCTTATAAGATAGCTTAAAGTTTCCTACAAAACCAAACAGTGTACTGTGTTCCAAAGGTGTCCTTGTGCTTATTTATAGCTTATTCAGTGCTTATTTGTATTTCAAATTGCTTTTTCAGTTGTAATATTAGCCTATCATAAGCTGCTTGGCTTATTTTTAGATAACTTAGCTTATTTCATGAGTTCATAAGCCATTATAGCTTAATCAATGAGCTTATCTCAAAACACCAACTGTTGAGATAAATAAGCTCTCACAGAGCTTATTGATCATTTTTAGAAAAAGGCACAGTTGAATAAAATGCTTATTTTCATGTTCTTAATAAGTTGTAAAAAGAAATTTTCAAAAATAAAATGTTTTGCAAAAAGGGGGTAGGCAGGCTCGAACCTGAGACCTCCCCCTTTTGGGCAAGTTAGTGTGTACCTGGATGCCAATTGCCCTTGGGACTTGTCTCGGTCATACTTTGCACAAACAAATATATAACCTCCTTTGTCTCATTTAGCTTATACGAACATTTAAGCTTATTTCTAGCTTATTCATAGTAGCTTTTTCCAGTTTAGTATTTTTATTAAATCTGTATTAGTAATAAGTATTTTATAAAAAGTTTCGGATTTTCTCATTAGTTTTACTATTTTAATCAATTAATTAGTGTTTATAGTAATTAAATCATAATAAAATATAAAAGTCAAAAAATATAAATATTTTTTCTAAAATTTTCTTTTATCATATAGTACGTAAGAAAATTAGTTTTACATTCGTAGGCTTTTTATTTCATAAAATTTACGCGTTTTATATGCGCTCCAGCGCCATTTTCGTAAATAACGCTCGCTTCGTTTTAAATAACGTTTTTTATATTTTGAGTTTACGTTTTAGTTAATATAGTTTATTTGAGTCATTTTGTTTTATAAATCATAAACGTTCATCGATCTGTAAAAATAGTGATAGCGTTTATTTAATATATTTTAACTTTTTAATTTTCTTAATTTGCATTTAAGTCGCTTTAATTTGTAGATCTTTTCTTTAGGTATAATTATCCATTCAAAACCTTCCTGATCACTATCCTTAGTGATCATTCTATCATCTGAAGTTGTTAAACACCAATTCATCCTCCGTGGGACTTAACGACCCGGAATTCCTATATTCCTCTCGATCTTAAATTGCATTCGTGCTTGAGCATTTTAAGTCGATTACGGTCTGCCATTCACAAGTGGCGGTGTTGAGTGATTTAGCTTGACTGCTTTTGCGCTGATCAAATTTTTGCCGCTGCGGGGAGGCTGTAAGCGTGTTTTAAGCATTTCCAGATCCATTCTTGCACATATACCACCTTTTTGTAAACAATTTTTAAAAAATCAAAAAGTTCATTAACACTTTTCCTAAAGTGTTAACAAACCCAAAAAGATTTTCATTCTTAGTTTTTACATCATGTTTTTCAAAAATACCAAAAATATTCCTCTTTACCCTCCTACCCTTTTTGATTCTTTATCCCTTTACCCTCTATCCATTTGATTCTGACTTCTTCTATTTTCTCATGGAATCTCCGAACGAATTCTCGGGACGAAGCTGAAAAGCTTCAGACTTTATCACAAATGTCTAGAATTCGTGTTGTTCGTGATGATCCATTCATTCTGCGTAGGGAAATAGAACGAGAAACCGAGGTGACAAAGGACCAAGTACTTCCTCGATAGTGGAGGTACTAATACGTCCAACCTACGGTTATCCAAAGATCTAATCCCTCAATTGCTTCTAAACCGTCTAGAATTGATTCTAAACTTTCACGGTTTACGGTTAAAAGCAAACATGTAATTCACACCGGTGACTAACAAGAATGACTTGCCTAATCTTCACGTTTCTCAAGAACCAGAACCGGAGACCATAACGGAAGTGGTGGAAATTGCTAGCTCTCAGAGCACACCACTTGTCCCACCTCCGGATTTTTCAAAATGTTCTTTGAGTCTTAATAGTCATTCAGATCACCATGTTGGTTTTGATGATTCTTTGAATAAACTGATTCCTTTTCATAATTCTCAAATAGAATCGTTTATTCCTTGTGTCGGTTGTGGTGAACCTCTTTATGGTTCACCCCGTCATTGGTGTACGAGTGTACAATGTGGTAATGATATTCGGAACGGGAGTTGTTTGTTTTGTGGTTCAAGGAATTCATTTGATTATGATCCTAACTCATTTAACGACCCTCAAACTTTTCCAATTACCCACCACAGCCCGACTCATCTTCATATAATCAACATAACTGCTGTGAATTTTGTGGAGGTCCTCACCAAGGATTTAAGTGTCAATCCGAAACACGCTTTGTCTACGAACGTTTCCTGGTAACACTCAGGACTTTGGAAATGACCAAATTCCATATTATTCACATGACCAGCCACAACAATCATTTTGTTGTGAGAACTGTGGGTGAAACTTTCTTGTTTTTGAAGTTTTTAAAGTCTACACGTAAGGTTTCACGTTTTTAACCTTTCTCACGCATAAAGCTCAAATTTTTTCACTTTAAAATTCAAGATTCTTGTATTTTAAAGGTTATTTGGTGATAAAGTTTAAGTTTTTGGCAAAAAGTTTGAAACTTTACGTGTGTAGCATTGTTTTTTAGCTTGATTTCATTCGTGTACTTCTTTCTACGCGTAAGGTGAAAAAGAGTTTTTGATCATCAAGTTTTAAACTTTCTTGTTATTTTGGTGATATTGAAGCTATTTCATCCTAAAAATCAAGTTTCTAAACACTTTTGGGCATAAAATCAGTTTTTGGTGATTTTTGGTACTTTCTACTCGTAAGCGAAACCCTAAACTTACGATAAGCCTCAAGGTTTGATCTTCAGTGTTATTGGTTTACTTAGTGTTTTCTTGCTTGGATAAGCCTGAAAATACTTCGACTTTGGATATCTTTTACACTAGTATAAGTGCAAAGGATTTTTGGGTAAAACCTTAGTTTTACGCCTAAGCATAAAAGCTTACGAGTAAACATCTTACGCATAAGAATTTTCTACGCATAAGCTTATCTTACGCCTAAGGAAATATTACGCATAAGGTTCTTACTATTAAGACTTTGTTTTACGCCTAAGCTTGTTTCTACGCGTAAGCTTCTTTCTACGCGTAAGGTACTTATCTACACCTAAGCATCTGTCTACGCCGAAGCTGGTTTCTACGCCTAAGTGTACTTCATCAACAAACATCTAGTTTCATTTGACTACAAAGATCCGTCAACAACACAAGATTTCAAAAAAAAATCCATCAACAAAAGTTGGTTTCTATGTAAGCTTCTTTTTGGTAGGAAAATTTGAGTAAAATTTAATTTCTAAGGGAGACTAAACGTTCAATTTTTACGCGAGATTCAAATTTTGGTTTAACTATGAAAATTTTGTTCAAAAATTCAAATTTTTGGGCCCAAATTCGATTTTTTCGGGTCAAATTTGGCGTCAAAATTGTCGAAACTCAAATTTTTCTTACAACCTTTAAATTGGATTTTATAGTGAATTTCAAATTTTGGGAGAGAAAATTTTTCAAAATTATTTTTTTGAGGGAAATTTTGAAAATCACTATATCAGCCTTTCAAGTATGATGACTTCACAAATCTCTTCACCTTCCATCTACTGCTTAAAACCTTCATCACCAAACCTTGCTACTGATGATTCTGAAGATGAAAAGGCATTTGTGGAATTGCACGAAGGATGGATTGTTCTGAAAGAGAAGTTGAACTCAATAATTAACAATTCCAAGCGCCAGACATCATCAAATTCCCAACCCAAGTGCAAGGTGAAAGAGTTGATGTACATGGAAGGAATGCTCAAAGGGATGTAGAGAATGTTGTGATTAATGCATCTTTCGGAATGCGGACAATGAGGTTGTAGCATTGGAAAAGCAGGATGACAGCAGCAGATCTGGAGAAGATATCATACTTAACTATGACACCGAGCCCAACTTTGACGAAGACCAAATGGTTGAGGAAGATATCTTACCCATCTATAACAAAGAACCGAAATTTGACAAAGAACAAATGGTTGAGGTACTATCATCGTTGTTCATATTCCGACTGCAAATGCACACAACATACTGATCAACTGAATCAGAAATGAAGGAGAGGTTGACTAGTGTGTTGCACAATGTCCAGACAACTATCTCATGTCTGAGCCCTTACTTGTTAACAACTCAACTGAAATGTCAAATCAAACTCTTGAATCTGAAAACATTCTTCTCAAAAAGGCCATTGCTCAGTTTCAAAAAGATTTTTCAAAACTTGAGGCTCATTGCATCTCTCTTGAACTTAAAATGCAAAAAAAAAATTTAAACTCAAAGCCAAATAGTAAATCTTTGAATGAACAAAGTAATCGTGTGGATACATTAGTAAAAGAAAATGAGCATTTAAAGGCTCAAATTCAAGCAAAGGGGCTTGCACATGTTGCTTTACAAAACAAACTGAGAAGATTAACTGACAAGAGTGTGGATACTAATTTTGAAAAACCAACAATCTTGGGGAAATCGTCTCTACAACCTTTCGGAAAACAATAAGAGTTAGACAACCAACCGCATTTAAATCAACGTTCTAAATCTTCAAAACCACGGTTTGCCTCCCAAGTTGTTGAGAATAATCATTCGCCAAACCAGTCACCCACATTCATGGCCTATGAAAATTCTTCTATTTCTATTAAACTTGTTTCTATTAAATTGCTTGCTGCACCCGCCCGTCTAGGACTAGTTCGAACACTGTGTCTAAACCAAGCATTAAAATTAAAAATTCATATGATTCACATGACGCTTACAAGAACTATGATCTAGAAAAGGCTAGGAAGAGGGCACTACTCCAAAAGGATGGAATCTTAGGTTCACGACCTAATGTATCACCTTCTAGTGTACTACTGAACACTGCTTGTAGTAGCAAACCAAAACCTAAGTTAACTCAACAAACAGTTAGAAATAAACCCGTTGATCTAAAAGTAAAATTTCAGAAACCTAATAGGTGGATCAATATAGGATGCATACTTTCTCAAAAAGAAGTTTCAACATTCCCTAGATCTAACCTTAGATGGATACCGGTAGAGTTTTCAAACTGTTGGTCTTAGGTGGATTCCTACAGGCAAGATACTAAGTAGTTTCACCATAACAAGTGTGAAACCCTCTACATCCATCCTCGGAGGGAAAGGAAATCATCAAAATAGCATGTTCAGGTGTCAAGAATATTATTGACACTACATCTTTATGCTTCTAACATCTGGAAGCCAGTTTCACTTGGGGATCCATGTATTTTCTATCTTACCCCCTCCTATTTTCTTTACAGGTTCAACAACAATGGCTTCTAAGTAAAATAGCTTAGGACCCGTTTCTCACCGTCTAAAATATAATGATCCATCAGCTGCACCATCATTTTACTTAATCGTCAAGAATTGGAAAGTTTGTTTGCTCCAATGTTCGAAGATTCTTTAGAAAATTGTGCCTCAGATGTATCAATGTTTCCGCTGCACAACCTGATCATATTCTAATTCTTGATACATCTTGAATCTACAACAACAACCGGTAAATAAGCACCTCCAATCGAATCTTCGAGCACAGAAGCTCAAACTGTTTCCAACAACAATGTCATAGCTGATGATCAAAAGCAATGGCTTCTGAGCATAACAGCTTGGAACCCGGTCATAACAGTTTAAACTTCCCTCAAACCCCATCATCAGCTGAACCTAGTTTACAACTAACTCGACGTCAAATGGAACAACTATTTGCTCCCCTGTTTAGTGATGATATTGATGAACATGCACCAGGTGTATCCAATGTTTTCGCTGCTCAACCTGATCATATTCCAATACCTGATACACCTGCTACAACAACTATTGTTGAGGAAGCACCACCCTTTTGATTATAAACAGTTGAATAAACCACATCCAACGACGTTGAACCGGTGATGATCTTCTGAACAATGAAGTACCCCCACCCTGCAGATTATGATCCAAATGTTCTTCAACTGCTAATGAAACGCAACACCTGATGTTTCAGAATCATCAACAAGCCATTTGAATCCTCCCAATCTGCAGAATGTATATCAACATCAACCTTCCACACATCGTTGGATGAAAGACCATCCTCTTGAAAACATTATTGGTAACCCGAATCAACCAATCGTAACTTGACAACGTCTTCACACAGACGGTGAACACTACATTTATGCACTCACTGTCTGCCAATCTGAACTTAAAAACATTAAAGATGCAATGACCAAAGACAACTGGATTGAATCCAAGCAAGAAGAACTCAATCAGTTTAACCGTCTTGAAGTATGGGAATTGGTTGAAAGACCAACAGGGTCTTCGTCATTGGTCTCAAATGGATTTGGAAAAACAAATTAGATGCTGAAGGAACTATAATCAGAAATAAGTCACGTCTGGTGGCTAAGGGTTATAGACAGGAAGAGGGTATTGACTTTGAAGAATCATTCGCTCCGGTTGCTCGTCTTGAGGTTGTACGGATTTTTCTGGCGTTTGCGGCTCACATGAACATCACGGTCTTTCAGATGGATGTCAAAACTACTTTTCTCAATGGAAAACTGAAAGAAATGGTCTATGTTAGCCAGCCAGAAGGATTCGTTGATCCAGAGTTCCCTAATCATGTCTACAAACTGAAGAAGGCTCTCTACGGTCTCAAACAAGCCCTCGGGCGTGGTATGATAAGTTATCATCCTTTCTTATCGTCAATAATTTCGTCAAAGGTTCGGTTGACCCTATACTATTCATACAATATCACGGGGCACACATTTTAATCGTTCAAATTTATGATGACACATCATTTTGGGTCAACACATCTAAAATACTCAAACGCTTTTTCAAAACTCATGAAAAAAACATTTTGAAATGTCCATGGTGGGTGAACTTACGTTCTTTCTAGGACTTCAAGTTCATCAATCACCCCGTGGTATTTTCTTGAGTCAGTCCAAATATGCCCTTGAAATTTTAAACAAACATGGAATGACAAGTTGTGATACCTATGCCACCCCAATGGCACACACCAACAAACTGAATGCTGAATTACATGGGAAATTGGTTGACCCTACAAAATACGGAAGTATAATTGGGTCTCTCATGTATCTAACAGCTAGTAGACCTAACATTGTATTTTCAGTATATCTTTGCTCCCGTTATCAGTCAAGACCAAGTGAGAAACACCTCTCTGAGGCTAAAAGAATCCTTCGATACATCAAGGGAACCATTAACCTGGGGATCTGGTATCCGAAAACTAATCGCATTTTCAGACGCTGATCACGCAGGTTGCTTAGATTCTCGAAAAAGTACTTCAGGTGCTCTACTATTTCTTGGTGATAAACGGTGTGATGGCAATCGAAGAAGCAGGATTGTACATCATGTCCTCAACAGAAGAATATGTAGCCATGTTGTTGTGCTCAAGTCATTTGGATGAGAACACAACTCAAAGACTATGGTTACTTATTTGACAGAATCCCGATGTATTGTGACAATCGAAGTGCCATTGCGATCTCGTGCAACTCTGTTCAACATTCAAAATCAAAGCACATCGATCTTCGATATCATTACATCAAGGAGCACGTGGAAAAGGGTACCGTTGAATTATACTTTGTGGGTACTGAATACCAACTGGCAGATCTTCTCACCAAAGCCTTAGCTCCTGGTAGGTTTAATGAGTTGGTCCACCGGATTGGTATGCGGTGTTTGACTCCAGAGGAACTGTATGAACTTTTAAAACAATCCTAAAACCAGTCAAACACCAAAACATCTTTTGTAAATATTTTTCAAAAACAAAATACAAAAATATAAAATTTACAAAATTCAAAAATATTCTTCTCTCTTAAATTTCTTTAAACATGGAAAGTACAAATCCTCCGTCAACACTTTGTTCTATCAAACCTTTCATCAATTTTCCCGAACAAGTGTTGAGGCGGAGAAAGTAAATATTTTTCAGTTTCATAAAACCTTTACTTGCATGTTACCAAAATATACGTTGTTTCTTCTACAAACGGTGGATATGTATCTTGTCATATACTTTCCTCGGACTCATATGTTTAAAAACTTCATCATTTAAAATGTCGAGGGGGAGTATCGTTATGTTTCTTGCCTAATAAACATTTTGGCTAACCAAAACGAGAGTTAATGGGTCTTGGTTGAAAATGTTTGAGATTGAGGGGCTGAATGTGTAAACTTTGAAAGTAAATTTTAAACAAAACTCCTCTCCAACCTCATTCCTACCAAGATTCAACGACCCTCTTTAATTCTGCAAATCCGTTCATCAAACTCATGTATGTTTTGATCATGATTTTAAACTATGGTTTTTTTGAAGTTTTTTTCATTCCAACGGTTAAATCTTGCAAAATTTGATTTTGAAAGTTACGTGTATGTGTATGAATTGGGGATTTCACCTAATTGTGCTTTTGTTGTAATGGGTTGTGTTAGAACCTTTCTAAAATATGCTTTGAATCCATTTCATAATTGGGGGTTTTTTTATCCTTGTGTTCTGCTATGCTTAGATGTTTATAAATGTGTTAGAATATGCTTATAAACACATTAGGAGCCTTTAATTTGCCCAGAAACAACAAAACTATTAGAATTCATGTCTTAGGGTTCTTGGGTTCGTACCATCAGAATATTTTTGATTCTGTGGCTGATTTGTGTTAAAAACTGTTCTATATCATTCATATATCATCTAAGATAGTCCTGAAATGATTCTTGATTGATTATTATGGTTGAATCTATTGAGCGTAGAAATAGGGTTTAGGGCTTAAAAACACTATGCTCCTATGCTATTCTAAGATTAATCGATTTGGTCTAAGTGCTTGTTATGTGATCCTGACAGTGCTTGGAATTACCTGTAATCAAGTGTTTCATGTTCATGATTTTCAGTCTGCTTAATCGTAAAATTCAGACAAACGTGTTCTAATATTGCTACGCATAAGGAATACTTTTATGCGTAAAGGATTATGCCTAAGAGAAATCTTACGCATAAGCCCTTTCGCATAAGAAGTCTACAGTAGATTACGCGTATCTTGGAAAGATATGAGTAAACAAGGTTTGTTACGCATAAGCTTTACTCTTATGAGTAGACCTTATGAGCAACATTCAGCTTAACCCTATGCGTAAGCTTAAAGCTTTTGAACTTATGTTACGCGTAAGAAATTCTTACGCCTAAGATTTGGTCTTACGCTTTAGCTCACGCTTACGCTTAAGCACCTTCTTTACGCATAAGGCCTCATGTTTACGCATAACCTACCGTTCTCTTTGTCTTTGGAATGTTAAGCCTAAGCATACGTGTTAATTGTTGCGAATATGTCTATTGTTACGCATAAGCTTACAAATGTTTATATGTTGTGTGTTTAAGTGAAAATTGGTCTTTAAATCTTCATTATTAACATGTTCACATAGCTTATCACATCAACTTCAAACAATTGGACTAAAGTAACTAAGGACTTGTAACAATCATAAACATGATAACGTCAAACAAGGAATTGGACAATAAATCAAACTAATTCTAACACATAGTGTTTCCATATTTTTGTTCTTTTGTCTAATAACTTTCAGATCTCAAAATGGCTGTCAATCAAGAAAGTATCAATGCCCCTAATGAGCTCACAATGGCTGACATCTTTCCAGCCGGTTATGACAAAACTATTGGGAAGAACAATGGCTCACACAGCCAATGTTCAACATAATGAACTGAAAAGTTTTATCCGCTGTTGATTCTCACAAGATATTTTTGGTACTTCACATTGGTTAGACTCATTGGACATATATGGTCTCGCTGTCTCCTTATACATGGTTTCGCTGTCTTCAATTCATCATCAACATACGTGGTGTATGATTCTGATTCATTGAAAACATAGGTGATGCTTGTTTCCTTGATGTGTGTGCATTTCTTCCTTGATGAGCTTTTGCTCTTTGAGCGAAAACCCTATACTTTCTTCAACGTCTTCAATCAGGGGGAAGAAATGAGACGATCTGTGGCTCAAACGTCTCACTTTGGTGTTATCGTCTCACTTTCACAGGGTTATCGTGTGTGAAGTTACCTAATTATGATGTTATGATGCCTCACACTCGGTCATTTTATCGATTAATTGCATGTTCACAGTTGATTATTATTCTGATAGACCGCAACATTCAGGGGGAAGTCGTTTCATTTCGTCTTTCATGGTTTTTTTGGTGTGAAGCATCTACATACGTGAGAAGATCTTGCATGTTCCCTCGAACGGATTTTCTGCATTGTGTACAACTGTAATTACGTAACAAAACATATTCTCTTGGTGTGGTTTACTGCTCATCTACAAAGTCCGCTACGTACTAAAAATTCAAAAGTTAGAGGAAATGTTCTCTACATCAAATTTTCGAATCTCAAAAACGGTTGTCAGTTTGAGGGGGAGCTGATCTAGAAACATCATCAATTAGGGAGAGGTTAATTTGTTTCATAGTTATTACATCTTTTCCCTAAATGGCTTGTGCATACATAACAGTGTACAACCCGTTCTTGTATTGAAAGGACCCTGTGGTACGCATCAGTGACACAATCCTATAAAAGGAGCGAAAGCTTCTTCCTTTTGAGTAAAACTATCAAAACTATCATTTTCAAAGTTTTGCTAAAATAAACAAGTACTTTTCGATATCAAAATTTCATCAAAAATAACATTTATATGCCATTTTTTAGGGGGAGAAAAATTTATGTGATAAGAAATATGTTGTGAATTGCAAATGAATCGTTGTGCTAAAAGACTTAACAAATGAATTGACGAGATCTTAAATGTTAGTAACTCGAAAAGACTTGTTCTGGACGGGTAATAATTTCAAACTAGTTCGCTAGTGATGTAAACGTGTCTCGCAAAGGACTTGTCCTATTAGAATGTACCATTCGAGAAACTCTTTGTAGACATGAACTTTGACGGGTTTGACAACCTTTCGAGGTTTGTCCACACCTTCAAGGTAGTTATTAGAGCTAGTTGTCACCTAAAAAAGCTGACAATGTAACTCTTTAACTATGCAACATAACCGTGTCTCGCGGGGAATTGTCTATCTTGAGTCGATAAATTCAAAAGTGTGCGTTTTCTCTCCAGTGTGATTTCTGTCAAAATATTTAAGCACGTGTGGAGGGGGAGTATTTCTGAAAAATCTTAAACTCTCAATAGTGGTATTAAATGCTTTTACTCATAACCACTTTGAGAGATTTTCATTAAAATGGTTTTATGGCAACATAGGTTAGTCATGGAGTAATAAGGTGACTAAAGTTAGGAATAACCGTCCTATGATCCGCTAGAGCCGGAGGGATCTACCCAAGGACACCACCAATATTTAGAATTAGAAGTCCTTAGGTATGATTATAAAAAGGAGAAAATGAGAATCGGAGAAAGAATGAGTTGAAGAATTAAAAAGAAAAGTAAAGAAAATGGTGAAAAGAAATAGCCCTCCAGATTATTCAACTTAGGGCAGACACCGGGTTCAATTCATATGCTACTGGTTGTCACTAGATGACACCGGTATTGAAGATCAAAGTCGTCATGGACCCAGTGACGCATGCACTAAACCTTCTTAGCCACTCAAGTTTCTCTCAACAGAAGCTTGTTTCATTCTCATAGGGAACCTTACGTAAACTATCGGCTTTCTCTTAGAGATTGCTGGTATTGAAGAAGGAGACCCTCTCCCTAGTCTCCGCTCAGGAAAACTAAAGCACACTATTGAGTCTAGAGCCACGAGATTCATCAAAAGATCTCTTAGGTACACTTGACATTTCCTCAGTTGTCTTTCAACAATAAGGACGCAAGTGATACATTATCGAGTCCTTCACAAATCTTAGCAATCTGTCGAGAACATTTATGAGAGGTTCACACATGTGATCCTTAGTGATTGAATGGAAACTCCTGCCAGGGTCAACATCAAACAGCCCTGACAGCAGGTCACTTCGGTAACTCCTTGTGGGTTACACTTAGTGTGTCTCAAACGGTCTACAGTCGTGGGGTGATGCTTCGGTGTACCTTAGCGACTCATCTGAACTGTAGGTGTACTTCGGTACATCGCGTTATCTCACTTGTGGGACTCTAGTTTAGGAACAGCCTTTGTGAGAATTAGAGTTGTGTTTTCACACTATGTTGTTAACACTCTTGAAGTTCAAACTTGTAAGCGCTGGATTATTTCTAACCCATGTTTTATGTTTTTTTTTTATGGATGCCTGCGGGTGGAAAAGATCGTGCAGATTCTCCACATGCTCATACCTACAACAACACTAATTGAAGTTCTCTCAAAAGGCAACACAAAGTCAGAATGATTCTTCGTCGAGTTCAAAGAATCAACAAAGTTTAAAGACTTATAGAACTACATCAACACTGAAATTCAACGTTAAAGAGTGTGTGACCATGTTGGAGAAAGACGTGGAGACACTGGAGCAACGAAGCGGACCTGATGCAGACTACCACAACATACTATCACTTCCATCACAAAGAACAAAGATCATAGAACAAAGAAAATAATGACGTCAAAGCATAATACTTCAAAGGAAACAATTTCCCTACACTGGGGAGATTGTTCGAATCAAGGCACTTCTTCTCACAAGAAAGAAGAATGTCAGAAGACGTCATAGCTACTATTACATCAGCACCTACAACGTTTAAAGATCAAATCATCAATCACTAACACTTAGGGGGAGATTGTTGGAATCACTCCTAAACTAGAATTCAAATGTTAGTAATTAATATGTAATAGTTAGCTTAATTATGACTTTTATGTTAGTAATCAAGGCTAGGCTCATGTAGAAAGCCCATGAGCCTATCCAAAGCCCAATAAGTAAAGGATGGGAACTTGGTGTGTTGCCCTAGTTACCTTCTATAAATAATCTTGTAACTCTCATTAGAGAGTTGGTTGTTCACATTTACATTTATCATATGCTTAATCTTTCTTTCAATTCCTACGCATAAGTGTGTGTGTGTGTTCATCCGCCTTCATCTCTTCTCTATTTCTTCAAATTGATGCTTGTGTTACAAATATGGGAACCTAACACGCACCACATCACCAATACAATATATCGATGTCAATACAATACAATACAAATCTAGGATGCATCCATACGCCCCTGCAGAACAATAGTGGCCATAACAATAACAATGAAGTACGCATAATCAATACAATATAGGGACGGTGTGGAGCATCACTCAACTACACTAGAGTCATGCCATTGGTGCATCAATGACACGGACATGGAACCCCCATGCCTTGTTTAATGGCTCAGGTATCAAACTGACAGGTCAATAGAAAAGGTCCAAAGTGTAGCAATATATAAGTCTTCATAATCAGAGGTTCAATATTAATGGTTCACAATTCAGAGGTTCATAGCAATGGTTCAATATCAAAGGTTCATAATCAGAAGGTCCATATCAAAGTTTCAATATCAGAGGGTCAATAGCAAAGGTTCAATATCAGAGGGTCAATAGCAAATAAATCATAGCAATGAAATATCATAAGCGAAACAAAGTCGAAGGACCAAAAAGTCATGAGAAACCCCTACTGAAAAGGGATAAAGTATCTGTACCTTAACGCCGATGAAAGGAAAGCAAACGAATGAATGAACACAAAGATACGATGCCACGTCTTCTTCAACGAATCTACATGGATTACGGTTCGTATAATATTTATTAGCTCATTTAAGTCATAACGGATTTATTTGCTTGTATGAATCATATTAATATTTTTAGAGTTATTAAGCGTATTCTCATTTTTAGTAATGGACCGAAATAGATAATTTAGGGTAATAATTATTAATCATCCAAACTTAGGGGTTACAAATGATAAATGGAGAATTTAAAGGTTTAATATAACAATATAGAAAAGTTAGAGGTCAATTGTGATAGATTCCAAAGATTAGGGTCAAAAGTGACAACTTGACAAAGTTCAAGGTTTGCATGCGCCCATGCCCAAAGTGTAAGGGTTAAAAATGTAAAATAACTAATGATTCAAATTAAATTCAAAATTTTGTACGCATGCAAAAAGGATAGGAATTTCATTTTTATTTCCATATACTCGCTCGGGCCATTTTCAAACTCATTCGCGGTTCATGAAACTAACATTTACGACTTAGAAATCATGCATTACGATTAACCTCCGACTCAACTCCCCCGACACACTTTCAAAATGGCAAACAATTCACACATGAATCCCGCGATCACTCTTGAACTTACCCCCATAAGACTACCCATTTTCGTTCATGACTTAGCATTTATACCAATACTTCCATTTTTATTTGTAATGACGGTAGGAATATGTACTATTCGACCCAAATGCACATACACCTTCACAACTTTGAGATTCGATTTAGGTACGCATATGATAACAGTCATTCAATCTATAACTCGCATGCACAAAACACAAGTCTTATACTCGACACACATGCATTCACACCCATATCGAGACACGACAAACATGCAAGGACGCGTATAGTACTACTCGAGACTCATGTTTTACTACACACGAATGCATGCATACCATACTTTTATGAGCACTTATACACGACACACAATCACATAATTTACGAGCCAACCTTCCATGATATCACACTTAGACAAGCCTTCATCCATATAAGTCCATGCTTTATTTTACTTGAGTTTTGAATCCATATTATAGGGCGCATAAAAGAAATTAGAATAAAGCATTTATTTGACCATATATAGTAGTGTGCATGATAACCAGACTCTATATCATTATAAGTTGCTTGTACAAGTTAACACAACGAGACGCAACAGCAACATGTTTTAGATTAGGCTTTATACCGTATAAGTCATGTAGTATAACAAGCTGAAATCAAAGTACCTGAGGGTGGATTTAGAGATTGAATGGAATGACCCAAATATGACAACAATGATGAATCCAAGGCGGCTTCTCTATCTTCAATTCGACACCAGGGCTGCTACCTTGAAGCAGCTCGATTGCAAATGCAAACCAGTTTCTTTTGTTATTTCTCCCAGTCATGAATCGATTTAGGGCCGATTAAAGTTTTATTTTTGTTGTTTTAAAACTTGGTTTAAAGAGAGGAGGGCCAAGACGATTGCATATATGTTCATGGAATAGATATATCATATCTTTTCAAGGAGGAAAAAAAAGACGTGTGTGAGAAAACATAAGAGGGCCGTCTTCGTTTGATGCTAGGGTAGAAGTGTATTAGGCAAGATATCAATTACGTATTTTGGGTGATAGTTGTGGCGTGAGAATAGGGCCACGAAGGGGCAATAATATCTCTCAAACATATAAGGAGATACACATTTATTTTGGCCTATCTTTTTGAGTTTTCTAAAATAATAAAACGTATATGTGTATATAAGAAAACCCGTTTCCGGACAAGGATTAGAAATGGCAAGTGTACCCGATTTATTATTCAAGTTATCATAGGTTATAATTTATAAAAATGTGTTGAGTTGTGTGTCGCAAGATGTGTTGGAGCCCAAAGAAACATTTAACAATATTAGGAGCGCAACAAATTGTTTTTAGTTAATTTACTTAGGTTTACTTCATAACATATTTAATTATCGTACATCATTAGGCTTTTATTAATAATTACGTGACTTAGAAAAAAATTTCAAATTAGACGTAAAATTATGAATTCGAAATTTAGGGTTTTACAACACTTCCCCTCTAAAAAAAAGATTTTTCGTCCTCGAAAATTAAAGTCGCAGAGGTACACAGAGACGTACGAGTTTAAGGCAGACGTAGCAATCCATAGTTTCACACAAATCATAAATCATAACTGCTTTTGGGTCCAAAGCGTACATAACAGATGTTAGTGAGAATCTCGTAAGGAGGTACAGAAGTTCAAACGAACATGAGGATTGACAAATAGCGGATATGAGCCCTAGTACATTCAACGTACCAACCCCAGGCATTTCCCAAGACGTCATATGATTTCAATAAGTTCAAATTATATGATCTCGGTATTATCACGTTGATCAGGCGTCATAATACTTGCATCACAAAACAAGTCCTTATTGTCATCATATTCTGTCTCAGGTCATGACGAAGCACATAACCAACATCACAACAAAACAGATAACAGACAGGTAGCAAGTACCATACTAAAACAGACCAGATTCACATACATGCAGCATATAATACATCAAACCAACTTACCATACCACAAAAGAGAGAAGGCCACCAACTTGCTCGAAACGGTCCCTCATGACTCATTACTGACGACCAAATATAAAGCTGAGATAATACCAAAATGCTAAATCATAAAACATCACGATTTAAACCGAGTTCTGAACAAATAAAAGAAAAGTAATACCGATCAAAATCATATAGCAAAATATCAAACTGCCTCAAAACGCGTGACAAAACACAAGTCGCGCCCAATCATATGAAATACCTGAATCTTCTTAGCATCTCAGCGGTTGGACTATTGACCACAACATGCCCGAGTCTTGGTAGTAGTTTCTCCATACGTCTAAGGTATGCCGGTCATAGTTCTTCTGCTCATACGTCTTCCAAGTATCCACCAGTTGAATCTTGTCTCCGCCCTTACGCCTCTGGTTGATCCGTCCGACTCCTCCAGCATCCTGATGTCTCCAGCATCATTGCAGTCGGGTGCGGCTTCAGCTTCACGAACCTCTCCAATTCAGAAAATGCTGCAGCAACGCAGGGTCGGCACCATCATCTTCGATTCCACGAGTAGTCTTCATTTAAACGATCGACAACGAATGCGCGAAGATAAAACAAAAAAAATCAAATGTGAAAAGAAGGAGGTCAAATCAGCGAAGACAAAAGAATATCAAAGTCAAACCTGAACGAAAATCAAAACAATCAGAAACGATCGAAATAGACGGAAGCCTAATGTCTACCCAAGTCCCCACAGGTCAATCCTAAGGTCAACAAGACGAAACCTTTGCTCTGATACCATAATTTAACACCCCAACCCGGCAAGCGTAGAAGTGTCACATTCTGGAGTCATATCAGAACATACAAATAAAAATTTTACAAGCGGAATCCTTATAAAATAAAATACCAAGTCATAAAAACGAATGACTTACAATGAAAATTACAAAATCCAATATATCAAAAGGAAAAGAAAAATCAAAATAATTGCTCTTCAAAATAAGTCCAAAGTAATAAGGTAACTAGGGTCGGTCCACTCAGATAATCCAACTCTCAGCCCATCAAAGCCCATCTTCCAACCTAAAACATGCTGTAGGAAAAGAAATGCGGTTGAGCTTAAAAAGCCTAGTGAACAAATATAACAAAACGAAAGCTAAACAAAATCTGAAATGCAAAATGAAACAAAGGAAAACGGATAACAAGGTCGCAACGAAGAAAGTACAATGAGTCAATTAATCAGGGAATCAGAATACATATAAGCCAAATAGAAATCTAAAAGCTAGCGGAAGCAACAAATTAGAAAGTGAGTATACAAATCACACAAGTCAGATAACCCACAGTAAATAATATAACAAGCAACATAATCAGCGGAAGTACTAATAGCAGTCAAAACATGGTAGCCACATGTATCAGGTAGGAATACAGAACCACATTATAACTGAATGAATTATCTAAACAAGGTCCTAGCATGGAAACTAAACAAGTTAACAAGCCAGAAAACATAAGTTGAACCATTTACATCATCAAACAGTGGCATAAGCAAGAGTGTAAATATGGCAGGTCAACAATTAGCATATAAAGATACTAACGGATAATCATAGTTCACGAGATTAACCGAACGAAAGTATACATGCTAACCAGATAAAACAATAGATTACACACAAGCATGGTCACCAGACAAATCTAACAGTAAGATAACATATAGTCAGATGACAACAGGTGAATCATATAATCGCATATTAATCATATCATAGTAGGGTAAATGGTAGTCACATAAAACAAGTAATAGCATAATCAATTTCAATAATCATATAATAACCCGGTACGTGGATGGAATGATAGTCTGAAGTGACGGAATAAGAGTATGACAGATCCATGAAATGGAATGTAGTATGGTAGTAGAGTGAGTCACATAAGGGTACTGAGTAATGGACAATTAATACAGAATATGGTGCGTTGGGGAATACAGAAGGTACAATATAGGTATATCAAAAGTGTAAGGGTTGTCAGAAATCTATCCCAAGCCAACAATACAATACAGGGTATGTTTGGCACGGAGCGGTGTGAAGCTTTTTGGAGCGATGAGTGGTGAGCAATGAGCATTTTAATTTTTAGTAGTTGTTTGGCAAAGGAGTGGTGAGCTTTCCTATTTTTTAGGAATGCTCAATTTTTCAATGCTTCTTTAAGAAGCTATGACGTGGCGGTGTACAACTACGCTCACAACTCACTGACTCACTACTACTGCTCACAGCTACTTTTGCCAAACACACCCACAGTAATATCAATAGTGGCAATAGCAGCCCAGTATCCAATAGTAGCCATTGTATTCGGAGGGGTGACCTCGGAATACCAAACCAATAGGAGGGGAGACCTCAGTAACCAATGGAGTAGCTAGCTCCCAGAATGTGAAGGGGTGTATTTCACATACGCACCACATCACCAATAAAATATATCGATGTCAATACAATGCAATACAAATATAGGATGCATCCATACACCCCTATGAGAACAATAGTGGCCATAACAATAACAATGAAGCGCGCATAATCAATACAATATAGGGATGATGTGGAGCATCACTCAACCACACAAGAGTTATGCCATTGGTGCATCAATGACACGGACATGGAACCCCCATGCCTAGTTTAATGGCTCGGGTATCAAACTGACTGTTCAATACAAAAGGTCCAAAGTGTAGCAATATATAAGTCTTCATAATCAGAGGTTCAATATCAATGGTTCATAATTCAGATGTTCATAGCAATGGTTCAATATCAAAGCTTCATAGCATAAGTTCATAATCAAAAGGTCTATATCAAAGGTTCAATATTAGAGGGTCAATAGCAAAGATTCAATATCAGAGGGTCAATAGCAAAGAAATCATAGCATTGAAATATCATAAGCGAAACAAAGTCGAAGGACCAGAAAGTCATGAGAAACCCCTACTAAAAAGGGATAGAATATTTGTACCTTAACACCGATGAAAGGAAAGCAAACGAATGAATGAACACAAAGATACGATGCCACTTCTTCTTCAACGAATCTACACGGATTACGGTTCGTATAATATTTATTAGCTCATTTATGTCATAACGGATTTATTTGCTTGTATGAATTGTATTAATATTTTTAGAGTTATTAAGCGTATTCTCATTTTTAGTAATGGACAGAAATAGATAATTTAGGGTAATAATTATTAATCATCCAAACTTAGGGGTTACAAATGATAAATGGTAAATTTAAAGGTTTAATATGACAATATAGCAAAGTTAGAGGTCAATTGTGATAGATTCCAAAGATTAGGGTCAAAAGTGACAACTTGACAAAGTTCAAGGTTTGCATGCGCCCATGCCCAAAGTCTAAAGGTTAAAATGTAAAATAACTAATGATTCAAATTAAAATCAAAATTTTGTACGCATGCAAAAAGGATATGAATTTCATTTTTATTTCCATATACTCGCTCGGGCCATTTTCAAACTTGTTCGCGGTTCATGAAACTAACATTTACGACTTAGAAATCATGCATTACGGTTAACCTCCGACTCAAGTCCCCCGACACACTTTCAAAATGGCAAACAACTCACACATGAATCCCGCGATCACTCTTGAACTTACCCCCGTAAGACTACCCATTTTCGTTCATAACTTAGCATTTATACCAATCCTTCCATTTTTATTTGTAATGACAGTAGGAATATGTACTATTCGATCCAAATGCACATACACCTTCACAGCTTTGAGATTCGATTTAGGTACGCATATGATATGTTGGAATCACTCTTAAACTATATTTCAAGTGTTTGTAATCAATATGTAATAGTTTGCTTAATTATTCTTTTAAGTTAGTTTTAATGGCAAGGCCTATGTAGAAAGCCCATAAGCCTTGGCCCGTATCCAATAAGGAAAGGAAGGGAACTTGTGTGTTGCCCTAATTCCTTTCCCTATATAAGCACTTGTAAACTTTCATTTGAAGGTTGGTTGTTCACACTCTCATAATACCTACGCATAAACTTTCTCTCATTATATTCGTGTGTGTGATTGTGTGTTCATCCGCTCTATCTCTTCTATATTTCTTTTATATTGATGCTTGTGTTACAATATGGTGACCTAACACTGGTATCAATCGCCATCTAGTTGGGTGAAACGGTTTGTTTTTGAAGTTGTCTTATCTACACGTAAGGTTTCACGTTATTCACCTTTTTCATGCATAAAACTTTGATTTTTACACTTTAAAACTCAAGGTTCTTATGGGTTAAGGTTTATATAGTGTTAAGGATTCTAGTTTTTGCAAAAAGTTTCAACCTTTATGTGTTTTACATTGTTTTCAAACTCGTTTTTATTTCATACCATCATCTTACGCTTAAGCTCAAAACATAATTTGGTTCATCAAGTTCTCAACTTTCTTGTTCTTTTAGTGGTTTTGAAGCTTTTTTATCATTAAAAACGTGTTTTCAAAACATCTTAGTCCTTAAAAATACGTTTTTTTTTGGTAAAATCGGTTGACTTTACGCCTAAGTAAAACCCTTTTCTTACGCTTAAGCTAAAAACCCTCTTTTTACGCCAAAGGAAACCCTAATCCTACGCGTAAGCTCAAAGTCTACGCCTAAGCAGCAGTTACGCGTAAGCATTTCATCACTTGATCTTCAGAGTTGTTGGTTTACTCAGTGTTTTCTTGCTTGGATAAGCCTGAAAACACTTCGACTTTGGATATCTTTTACACTGGTATAAGTGTAAATGATTTTTGGGTAAAACCCTAGTTTTACGCCTAAGCTTAATACTTACGCGTAGAAACTTTTTTGCCTAAGTATTTCCTAAGCTTAAGCTTGTCTTACGCATAAGGAAATATTATGCATAAGGTTTCTACTACTAAGTCTTTGGTTTACGCCTAAGCTAAGTTTTTCTCAAGTCTACGCGTAAGAAGTTACTACGCGTAAACTCTTTGTCTACGCGTAAGTTGGGTACTACGCATAAGGAACATTTCTACGCCTAAGGTTCTTTCCACGCATAAGCTGCTTTCTACGCTTAAGAACACTTCATCAACAAACTCAAAAGTTTCATTCGACTACAAAGATCCATTATCAACACAAGTAGTATTTAAAAATTAAAAAAAAAGAAAGAAAAAAATTACGCGAGAATCAAATTTTGGTTTAACTGCGAAAATTTTGGTCAAAAATTCAAATTTTTGGGCCGAAATTCGAATTTTTCGGGTCAAATTTGGCGTCAAAACTCAAATTTTTCTTACAACCTTAAAATTGGATTTTATAGTGAATTTCAAATTTTGGGAGTGAAAGTTTTTCAAAATTATTTTTGGAGGGAAATTTTGAAAATCACTATATCGGCCTTTCAGAATGTAGATTTCACAAATCCCCTCACCTTCCAACTACTGCTTAAAACCTTCATCACCAAACCTTGCTACTGATGATTCTGAAGATGCAGATGCATTTGTGGAATTGAACAAAACAAGGATGTTACTGACTAAGATGATGAACTCAATAATTAACAAATCCAAGCGTCAGACTTCATCCAATTCCCAAGATCCAGCAGTCGTGCAAGGTGAAAGAGTTGATGTACAAGGAAGGAATGCTCAAGGGGTTGTTGGGAATGTTGTGATTACTTCATATGTCGTGTCTGAACAATGAGGTTACAGCATTGGAAAAGCAGGATGACAGCAGCAGATCAGGGGAAGATATCATACCCATCTATGACACAGAGCCCAACTTTGACAAAGAACAAATGGTTGAGGAAGATATCTTACCCACCTATGAAACTAACATAGAAAAGATGGTTGAGGTAAAATCTCTTGTTGATCATATTCGCAAATGCAACACAACAAAGCGAGCAACTTGCTTTCATTAATGAAGGAGAGGTTGACCGGTGTGTTGCACAATGTCGACAACTATCTCATATGCGAGCCCTTACTTGTAAACAATACAACTGAAGCGTCAAACCAAACTCTTGAATCAGAAAACATTCTTCTCAGAAAGACCATTGCTCGAGTTCAAAAGATTTTTTCTAAACTAGAGGCTCATTGCATCTCTCTTGAACTTAAAATGCAAAACAAAATTTTAAACTCAGAGCCAAATAATAAATCTTTGAATGAACAAAGTAATCGTGTGGATACATTAGTAAATGAAAATGAGCATTTAAAGGCTCAAATTCAAGCTAAGGGATTTGCACATGTTGCTTTACAAAACAAACTAAGAAGATTAACTGACAAGAGTGTGGATACAAATTTTGCAAAACCAAAAATCTTGGGGAAATCGTCTCTACAACCTTTCAAAAAACAATAAGTAGTTAGACAACCAACTGCATTTAAATCTGAACGTTCAAAATCTTCAAAACCACGGTTTGCCTCCCAAGTTGTTGAGAGTAATCATTTGTCAAAACCAGTCACTCCACATTCCTGGCCTAAAAAAAATGCTTTTGTTTTACTGTTATACATTTATCCAAACCTCATCAAGTGGCTGCACCTGGCCAGTCTAGGATTAGTTTGAAAATAATGTCTAAACCAAGAATCAAAATTCAATATTCATATGGTACAAATGACTTGCAAAAGAACTATGATCTAGAAAATGCTAGGAAAAGGGCACTACTCCAAAAGGATGGAATCTTAGGTTCACGACCTAGTGTATCACCTTCTAGTGTACTACTGAACACTGCTTATAGTAGCAAACCAAAACCTAAGTGTACTCAACAGACAATTAGAAATAAACCCGTTGATCTAAAAGACAAATTTCAGAAACCCAATAGGTGGATCAATATAGGACACAGACTCTTCCCAAAAGAAGTTTCAACATCCCCTAGATTTAACCTTAGATGGATACCAACGGCTAGAGTTTTCAAAACTGTTGGTCTTAGGTGGATTACTACAGGAAAGATACTAAGTAGTTGCACTAAAACAAGTGTGAAACCCACTACATCCATCCCTGAGGTAGGAAAGGAAATCATCAAAATAGCATGTTCAGGTGTCAAGAAGATTATTGACACTACATCTTTATGCTTCTAACATCTGGAACCCCGTTACACGTGGGGATCCATGTTTTTTCTATCTTGCCCCCTCCTATTTTTCTTTACATGTACAACAGCTATGGCTTCTAAGTAACACAGCTTAGGACCCGTTTCTCCCCGTCGAAAATTTAATGATCCATCAGCTGCTCCACCATTGTACTTAATCTTTAAGAATTAGAAACAATGCTTGCTCCTCTGGTAAAAGATTCTGTCAAAAGTCATGCTTGGATGTATCAAATGTTTCCATTTGCACAACCTGATAATACTCTAATTTCTGATACACCTGAATCTACAAAAACAACCGTTACTGTAGATGTGCCTCCAATCGAATCTCCGATAACAGAAGATCACACTATTTCTAACAACAATGACACAGCTGATGATCAACATAATGAATAGAGAAGTTTTATCAGCAGTTGATTCTCTCGAGATATTTATGGTACTTCACACTTGTTCGATTAATTGGACATACATGGTTTCGCTGTCTCCTTATACATGGTTTGGCTGTCTCCTTATACATGGTTTCGCTGTCTCCAATTGATCATCAACATACTTGGTGTATGATTCTGATTCATTGAAAACATCGGGGGGAAGATAGTGTAGGTGTTCATTGTTTCCTTGATGTCATTTGCGAAAACCCTATCTCTTCTTGGATTTCTTCAATTAGGAGGAAGAAATAAGACGATATGTGGTTCAAAAGTCTCACTTTGGTGTTATCGTCTCACTTTCTCAGGGTTATCGTGTGTGAAGTTACCTAAATATTATGATATGATGCCTCACACACGGTCATTTTATCAAGAAATTGCATATTCACAGTTGATTGTTATTCCGATAGACCGCACCAATCAGGGGGAAGTAGTATTACTTCATCTTTCGTGGTTTGTTTAGTGTGATGCGTCTACATACGTGAGAAGAACTTGTTGATTTCTTGTATGTTACCCCCAAACGGATTTTCCGCAATAAGTCAGATTTACAGTGTGTGCTTTACTGCTCATCTAAAAATTTTGTTGCGTACTGAAAACTTCAAAAGTTAGAAAAAATGTCGACTACATCAAAGTTTCAAATTTGCTAAAGACAGTTATCAGTTTGGGGGGAAGCTGATTCTGAAACTTCATCTAATGGCTTCTGAGCAAAATAGCTTGGAACCCGGACATAACCGTCTAAACTTCCCCCAAACCCCATCATCAGCTGAACCAAGCTTACAACTTACTCGACATCAAATGGACGACTATTTGCTCCTCTGTTTAGTGATGATATTGATCAACGTGCTCGGATGTATCAAATGTTTCCTTGCTCAACGATAATACTCCAATACCAGATACACCTGCAACAACAACAAATGTTGAAAAAGCACCTCCAATTGATTCAACAACAACAGCCGAACAAACCGCATCCAATAACGCTGAACTAGCTGATGATCTTCTGAATGGTGAAGTACCTACACCTGCAGATTATGATCCAAATGCGTTCTTTAACCCTTTCGCAAATGCAACTGCTTCCTCAGATGTTGCGGAATCATCTACAAGCCATTTGAATCCTCCCAATCTGCATAATGTATTTCAACATCAACCATCCACATATTGTTGGACTAAAGACCATCCTCTTGTGAACATTATTGGAAACCCGAATCAACGAGTCGTAACTAGACAACGCCTTGACGACGGAGAACATTGCATTTATGCTTTAACAGTGTGTCAATCTGAACCAAAAAACATTAAAGAAGCAATGACTTACGAAAACTGGAGAGAATCCATGTAAGAAGAATTAAATCAGTTTAAATGTCTTGAAGTATGGGAATTGGTTGAAAGACCAATAGGGGCCTATGTCATTGGTCTGAAATGGATTTGGACAAACAAGTTAGATACTGAGGGCATGGTTATCCGAAATAAGTCACGTCTAGTGGTTAAGGGTTATAGACAAGAAGAGGGGATTGACTTCGAGGAATCATTCACACTGGTAGTTAGACTTGAGGCTGTACGGATTTTTCTGGCATTCGCGGCTCACATGAACATCACGGTCGATCAGATAGATGTCAAAACAGCCTTTCTGAATGGTCAACTGAAGGAAACGGTTTATGTTAGTCAGTCGGAAGGATTTGTTGATCTAGAGTTCCCGAATCACTTCTTCAAACTGAAAAAGGCTCTTTACGATCTCAAACAAGCTCCTCGGGCGTGGTGTGATAAGTTATCATCCTTTCTCATTGCCAATAATTTCACTAAAGGATCAGTCGACCCAACACTTTTCATTCAATATCACGGGGCTCACATTTTAATCGTTCAGATCTATGTGGATGACATCATTTTTGGGTTAACACATAAAAATACTCAAACGAATTTTTAAAACTTATGAAAAAACATTTTGAAATGTCCATGATGGGTGAACTTACATTCTTTCTAGGATTGCAAGTTCATCAATCACCTCATGGTATTTTCCTAAATCAGTCCAAATATGCTTTTGAAATTTTAAACAAACATGGAATGCAAAGCTGTGATACCTATGCCATACCAATGGCACATACCAAGAAAATGGATGCTGATTTTCATGGGAAATTGGTTGACCCTACCAGATACCGAAGTATTATTGGGTCTCTTATGTATCTAACAGCCAGTAGACCTGATATCGTATTTGCTGTATATCTTTGCTCCCGTTATCAGTCGAGACCAACTAAAACTCACCTCTCAGAGGCTAAAAGAATCCTCCGACACATCAAGGGAGCCATTAATTTGGGGATCTGGTATCCAAAGGATTCTGGTTTTGAACTAATAGCTTTTTCAGAAGCTGATCATGCAGGTTGCTTAGATTCTCGGAAAAGTACTTCAGGTGCTTTACAATTCCTTGGTGATAAATTGGTGTCATGGCAACTGAAGAAACAGGATTGTACATCGCTGTCCTCAACCGAAGCAGAATATGTAGCCATGTCGGCGTGTTGTGCTCAAGTCATTTGGATGAGAACACAACTCAAATGACTATGGTTACGTATTTGACAGAATTCCGATGTACTGCGACAATCGAAGTACTTTTACAATCTCGTGTAACTCAGTCCAACATTCGAAGTCCAAGCACATCGATCTTCGATATCATTTCATAAAGGAGCATGTGGAAAAGGGTACTGTTGAATTATAGTTTGTGGGTACTGAACACCAACTGGCGGATCTTCTCACCAAAGCCTTAGCTCCTGCTAGGTTTACTGAGTTGATCCACCAGATTGGTATGAGGTGTTTGACTCCAGAAGAACTGGAGAAACTTTTGACACATTCTTAAAACCAGTCAAACACCAAAACCTCTTTTGTAAATATTTTATCAAAAACAAAATAGAAAAATATAAAATTCATAAAATACAAAAATATTCTTCTATCTAAATTTCTTTCAACACTGCAAGTACAAATCTTCCGTCAACACTGTGTTCTATCAAACTTTTCATAATTTTCCCGAACAAGTGTTGAGGGGGAGAAAGTAAATATTTTTCAGTTTCATAAAACCTTGTACTTGCATGTTACCAAAAATATGTTGTTTCTTCTAAAATGGTTGATAAGTTTCTTGTCAAATACTCTCCTCGGACTCAAATGCTTTCAAAATTCATTATTTCAAAAGTCGAGGGGGAGTATCATTAAGTTTCTTGCCTTACATGTGTTTTGTCTAACCTAAACGGAAATTAAAGGATCTTGGTTGGAATCTCTTTGAGGTTGAGGGACTGAATGTGTCAACTTGGCAAATTAATTTTAACTAAAACATTCACCTAACACATTCTATGCACCACCAAGATCAAACAGCCCAAATCAAATCTTCAAAATCCGTTCAAGTTTTTCATAATCTGTAAGTTCTAAATTGTTTTGATCAAGATTCGAAACAAGGATTTCAAAAATCTTTCAAATCCAACGGCTAAAACTCTTTAAAACTGATTTTGAAAAATTGTTCACTCGAACGAATTGGGTGTCTATGCATAAAAGTGTTTGGAATGAAATGAGTTATGTTAAAACCTTTCTTAGTGTCTATTAAACATGTTTCAATCGTCCAAAACCATCCAGAATCTTCAATTTGAATTCTAGGGTTCTTGCGCTCATTTAGGGTTTTTTTTCTATTCTGTGATGTTTTATGTGGTCAAGAAAGTGTTAGAATAAGTTTATATGCATGTTTTGAACCTTTAAATTTGCCCAGAAACATCTAAACTGTAAGAATTTAAGTTTTAGGTTTTTAGGATTCGTCTCCCATGAATCTTCTAATTCTGTGGAGGAAATATGTTAAATCTTGTTCCATTGCACTCATATGACATCTAGGACACTCCAGAAATATTCTTGTTTGATTTGTGTGGCTATATCTCTTACACATAGATTAAGGGTTTAGGGTTTAAGTAATTTTACGCTTAAGTCTTTTTGTGTGTATCTGATATGTTCTTGTGCTTATTTTGTGATCTAAAAGATGTTTGGAATAAACTGCAATCAAGTTTTCATGTTTATATTTAACAAGTTAATTATTCATAATGTCAGAATCTTCAGGTGTTCAAACCGTTACGCTTAAAGATTACTTTTATGCGTAAAGGTAACGCCTAAGAGAAATCTTACGCGTAACTTTTACGCATAAGAGGTCTGATGGATTACGCATATCTTGGAAAGATATTTGTAAACAAGGCTTGCTACGCATAAGCTTTACTCTTACGAGTGAACTTTACACGTAACATCTAGCTTATTTCTACGTGTAAGCCTAAAGCCTTTGAACTTGTCTTACGCGCATAAGCTTGGTCTTATGCTTTAGCTTACTCCTACGCATAAGCTCCTTTCTTACGCATAAGGATCCTTGTTACTCATAACCCATTGTTCACTACATTTTGGCCTGTTACGCATATGTTACTAGTTAAATGTTACACATAAGTCACAAATACCTGATGTTTAGTATAAGCTTACAAAAGTTAATATGTTGTGTGATTAAGTGAAAAATTGGACTCTGAAATTTCAAAATTAACACGTTTACGTAACTTATCACATCAACTTTAAACAATTGGAAAAATGTGACTTAGGACTTGTAACTAACATAAACATGTTACCATCAAACAAGTAATTAGATAATAAATCAGACTAAATCAAAAACATTATGTTTCCATATGTCTATCTCTTTGTCTAATGACTTTCAGATCACAAAATGGCTGCAAATCAAGCAAACATCAATGCCCCAGCTGAGCTCTCGATGGAAAACACTTTCCTAGCTGGCTACGACAAAAAAATTGGCAAGAACAATCTCCGTGTAGAATTGTTGTAGACATCCTTCTGCATCATCAATTCAAATTCATACTCACAAAGTCATACTGATGATGAGTATGATTCAATGGATGAGGAAATACAATTTCTTAAGACTTTAAAGCAGAAAAGGATGAAATACCATGCTTCAACCTTTCCAATTAATCAACCCAGTGGGGCAGGAGGGTCAAGCAATAGTCCTCCACTTATGGAAGATCCATTGCAAACAACTCTTACCCCATCCGATCCGGTTAATCAACCCGGTAAGGATCAGGGTGTCACTGTCACTAAAACTGTTAAAATGAAGCATCCACAACAATAACTAAAACAACCGCAAGAAGACTAGCATGATGAAGATGAGTAAACTTATGACAAAGGAGATTACGATCATGATAAGGATTAATGAGTCACTGATGATGATAATTTGGCGGCTAACAAGGAAATGATGCGAAAAGAGGTAGAAGTAGTTGCTAGAGCTGAAGAGGAAAAGTTAAAGAAGGAATCAGACAACTACATAGTTGACAATCCAATACACAAACCTCAACAGTCTTCTGCAGCACCTCTTGACACTTCCACCAAACCCAAATCATCATCTCAATCATCACCTCCATCAACAAAAGAAACAAGTAAGTCAACAACAAAATCTGTTAAGAAGGCAACTCCATCCAATGATTCGTCAAATGGTTAAGCACGTTAGCACCACTACACAACAAGCTACACAACCACCACCATCTGATCAACCAAGGGATTCAGAAACCACACCACCAATGGAGAAAACCATTGATCACTTTACATACACTGGTGGTGAGGATCACTTCATACCTGAGCCCCAACCTGAACCTCAACTAAAATTTAGATCAAGTACATTACTGCACCCCTTATTTCCATATGTATCAAATCAAAGAGTGTGTTGAAGATCTCAACCTCAGGGTCAAATCTTACCAAAATTCTACACTTCAACGAAATCAATCAAGAACCTCAGTACAAAATCGTTCATAATCCAAAGTTTGGGTTTGTCTACTAAAGTGAAAATTCATCATACTTGCTTCATGGCTTTCGATAAAATTCACAAAGTTCTATGACGCCACCCTGGAGATGGTTCAAGATGGATTGGCATATCAATTGAAGGACATTGAGTTGGGTATTATTTAGACGAAAAGATGGAATTCAAAAGATCGCAAGGATGTTCGTTGATTTATCACTAGGATTGATGAAAGGTTGATTCATCAGGATCATATGCGACAGTTGGAAGAGCTATGTGGGAGGATGACCAAACTTTCCGATTCTGACTTACCAACGTCCTCAGAAAGTAGCTGATATTCTATAATCATTGGGTACTCTCTTAGCTCTCTTGATTGTGATTTTGTTTGTTTGATTTATTGACGATGGCTTGTGCACACATAACAGTGTACAACCCATTCTTGTAATGAAAGGACCCTGTGGTACGCATCAGTGCCAAAATCCTTATAAAAGGAGCGAAAGCTTCTTACTTTTGAGTAAAACTTATCAAAACTTTCATCTTTCAAAGTTTTACTCAAAAGAACTAGTACTTCCCCTTATGTTTTCAAAACCTAAAAAGTTTATATTACTTGTTGAGGGGGAGTATTTGCTAAAATCTTTGTTTACAAATTGTTCTTCGTGGAAATCTTCCCACAAAACTCAGAATGGTCATATTTGATATCAAAATTTCATCAAAAATTACATGTATATGCCACTTTTTAGGGGGGAGAAAAATTGTGTGATAAAAATATGTTGTGAAATTTATGATTGAATCTTCGTGCTAAGACTTAACCGATGAATTGAAGAGATCTGAACTGTCATTCATCAAAAATATTTTTCTTTCAAGACTTATCCGAGTAGATTGTACCTATTCGAGAAGCTCTTGATAGACATGAACTTTGACGGGTTTGACATCCTTTCGAGGTTTGTCCACACCTTCAAGGTAATTATTAGAGCTAGTTGCCACCTAAAAACTGACAATGTAACTCTTTAACTATGCAACGTAACCGTGTCTCGCGGGGAATTATCTATCTTGAGTCGATCAATTCAAAAGTGCGCGCTCTTCTCTCACCGTGCAGATTTCTGTCAAAACACATAAGCACGTGTGGAGGGGGAGTATTTCTGCAAATGATAAAACTCTCACAGTTTTACAAAATGTTTTTTACTCATAAACACTTTGAGAGATTTTTCAAAAAAAAAGGTTTTATGGCAACATAGGTTAGTCATGGAGTTATAAGGTGACTAAGGTTAGGAATAACTGTCCTATAATCCGCCAGAGCCGGAGGGATCTACCCAAGGACACCACCAATAGTTAGAACTTAGGATTCCTTAGGTATGATTATAAAAAGGAGAAAATGAGAATCGGAGAAAGAAGGAGTTGAAGAATTAAAAAGAAACGTAAAGAAAAGGGTGAAAAGAAATAGCCCTCCAAATTATTCAACTTAGGGCAGACACCGGGTTCAATTCATATGCTACTGGCTATCACTAGATGACACCGGTATTGAAGATTAAAGTCGTCATAGACCCAGTGACGCATGCACTAAAACTTCTTAGCCACTCAAGTTTCTCTCAACAAAAGCATGTTTCATTCTCACAGGGAACCCTACGTAAACTATCGGCTTTCTCTTAGAGATTGCTGGTATTGAAGAAGGAGACCCTCTCCCTAGTCTCCGCTTAGGAAAACCAAAGTGCACTATTGAATCTAAAGCCACGAGATTCATCAAAAGATATCTTAGGAACACTCAACATTTCATCACTTGTCGTTCAACAATAAGGACGCAAGTGATACTACTCTAGAGTCCTACACAGATCTTAGCAATATGTCGAGAACATTTATGAGGGGTTCACAATTGTGATCCTCAGTGATTGAATGGAAACTCTGCCGAGTCAACATCAAACGACCACGAAAGCGAGTCACTTCGGTAACTCCTTGTGGGTTACGCTTAGTGTTGTCTCAAACGATCTACGATCGTGGGGTGATGCTTCGGTGTACCTCAGCGACTCACTTGAACTGTAGGTGTACTTCGGTACATCGTGTTATCCTACTTGAGGGACTCTAGTTCAGAACGACCTTTGCTAGAATTAGAGATGTGTTTTCACACTATGTTGTTAACACACACGAAGTTCAAACTTGTAAGTCTTTGGAAATCCGCTAAGGAGATTCCTTTCAAGAATCGAGTCCTGAAGATGTGGTTCATTACTTGAACTTGTTCAATGTAATGCCAACTGTCCCTTACGGGATTCGGACGGCTGATTTGCCCGACCAAGGTGAATGGAATCAAGACATTCATCAGAAGAACAATCATAGTGGTCAATTATCTAAGAAACGGCCACAATGATCGATTGGTGTTTATTACTAACCCATTACTTATGTTTTCTTCTTATGGATGCTCCTGGGAGATGATCGTGCTGATTCTCCACATGCTCATACCAACAAAAACATAAATTGAAGTTCTCTCGAAAAGCAACACAAAAGTCAGAATGATTCTTAGTCAAAGCCAAAGAATCCACAAAGCTTAAAGACTAAAGAGAACTACATCAATCCTGAAATCCAACGTCCAAGAGCGTGTGAGCATGTTGGAGAAGGACGTGGAGACACCTGAGCGACGAAGCGGACCTGATGCAGATTACAACAACACAACATCACCATATCCACACCAGAACAAAGAACAAATATATATGAAGACGTCAAAGCTGAAAACTACAAAGAAAAACAAGATCCTCACACTGGGGAGATTGTTAGAATCGAGGCACCTTTTCTCACAAGAAAGAGGAATGTCAGATGACGTCAAAGCAACTATTACATCAGCACCTACAACATTTCACGATTGCTTAAGTCATTAATTACCAACACTTAGGGGGAGATTGTTGGAATCAATCCTAAACTATATTTCAAGTGTTTGTAATCAATATGTAATATTTTGCTTAATTAGGCTTTTAAGTTAGTTTTAATGGCAAGGCTTATGTAGAAAGCCCATAAGCCTTGGCCCGTATCCAATAAGGAAAGGAAGGGAATTTGTGTGTTGCCCTAGTTCCTTTCCTTATATAAGCACTTGTAAACCTTCATTTGAAGGTTGGTTGTTCACACTCTCATAATACCTACGCATAAACTTTCTCTCATTATATTCGTGTGTGTGAGTGTGTGTTCATCCGCTCTATCTCTTCTATATTTCTTTTATATTGACGCTTGTGTTACAATATGGTGACCTAACATGATAACAGTCATTCAATCTATAACTCGCATGCATAAAACACAAGTCTTATACTCGACACACATGCATTCACACCCATATCGAGACACGACAAACATGCAAGGACGCGTATAGTACTACTCGCGACTCATGTTTTACTACACACGAACACATGCATCCGTACTTTTATCACCACTTATACACGACACACAATCACATAATTTACGAGCCAACCTTCCATTAAATCACACTTAGACAAGCCTTCATCCATATAAGTCCACGCTTTATTTTACTTGAGTTTTGAATCCATATTATAAGGCGCATAAAAGAGATTAGAATGAAGCATTTATATGACCATATATAGTAGTGTGCATGATATCCATACTCTATATCATTATAAGTTGCTTGTACAAGTTATCACAATGAGACGCAACAACAACATGTTTTAGATTAGTCTTTATACCGTATAAGTCGTGTAGTATAACAAGCTAAAATCAAATTACTTGAGGGTGGATTTAGAGATCGAATGGAATGACCCAAATATGACAACAATGATGAATCCAAGGTGGCTTCTCTATCTTCAACTCGACACCAGGGCTGCAGCCTTGAACCCGCTTGATCACAAATGCAACCCAGCTTCTTTTGTTATTTCTCCCAACCATGAATCGATTTAGGGCCGATTAAAGTTTTATTTTTGTTTTTTTAAAACTTGGTTTAAAGAGAGGAGGGCCAAGACGATTGCATATATGTTCATGGAATAGATATATATATCTTTTCAAGGAGGAAAAAAAAGACGTGTGTGAGAAAACATAAGAGGGCCGTCTTCTTTTGATGCTAGGGTAGAAGTGTATTAGGCAAGATATCAATATGTATTTTGGGTGATAGTTGTGGCGTGAGAATAGGGCCACGAAGGGGAAATAATATCTCTCAAACATATAAGGAGATACACATTTATTTTGGCCTATCTTTTTGAGTTTTCTAAAATAATAAAACGTATATGTGTATTCCGGACAAGGATTAGAAATGGCAAGTGTACCCGATTTATTATTCAAGTTATCATAGGTTATAATTTATAAAAATGTGTTGAGTTCTGTGTCGCAAGATGTGTTGGAGCCCAAAGAAACATTTAACAATATTAGGAGCGCAATAAATTGTTTTTAGTTAATTTACTTAGGTTTACTTCATAACATATTTAATTATCTTACATCATTAGGCTTTTATTAATAATTACGTGACTGAGAAAAAAAATTTCAAATTAGATGTAAAATTATGAATTCGAAATTTAGGGTTTTACAATGTTGGTAGTGTGAGTTAATTAGACTCACACCAATGGTTTGAAAACAAAACAGTTATTATTGTTTGGTACGGTTGTCTCAAGTATATGATACTTGAGCCCACTTTTGTTTGTCACCAAGCTCATGCAACCAAGGCATTAACGTGTTCCAATATTAATTGGAGAAATTGTTGGTACCAGCCCTAATAGGTAAAACTGCCGTTTTTGCCTAATGTTACTTAAATATAGTGTGTTTGTTTGCCTACCCGGTCAACACAAACAGGATTCGTCAATCCCAATAGATCTATTTACAATATTCTTGCTCACTCTCTCCAGTGATTAATGGTTCATGATTTAGGGACTTATGTTTGGCAAATGATGGTTACTTAGTGACAATATGACAATCAGGTAAACATACAGTTTGAAAGCAATGTGTTCGGTTCAAAATAAAGCATGTACTTCCCCCAAGGGTTTGTAAAACAATTAAGTAATAGAAAGTGGGGCTATGAACTCACGGTAATCACTAGAAGTTTAGAGTACTTATGAAAGTAAATGAAAATAGTTGAGCATGTATCTCCCCCAAAAGTAATTCAAAAAGGTATAAAAGTAGGGGCTATAAAACTCACCTAGAGTTGATGATGTTAAGTGCTTTAACGGATATGATGGATAGCCGGGAAACCTCTACGTGCAACCTAAAATGGAATGTTGCGACTTAGGTTTGGAATAATGTTTAGGAAAACATAAACCATCCTATATATGTCTCTATGTTGATCATGATGTAGTTACTAATAGTTTATTGCTTATAGTAACTGTTTAGTATGTGAAAACGTATCTAGTTTATAGATATCGTACTACCGTTTGGGCCATCATAATTCAGAGGTCATGTAGTAAACGTTCGAGGAGCTAGGACACTTTAAATCGTAAATCCAGCAACTCGTCGATACGTTTTACTCAAATAAAACCCCTCACATGAAGCTCCCTACTATTGTAGTACTTAGTAGATAAAACATATGTTTTGAGTGAAGATTGTTATATTATAAAGTTTATCATGTTTTTAGTAAATATCTAGTTTTTTCAAGTTCTCATCGTTTACTAGTGATCACAACTTATTAACATGTTCAAGAATGAAGTTTTGGTAAAAATCTGCGGAAAAGGGTAAAATGGTCATTTTTCCGTTACTTGTGAAAACACTATTTCGAAGATTTAATGATGTTTTTTTAAGTTAATATGTACTAGCTATGAAAATAACTTGGTTTCTATATTCTTAACTTGTGAAAACCCAACTTTTGTCCGTAAAAACTGTTTTGCAAATTTTAGGCAAATAATGATATCGTTTGGCCTTTTTAGGCCGAGTTCCCAAGAGTTAGCCGTAAAACATCGTTCCGGAAAACTTTCGTGTTTTAAATTTTTGATGAAACGGAGCAGAAGGACCTCTTTCAAAATGGGAAACTGCTTAACAGCTTGTTTTAGGCAGTTTTGGTTTTGCTAATTTCTTTTGGCCGTATCTTTTGACTCGTTTGGCCGTTTTGGGTGATTCAAGTTGCTATGTTTACCTTTTTATCTTGTCTAAAATATTATTTAAGTTAGAAAGTCCATATGTGACTGGTTTTAATGGTCTCAAATGTGTAGAATATGACTTAGTTTACTAGTTTGTTACTTTTACGACAATATGTGAATTAAAACATGTGATTGAGTATATGTACATCATGGATCAAATTATGAAAGGTGTGTTTTTTTTATGATATGAACGACCAAAGAGAGAGGGGATGAGGTTTTTATGAAGCTTTCACTTGCTATTTATAGTAGGAAAGTTTTGGTTAACCATATATTGGGTTAAATGTTAACCATGGTTAAGTTAGGACACATGTAAGCATCAAAATGAAGCATGGTTAGGATCAAGCCACCACCAAGGTGATTCACCCCACATGGGCTGTCAAAAAGTGGTGAGTAGGCTTAGATGATAAGTCTTGGTCTTATCTTGAGTTTAGAGCATGATTTGGTTCCGTTAAATGCCAACCGTAAATTGTTAAGCCATAAAACGTAAAACCGGGTATCGTAAAAATACGAAACTTGCAGGAATGATGAAAATCATCATTATACTCCATATAAAAATATAAAATTAGTGATAAGTCTCATTGGGTGCAAAAACACTGCTTAAAGCTGGAAACGCGGGTCAAAAACGCGCAAAATGCAATTTATCAGAAAAGAACGAGATTTCAGTGAAATGACCATGAATTTATTTAAAGCAGAATAAAATTAGTCTATAAGTGATATGAGATGTAAAAATGCGGTTTTTGTTATACGTGGGATAACTTAACAGTTATACGTGAAGTCTAAAAGTTACGCGATTTAAGCAAAAATGTAGAATGTACAAGGTTAAAATCTTTATAGTCAAAGAAGGAGGGAAATATGTTTGACTTTTCCATAAAATGTAAAAGTGTCAAAACATCTTAGAAAACACAGTCTTGAGGAATGGTTAAGTCTGGGTCTAAGTAGAATTGTTTAAAACGTAAGTTTAGTCTTGTACGGCTCAGGGTTTATTTGGTAACATTTAAATGAAATCTTAAAAATTCTCTAATTGATTATGAGTGATCTAAAAATTAATCTGATGTGAGGAAAATTTTCAGAGTTAGTTTTCGTTATGCGCGGGATGTTTAAATGGTGCTCTGACCAAAACGAAACTTTAAGACGATATTTTCTTAATAACTTTTGCGAAGATGATCTAACGATTGTCAAACTCTCAGGTTATTACTAAAACAAATTAACTTACGAGAATGTTAAATAAAAAAAATTATGGATGAATAGTGAAAGTGAATAGTAACTTTTCAAAAAAATAAAAAGTAACCTGAAAATGCGGGTTGTTACATCGTTGGCTAGGAATTCTAACTTTAGTAGAAAATTCAATATCACATATTCAGAATCAGATTCAATTACAGACTTAGTATCAGATATAGAATTAGATTCAGTTTCAGATTCAGATTTAGTTTCAGTTGTAGAATCAAATTTTGTCTCAGACTCAAAGTCAGTTATTAGTTTGATTCAATACAATTCAGTCGTCATTTAGAACCGATATAGTTTAGCCACCATGTCAGAATTATTATAGCTCACGTTACATATTTAGATATGTATATGTTTACTCACTAAGTCATCAAGACTTACCGTGCTCAGTTTCTATGTTTTACATGTTAGGTTATAAGGAATTTATGGCTTGTAGATTAAGGAAGTGAACAAAGGGAACGGTAATGCTCGTGTTTATAGGTGACGAGTAACTAATCCACTTCTTTGTTATTCATCTTCTTCATGCCCCAAACCATTTTAGTATTATGTCTTTCAAGTTCAAAATTGAATTGTCAAGTTCTAGTATCCAAGGGTATACCTTTCAGAATGGGTCAAAACAGGAGTGTTTGGGTTAATACCTACACTTATAGTTTTTATGCTTCTGCATGTTTGTTGTGTAAAGCTTATGTACATAAATGTTTTATTATATTTATGAGATATGTTTGCCATGTTTCATGGTTCTTCGCCAAGTAAAAATATGATTTATGAAGTGTACATAGTTAAAAATGTTTATGGTCCACAAAGTGCGCCGATTTTCTAAGCATAAAAAGGGCGTCACATTAAGAAATAAGTATGCCGGTTTTCTAGTTAAAACAATTCAGGTCGGGCATTTCAAGTTAGTTTCAGAGCATTTGTTTGAGGGATTTAAGTATCTGTTGTTAGTAGAGGGAACTTAGACTTGAACCATAGCTCTATATTGACCTTGGTACTTAAATCTTAATGTTTTATGTATAGAAATGAATCAGAACCATGTTTAGCAAATTAGAATGCGTTGAAAATAGAAATGCATGATTAGAAATGCCATGATAACAGAATTATAGATGTAACCAGAATGAACCGGGAACCAGAATTAGTTATAGTATGTATATCATGTTATGAGCAATAGTAATATAGTCGCTCAGTAAGTGAACTGAGTTAGAATGCACGAGGTTAAGTGGATTATTAGACTATATTTAGCATCTTAGTACATGATAAGGTTCAGAAATTATAAGTAGAAATGTATAAACAATTAAATTATAGAAACATAATAGAATGAGCTATGATTAGCATTAGAACTTCAGATCCAGAATGTCAAGTTAATAGAACGAGATGTCAGAATTAGACATAGCATGTACAATATTCTATGAATACTAGCCACATTATCGCACTAGTACGCGATCAATACCAGAATGCAAGAATAGAAAGTGCGTTATTAACAATAATTTTACATGATAGCATTATATGTTTATAAATAGATTGTTTTAGTTATGATCCAAGATAGAGTATGATAACAGTAAATGCTTGTTTATATGATGCAAGTATTATGACTTATGGCCAACGTGATAATATAGTTACATCATATAACATTAATTTATTGGGATCATAGGATTTCTTGAGGAATTTCTAGAACATTAAGGATAGAGGAGACTCAATCTTAGTATGATAGAAGGATGTTTTAGTCAGAAATAGAATAATAAAGCGTGCAATCATGAGCAGTGTGTGCAAATAGAACAATTATAAGTTTTATCAGTCTCAATATCCACATTCAGTAACCAGATTTTAGTATTCAGAAATCAGTAGAATAGAATAGTCAGGACAATTTAGATATCGGTAAAGCTTAGTATAGCATGGTAAGATAGATTAGCAAGAATAAACCAGAGCCTAATAGAAAACTAGTATAGCAGTATAGTAGAATCAATAAGAAAATACAGATGTTTTGGGATCAAAGGAAACTTGAGAATTCTATACGAATGTATCAAGTTTAGGGGAGGATTGTTGGGTTTTAGGTTCCTCATAACAAGAATTATTCTAAGTATTGGAACCACGGCTAGAGTAAAGGAAACCACTGACAGAAGAATATATCCACTGCTGGAGTTAAACCACTGCTAGTAGTATATGTAAGATATTACTTTTCACATACACATCATAACATTAACACAAGGTAGCATATAGATGGAATTCTAGAGAGAGAAAGTTAGAGGTTTAGGGAACTTAGTGAGAGAAAGTGAAAGATATTATTATGAGCTCCAACTCTCTACCTTGGGAGGTAGAGAGTATTTATAGTCTTACATTAAAACGCCACACATGGCCGTGGATCGGGCATACAGTGGGTAAAGACCCGTCCGTCCTCCACGGTGTTACTTAACTAAATACTACTTAACTTAGAATAACTACGACTACGAGCTTTCTAACGATTACATATACTTGAGGTGACCGACTCTTTAATACCTGTAATTTCTAATTCCTAACAATCTCCCCCTAAGGGAGGTCACCTCAATCATGCACTAAAATTACATTGAATACAAACATATATGACATTAACAATTGTTCTTGCATTCTTGATGTAGTCCTTTGCTCCGAAGCTCGTAGTCATTGATTCCACTCATTGCATGTTTGGTTAATCCAAGTGGAGGTCTTTTACTGATCCACGTGATAGTAATGTTGAGCCAGCTTTTGAGATTATCGGCAAGTAGAATATCTCTGATACATCCAATGTGGTGTTGGTATTATGTGATGTTGTGACATTCGGACCGACATGCTCACATTCTGGATCATGATATATTCTCATCAGAGTAGCGGAAGCATTTGTTGCTTCATGATATTGGCAGCGTAGCGAAGCATGGAAGTGAAAATATCGAGTCATTGATGCACTAATCATGATTTCTTTTGAGATGAATGTGTTAAGTGAGCATACGGCTATGGATTGACGCTTCATTACGATCATTGCAAGCGTCGGGTGTACTGCATAAGGCGTTAGCAATAAAGCGCCCCGAAAGTGTCTTTGATCACTTTCGATGAATTGAGGTACACGGCCCACGGTTCCCGTTGATCGATACAAGTCTTGCACGTGATCGGTATAATTCGAAGAATTTCCTTGACAGGGTTTAGCATTTGCTCTAGTGTTCTCAAACCGGAACGTCTCAAAGAAGACAACACGGGTGAGTGAACGGCGAATTTCGTCCAGCGATTGATGAAAAGAAATTTGAAAAACAATCGTGTATTGCTCAATAGAAATTGTTTTTGCAATATTACGAAGGTTTTAATGAAAATCAATTATCAATCATAAAACACCTTTTGATTTGAAAAATTAGTACACGGTCGACATGCTAATGAAAAGAGTTTTAAAGCACAAAGACCGGTTTTTCAAAGGTATCCGTCAATCCATAACCTGAACCGGGATTGATTCAAAAGAATGAATCGCCCCATTGTTTCTGTTCGGTTGTCACATGGTTGATCTGTATAATAGATCTCTCATGCCACCTACCAGGAGCTTGTTAGATGTTGGCTCTAGAAGGCTTTCCATCTTCATTGTGAGTATGTTTGCATATCACTCGGATGTTACGCAATACCACAAGGATAATGCGTAGGACTCAAGATATAATCTCTCTTTCCACATTGTGTGAAACAGAGAGTCTTCATTGAAAGTGTCCTAATGAGATTTATTGATGATCTCGTGGCTCTAGACTCAATTTGTGCATATTTGGTTCCTATGTCGGAGACTAGGAGAGGGTCTCCTTCTTCAATATCAACAATCTCTAAGAGAAAGTCGATAGATAATGTCGGTTCCCCGTGAGAATGAAACAAGTCCTTTTAAGAGGAACTTGAGTGGTTAGGAAAGTTGAAGTGCGGTCGTCCTTTGGGTCCATGGCGTCTTGTCTTCAATACCGATGTTACCATCATAGCATATGAATTGAACCGGTTTACGCCCTAAGGTTGAATAAATGGAGGGCTATTTGTTTTCACCCTTTTCTCATTCAATTCTTTTTAATTCTTCAACCCCTTGAGTGCTTACCGAGACTTCATAGCTAGAACCTTGTTGGGTTTATTCCATTACTAGCTCGAGTCTTAGTCCGCACTCTTCCCATATCTCATTTTTCTCCTTTTATCATCATACCTAAGATCTCTACACTAACTAGTGGATTGTCCCGGTAGATCCCTCGGTTCAGGCGGATCATGGGAACCAATACCTAACCTTAACATCCTTATATCACCGTACATAAAGTAAAGTTGGTCGGTCTATTTGGTATTGTTCATATGCCATTGGAACCAATTGAAAACCATTTGAAAATCAATCCGGATACTTGTGATATATTATCAAAGCATTTTGTACTTGAATTGTTTTTGATATTTTTAAAACGAGAACTCCCCCTCAACATGTGCATCAAGTATTTGAAAATGTTTTGCACACGGAGGCAAGAGAAAGAATTAACTTCTTTGAATACCATTTTCTAAAGATATCAACATCACTTCCCAAATCGAATCAAGTAGATAAAGCATTTTGGGGAAGGATGAGATTTTCATGATTTTGCTCCCCTCAATATGTGCTTCTAGGTTTGAAAGGAGTTTTACACATACTAGAGGAACACGCACATTGAGATAAATGATCACGTTTCAAATTATAGATGCTCCCCTTCAATGTGTGCATGGAAAATTTGAAATCGTTTGTCACTACGAGGGAGGCAAACATGCTAATCACTTAAGAAACCATTTATCTAATTATCAGTTTAAATCCTATTTAAATCACAACTTCTTCCCCGATCACAATTATTAAAACATTTGAGATTTGTGATCTCTGTAGATTTAAATTGATTTTGAAAGCTTTTAAGGAGAATTGTGACTTGTTTATGAAAGCGTTTTAGCGATAAGGATCGATGTTGAGATTTTAAACTCCATTGGTTAAACATGCATGTACATCTTTTGAAAACAATTTAATGCCAAATAACTTTTTAATTTAATTGAAATCATTCTCCCCTCAATCAATGACATAGGTTGTTGATTGAGCGATAGAGATTTTGACAGATAAGTCCCGATGATTATCAAAAATAGAGACCGAGTTATTTTTCAAAGCATTTAGTTTTCAGCAGATAAATGTTATAGAATCCGAGCATGGAATTTGAAAACATGGTAAAACATGGCTCTGTTCTTTCTTTTAAAACGGTTATTGCACGAAATGACAATAAACCATTGTTTCTCTTTCTCTCAAACATAATTTTTTTTGATTTTTTTTTTTTTTTGGAATTGACCAACATCTAAAGTCCGTGTCATTCTTTGAATGACACACAAGACCGTAGATATTATCGAACCGAGAAAACGCATGACAAAAAGACAATATTTTTGAAGATTTTTTTTTTTTTTTTGAATTTTTGATTTTTATGGATTTTGAAGGTTTTATAATTTTGTATTTTGATTTTTGAATAGATATATACAAGAGATAGATGAAGATAGACTTTTACTCCTCGTCTTCCTCACGAAGGCGTTTGAGAGTATCGGTTGAAGGCTTTTCAAGCCAAGGCGTGGAAGAATAAACTCAAAACGTTCTCTTGGAAGAGCTTTGGTGAAGATGTCTGCTAAGCGATATTCAAGACCTCACAAAATATAGTTCCACCACACCTTTTTCTACTTGTTCCCGATGAAATGATGTCGAATGTCGATATGCTTTGCTCTTGAGTGTTGAACGTTGTTGCATGAGAGAGCAATAGCACTTTATTATCACATCTGAGAGGGATTTTGTTGAATTCAAAGCCATAGTCCGATAATTGAGATCTCATCCATAAGATTTGAGCACAACAAGATGACATGGCTATGTATTCAGCTCGTAGAGAAATAGAAGTACTCATTTGCTTCTTTGAAGACCAGCTCACAAGCTTATCACCCAAAAGCGAGCACCTCGGATGTACTTCGGCGTGTATCTTGACAACTGCATGATCGGCATCGCATAGGCGTTAGTGACATACGGTGTCCCGGTACCATAGTCCCATATTGATGGTTCCTTGGAGATACCGAAAGACCCGTTTAACTGCTGCAAGGTGCTTTTTAGTAGGCTTAGCCTGGTATCTAGCACACATGCAAGCGGCGAACAAGATATGCGGTCTACTAGGTGTGAGGTACATCGGGGATCCAATCATACTACGATATTTCGTTTGGTCAATCATGATCCCTGAGTGGTCCTCATCTAGTTTGGTTCGATCAATCATGGGATTGTCAACAGGGTCACTTGAATCAAATCCAAATTTCTTTAGAATCTCATTTGCATATTTAGATTGATTTTATGAAAATGCCTCGGACTTTGTGAAATTTGTAATCCCAAGAAAAATGACATTTGTCCCATCATTGACATTTGAAACTTTGAACTCATTTCATTAGAAAAACGATCACATTCCATTGGGTCGGTCGAGGCAAAAATAATATCATCAACATAAATTTGAACATGAGTTAAATGTTTGCACGACTTCGGTGAACAATGTAGGATCAATCGCTCCTTTCTTGAATCCGGTTGATAGAAGAAACTTTGACGGTGTATCATACCATGCCCTTGGAGCTTGCTTTAAACCGTAAAGAGCCTTTTCAAGACGATAAAGCGTGAGTAGGATGCTCTTGATTCACAAATCCTTCGAGGTTGGGCGGCGTGAGCGACTTCTTTAAGATCTCGTTGAAATGCCGTCTTCACATCCATCGATACACTACCATGTTCTTACTAGCATCGTTAGCTTAGAAAGATTAGATTGCCTCGATTCGAGCAACGGGAGCAAAAGATTCTTCAAAGTCTATACCCTCCTCTTGACGATATCCTTTAGCAACTAATCGAGCCTTGTTCTTCAACACATCACCATGCTCATCAAGTTTTACTTTGAAGATCCATTTGAGAGATATAATCATAGCACACGGGCGGTACTAACTCCCATACATCAAGTCGATCAAACTCATGAATTTCATCTTGCATGGCATTGAACCAGCTGTCTTCATTCATGGCGGTTTTAACATCTTTTGGTTTGATCTTAGAGAGTACGGAGTTGAAGAAGCACCATAAGGCATCAATTGCAAGTTGTTTCGTGTTGATCTTGACGAGAAGGATTTCCAATGATGTTGTCTAATGGATGATTGTGAGTCCATTTTCTGAGGTGTTCATGTGGTAGTTGTTGAGGGACTGAAGTAGCAGAGTTGAATACAAAGCGGTCTCATTGATTGAAGCTCAGCACCCTGAAGAACACGAGAATACCGAAGTAACAAGTTGAAACATTGATCGATCTCGGTAGTTATCAAATCGGATTAACGATTACGACCGATCACATGAACTCTTGTGCATCCCGATGTACACCTTACTCTTCGAGATTGACGGTTGTCTATTTAGGGAACAATATATCAACATCTTCATTTTACCAAGTGCATTCCAGTTATATAACATATAACCAATCTGCACATAATGTACACATGTACCCAACAAGAGTAGAGACGATGACATCCATGTAACATGTTGAGTCACTAATCATCTCTGTGGATGTCAACTCTGAAGTAACTGAATTAGCTCGATCAAGTGAACATGTTGTGCATATAAACGAAAGCACTTTATCATAAACCGTATATAAGATGTCGATAGGCAGTATCATCTCACGTTCTAAATATTCTTCTCACATTTCTTCCAACGAACTGAGTAACAAAACCAAAGGTCTCAGAGACCACTTCCCCAAATAGTTGGAATAATATATCCTTCCCCCAAATGGTTTTGATACCTCAAGTCGACAAAACATAATATATCCATAAACTTGAAATCTTGTGAGAAGAACTCAAATAGCCCAAATGAATCCTGTGAGAATCAACTGCTACATAAACTCTCTCTGACTATCTTTATTAACCCATATGTAGACAATTTGAAGTGACCACTTGTTGAAGAAAAACCCAATATACCAAACTTGAAACTGAAGTCGAATTCCCTGTATTTGTGTCTTAAGCTTGCACTTAAAGATGGAAGAACGGTTCGAGAATTTATGCACCAAGCAAATCTCTTAAGTACTCAATACTCAATTAAAGTATGAGACATTAACACCTCTTGCGATTATCCACAACGTAATATACGCGTGACACGAGTAAAACAAGCGTAACTCCTAATAGTGATAGTTAACCAGGTCTTCAACCATCCACCTCGACTGCTTGTAACTAGATAACCCAAGACTTCAACTCTAATTCTTAAGCTCGAGCAAGTTATCAAATAAGATCACGCCTTTGTGAACGTCAACTTCAACCTCAAATAAGTGATAAAGAGTAACTTCGAAGTAATCGACTTGTGTCAAATGCCCAACATGTGAATAAACATACAACCGGATGTACATTAACCCCTTGAATGAACGGAAAAAATGATGCCTCAACATCAATGTATTCTTCCTAAAAGTATTCATGTAGAGACTGATATGGAGGATACACCAATAACTTCGGGCGGATGAGGTAGACATTTTCCTTGAAGTTCATGTGGTTGATTTATAGCATGCGCGATGAGAGGAATAATAATCCATGAAGATTTGGCAAAGGAATACCAAAGAGTGGATCATTATTCATGAACAATAATCCGTGAATATTTGGCAAAGGAATACCAAAGAGCGGATCATTATTCATGAGTGCAACTGCAATATTATGATAATCATTATCAAATCCTTGAGGAATAACTGGAGATTGGGATTTTTGAGTAGTCTGAGTTGTACTTCTTTGATGATCATCAAACATATCTTGAACTCATGAATCACATATTCTTTGATGATCATCAAATATTAGCTAGCGGTTGTAAATACTCATCAAACATATCTTGAACCAATGAATCCCAAACAATAAATCCCATTTATCCTTAGTGAGTGAAACATTAGGCGTTGGAGGAGAGTCATTAAACTTTAAGTCGTATAACCATTATTCAAACATCCATCATCATTTAGTATATTCACTCTTCTCATAAATCCCATTTATCCTTAGTGAGTGAGAGTCATCAAACTTTAAGTCATATAACCATTATTCAAACATCCATCATTATTTAGTATATTCACTCTTCTCCCCCTCAAAAATTGCATCCGAAGTTGCCATTTTGATTTAGCAAGTGAATAAGAATATACATTAATGAATGTAGATCCACTTGATGAATGAATGAGCATGGGAGAAACATGAAGCTTGTTGATGAAGAATGTCGATGAGAATGGTCATAAACATGAAGATTTCTCTTCTTTAGAAGATAAAGCGCCTTGAAAGCGTACACTTTTCTTTTCTATGAAGAACGGGCCTGAAGTGTTATCTGCGACACCATAATGATGAAGAACGAGGCTGGCTGATGTGACGAGGCGTCATTGTTTAGAGCCCATTATATGTTTAGAGCGCCCGAATCCAAATACCAAGGGACGACTTATGCGACCTGCTTTGGATATGAGCGAAGACATAGAATTGGAAACATTGGATTCCCACGTGCTCATGGGGTCCTTTTGGTTAGCACAAACAATCTTTGAATCATCAGAAACCCTAGGTGCAATGTCATTGTCACTAGGAGCTAAACTAGTAGAAGCATCAGACTTAGTCGAGGGACATTTTGTGCTTAATGGGATTGTTCTACCAGTTGGCTTCCAAACCTTAACAGGCACTACTCTAGGCATAGTGTATCTAGTTAAGGGGCAAGGTTTGCCATTCGTGAATATTCGACCTGTTGGCTTCCACTTTGAAATCCTACATTGGTAAAACCTTCCTGTAGGTTTCCGGATTGCTTAATCTGTTTTCTCTCCAAACTTTCTTAACCGGGTTATGAATCTTAGACCTCAGAAATAACACATCACATTTATCATGATTACCAGAAATTAAACATTTTTGCATGTTTTGCTTGACGACATAAGGCCTCGAATTAATTTTAGTAAGCTTGGAGCTAATACTAGAACTAACACGATTCTTTTGTTCAAATCAAACTTCTTGTCCCTATGGTGTTCTTTCACTTCCTTATCATGAACACTTTTAGTTTGCGTAATCCTATCCTTCTTTGCATAGCTTCTAGGTTTTGACCGCTAACTTTAGTGTCAATCTTAACATCTGTAGAAGTAACGATGGGAACAATACTTGGCTTCACTACTTTTGCATTCTGGTCTAGAAGTGCTTTGGGATCAGAAATTCTAGGAGGCACATCACAGGTTGCTTGCTTGAATTTAGATATGGAACAAGGCATATCAAGGGTCACATGCTTGGCTTTAGGCATAGAACGGATTTTCTGTTTGGCACTAGGCATAGAACAAGGCTTCACAGCTTTGCCTTTTTCACCTAAGGGTTTTGGACATGTTGCAATTACACATTCAAGCAGCTCTTGAGATCGTTTGGCCCGGAGGCAAGCAAACCTAATTTCACTATCAAGAGGTTTGTTAATGAAATCCTCTTCGACAATCTCACGGAGACATTCTAGACTATCCTTAAGGTGAGCACAGTAGTCATGAAAAGCATGTTCATTATTCCTAAGATGAGGAGGAATATATTTAACTATCACAGTGTATTTGCAATCTAAGGGTGATTTTGAGACAACATTCTTATTGAAAACAAGTGGCGTTCCCATTTCCTCGACTTCTCGATTCTCAATTTCCTTTTGTAAAGACGTTATTTTTTCGTTGTTTTGGTCACGGGTGACTTTTATTGAATCATATAACTCTTTAAAATGTCGTTTAACCTTTTCATTTTCTTCTAGAAAACTTTCGTTTTCCTTTTGTAAAGCATTTACTAGGTTTTGAAGATGAAAAGTTTGAGAATTACGAGAATCTAAAGGAGGAGGCATTTGGGAGCTGTCATATTGTTCGTTTGACCCTTTAATTGAGAGATTTGGGCTTTCAACTTTCCGATCGTGTTGCAATGAGCTTGAATCTGTTCATCACGTTTGTTAATTTGAAAAACTGCATCAAACTCAGGAGCATCCGAGGATGTCTTGATATTTGAAGTTTTGACATTTTCTTTGAGATGTTGATATTTTGAGTTGTAAATTAAAATGCTCAACTTCTAGTTTAGAAAAATGTTTAACCAAATTGTCGTGATCATCCGGTTCAATTTTCTCGTTTAGTTTAGAATTAGTTTTTTCAAGCTCAATGACACGATCATGGGAGACTTTCAGGGCCACAGATAGTTCATGAAATTTGGAAGCATTAATAGAGCAATTTGAAGCGGTGAAAAAGATATCTTGAGCAACACATTCAGTAATAAGAGTCTCATTTAAGGTATGCAAGTTCTTCCTCTCAATCTCATTATATTTTAGTGCACGCTCATAATCACTAACTTCAACTACCATTGCATCAAATTCCTTTTCCATTTCTTTAATATCTGATTTTGTCCCCTTTTTAAGACTCTCAAAATGATCTTTTAGTTGTTTAAAGAAAGGCATGACCTCGGTTAAATAACATTCTTTCATTTGCTCAAAACCCCTTTTCCCTTCAGTTATCCCAATGGGTGTGATCCTTTTCTTACAAGTTTTCTCAAAATCGGTAAATAGTTGAAGAATAACATATTGGCTGATTAAGGTCTTGCTCTTAGTGGCAATAGTTCTAGGAACTAAATGCATTGGTGTATTTGGAGGATACACAGTCGCTTTAGGAATTTCCTACAAGGGGGATTCTTTTCAACAAGATTTTCAGCTTTTTGCAAGTCCATATCCTTTTTCCAGGACACTTGTTCAGGGGGTCAATAGAGTCACGAGGCTTAAACATGTTTAAGGATATCCAATTTTCCTTAGTGTAATCATGGGGTTTTATCGTTATCTTGTTCTTTTTACACTCGGGATCTTCTAGCTTCTTATTCATTTTCTCCCTAGTGACTTCATCTGATTTCTTATCTTCCTCATTGCACTCAGCAACTAGGTTTCTGTCTAGGCTTAAGGATCTCATTACCATCATACAGTACCTTATGAGCATTTCTAGCCTTTTTAATTACCTCTGGATTAGGTTCCTCAACAAGGGGAATGCTATGCTTATCGCTTAAGACTCTATGCTTAGTGATCATGTGGCAGTCGAATGGTATTCCTTGTACGTACAACTTATTTTCAAGCTTGTTTTTCAAAGTTTTTAGATTGGAAAAATCATTCAAAAGTTTTGATTCCTTAGCCTTGAATTCTTGCTTAAGCATTTTAACATTTTCTTGAAGTTCGTGTTTTTGCTTAGCAGTTTTAGAAAGCTTTTCTTGTAAGGAGTTTAACTCTTGTTTTAATACTTCTTCTCTAAACCTACTTTTTCTAATAGTTGTGCGTATTTGGACATCCATTTCCTGCTCACGGGTGGTCAACTCAAACTTAGCACACTGTTCATAAATAGCAACTTGATCCTTATATATGTTAAGCTCGGTGGTAAGGGAATCATCAGCACAAATGCACGTACTCATGCAGTTCATAATCATCATTTTGAGTAGAAGATGCACAACTAGGTACAGCAGAAACATCCATGCAAGTTACATGAGCATTGACATGCCTGTTTTGTGGCGGGTGCATCTCTATCTTGGGTGCATCCGAAGCTTCCATGGAGCGTTCCTTTGCATTAACTTGCACAGGTTGTGTCCGGTGCACTCTCTCTCTTGTGAATTTGAGCACGAAGATTCCATTTTTCCATTATCCGACTCATCATTTTTGTTGTCATGACATTACGCATTGGCAACACCCGATTCTTCAACATATACATTACCCAACTTATCACAACAATCTTTCAACTGCACATGACACTCATTCACGTCTTCATTCTTTTGTGCGGATTCTTCAATGTACTTTTTCACATTATCCATGAGTTGGATAAATGTCTCAATGAATTCTTGAATTTCCATTCCAGTATATTTTTTGAAGGAAATTCGGTCAAGTGTTGATCGTAATCTGCTGAATATTCCCCCGATGAATGGTGAAATTGTTTGTAGATTACTTGAAGAGTGCACCTTTGGAACCATCCTTTTGAACCTCTTTATTGGTAAGTTGCAGCTTTAAGTGTTCTAAGTTCAACAACAAGCTTCTTGTCAATGTAGGTAAGTCCCGGCGGAAAAGAGCACTACATGTTCGATCCCCACTATGGATAACTTGTTGTATGAGGTGCGATGAAGTAGGGATAGGGCTCAATCTGCATTCCATTTGCATGGCATTCAGAAAGGTGCAATTCATTCTCATTGTACTCAGAACATGAAGATTTCACATCCTCATTGTTTAATTCACACATCTTTAATCGTTAGTGTAGCAGCATCATTAACATTATTGTCCACAGTATCATACAATTTAAGCACTTCAAATCACGGGGGTAGAGTAAGTAGAGTAAGACATGATGTGGTGGAATGCACGGGATTTTACAAGTCTATGATTTAAACCGAGAAATAGAATCTTTTGCGGGATTTTACTAAAATCAAGACCAAACCGTTAAGCAATGACCAATGGAATGTGTTAAGATGACTGATGGATCGACACAATGATAGACAATTGTGTGTTAGGACTTATGATTGTTTGTGGGATAAGCAGAGATGTTGTTTGGTTATCATTTGGGTTGGTTGTTGCACGATTTTCAGAGAATTTTAGGTCTAAAACATAAAAACCTCAATAACTTGTTGGCAGAGCGGATTTAGCCCTCGAAGGTTGACCGAATAAACTTTAGTTTATTTGGCGTGACATTCTCCTCGTTCTCACGGTCATTTTGATGGGTAGAACGCTGAAAACGGAGTTACGAATCAAAAGTTATAGCCGTTTGAAGTTTTGCCGGGAAAAGTCAACAAGTCGCTAAGAATTCTTGAACCAATTCGCTAAGACCAAGTCGCTAGGACCTAATTCGCTACACTTCTAAGTCGCTAGAGTCCCAAGTCGCTAACAGAAAATACTACACCAAGTCGCCAACACTAATTCGCCACCACTCTAATCGCTAAGCTTTCCAATTAAGCTAAAGATGTAAGTCGCTAATTGGTAACTCGCTAACACTCAAGTCGCTACAAAATTCGTGCATTGCCGCTACTCAGTCGCCAACAATGCAAGTCGCTAAAGAGCAACTCGCTACAGACCAAGTCGCTACCACACGTCGCTACCCGTAGTGGAGAGTCCACTACTTGTACTTTAACTCGCTAGATCTAACTGCTAGTTCCAACAGTAAGTCGCTACAAAATGTGAAGCAAGTCGCTACCAAGAAAATATTCCGTGAGCTAAGTCGCTAGCTTGAAAAACCATATAAACCTCACTTTTCAATCCAAAAACAACCCAACCAAGATGATTCAAGCTTAACAAATGAAAACCTAAACACTTTTGATGATTCTAAACATAAAAGTACAACCAAAATCGAAACTTTAACACTAGAAATCAATCAAATGATGCAAAACCACTAAACTTTTTCAAACTCAAAAACCACCTAAAACCACTAGAAATCCAAAGATGTGTAAGATATGATCTAACCATGGCTCTTGATACCAATTGTAAGATATTACTTTTCACATACACATCATAACATTAACACAAGGTAGCATATAGATGGAATTCTAGAGAGAGAAAGTTAGAGGTTTAGGGAACTTAGTGAGAGAAAGTGAAAGATATTATTATGAGCTCCAACTCTCTACCTTGGGAGGTAGAGAGTATTTATAGTCTTACATAAAAGCCACACATGGGCGTGGATCAGGCATACTGATGGGTAAACCCGTCCGTCCTCCACGGTGTTACTTAACTAAATACTACTTAACTTAGAATAACTACGACTACGAGCTTTCTAACGATTACATATACTTGAGGTGACCGACTCTTTAATACCTGGAATTTCTAATTCCTAACAGTATATGTAACCACTGTTAATGTATTGTAAACACTGCTAATTGTTATGTCGGTTTGTATTAGATAAATATGGAAAAGATATTTATCTTGTAGGTTACCTATTGTATTATGTAAAGGATTCCTTAGCCTATAAAAGGAGGTTCTAGGTTAGATTAGATATACGAATATTTTATATCTAAGATCGATACACTTTAAGGTTGTAAACCCTAATACTAGTTAGAGTATTCGTTATTAATATAATTGAGGTGTATAAGAGTTATTGTTATTGTTCTCTTCTTAAGGTTGAATATTAAATTACGCGTAATATTTAACAAGTTATTATCAAGTCTGTTTCTATAAGGATCGTTTTGCTCAATTGGGATCAACAAGTGGTATCAGAGCTTGTGATCTAGAAACTGAAACCAAGAAGAAGTCTGTTTAAGCTAAATTCAAGCAAGTTAAGATGTCTGATGAAACTACATAGTTCTTGCATCAAAGGTGCCCATGCTTAAGCAAGGTGATGCTCAATTTATGGAGAATGCGAATGAGGCAATACATTGGTATGATTGATTACACCATCTGGGATGTTGTTGAGAAGGGTGATACTCTTCCTAAGAAGGGTGATGATGGTAAGGAACTCACCATTGTCAGTGAGATTCACAAGGCTAAAAGGAAGCTAGAGATTAAAGCTCATAGTATTCTCAGTATGGGAATACCTAATGAGTATGCATTGGATTTTGAGCAAGATGAGACTGCTAAAGACTTAATGGATGCCATTGAAACAAGATTTCTAACGGCAATGAAGCTACCAAGAAATCGGGGAAAAATATGCTCAAGCATCAGAAACTTGAAAACTTCACTTTGCTTTCTCATTGGAGAAAAACTTGATGGCACTTATAACGGTACGGCTTGATCGACCAACTGAAATTGGTGGACTACAAAGTTTCTCAAGAAGATATAAATCTTAAGTTCATCGAAGTTTATCACAGAATGGGTTGTGCATACTGTTATGTGGAGGAACAAAGATGATTTTGAAAAGATGACTTTGGACAATCTCTACAACAACCGGTTTATGAGTCACGAAAAGAACATAGGCTCATCCCCATCACCACAAAACATTGCTTTTGTATCTCAGGCAACCGCAGGAACTCCAGGATGTTTCCGCTTTAACGCTTATGAAGTATCCACTGCTATTGCTAATAATACCATTGTTAGTGATAGTGTTAGTGATGGTACCATCTGTGCTTTCCTAGTGATCTTACAACCAGGTGTTATTGTACTAAATCAAGATCTGGATCAAATTGATCTTGATGATCTTGATGAAATCAATCTTCAATGGCAAATGGCAATGTTAACACTGCAAGCTATGAAGTTCTTGAGGAGGACTGGTAGACAGGTCAAATATGATGGTCAAAGGAGAGCTGGATTTGACAAAAGCAAGATGGAGTGCTTTAACCGCAAGAAGAAGGGTCACTTTGCTAGAGAATGTCGAGCTCCTAAGAGGATTGAAGGCATCAAGAAGACCACTGAAGAGCACACTTCTTCTTCACATTGGTTGCTCAAGATGATATTGGTGATTATGGTAGAGTGGGATCAGATTGAAGAAGGTCCCAATGCAGCTTTTCTTGCTAGTGAAGCTTCTAAAGGGCATAACTTTGCTCTTATGGCCTATGTTTGATCTTCTGGTTTAGATTCAGAGGTATCTAATGATTCTAAAAATTCTACTTGTTCTTTTAAATCATGTCAAGATAACTTAGAATCTCAAAAAGCTATTATTGAGAGTTTGAGAAAAGAAGTAGATAGACTTTCACTAGATAACTTAGGTTATAAAGTTGGTCTTGAGAGTGTTGAAGAAAAACTTAATTTCTGTATTAAATGTGAGTTTGAGTATGTTGATAAGATTAATATACTAGGTGGTGAAATTGATCTTAAGAATGAGGAGAAATTAAAGTGCTTAAAAAGAAACTAGAAGAGGAAGAGAGTGTAAAACAAGAAGCCCTAGTTGAAAAAGAAAAACATGTTGTTAGGGTTGCTAAAACACGATTATGCTTCGATCTAGTAAATAAGCCAATTGGTCAAAAAAATTATTCAAGGAGGATGTCGGTCTTGGATACAACAATATGCCACCACCCTCTCTTATGAAACATGCACCACCTACAAAAGAACTGTCATTTAGTAGTGAATTCAGTTTTAACAAACCTGTTGAAGAGATTAGTAGGACTGAAACAACTAAGATAGGTTCTGATAAGTCATCTGATGCTCCTACTATTGAAGATTGGGAATCGATTCGAGGAACATAGATCTGAATCAACACACCGAGAAGATAGAAAATGTTAAGAAAGTTGATTCTAAACAAGCCAACCTTATTCCTAGATTTGGAGCACCAATTTCTAGGAAAGTGGTAGACTACAATGAGATACCTAGGGACCAGATGAGAAGATACATACCTAGGGGAAATCAGAGAAACTTCAATGGACTAATTTGAAATAGATTAGGAGATGAGTTTCAATGTGTTAAGAAGCCTTGTTACAAATGTGGTAGTTTTGAGCATCTCATGAGAAATTATAAGAATCAACCACAAGTTTGGAACCATTGGAGGAGGGTAAATCATCAAAACTTTTCAAAAAAACTATCCCTCATCCTAACAAAAATATGGTTCCCGAGGCAGTGTTATTGAGGAATGGTAAAACAAAATCTATAATCAACGCTCCACCTAAATGGGTTCCAACCACTGCTAAGCAAAATGTAACCACTGCTAAGCAAAATCTTTCCATTGCTAAGCAGAATATCACCACTGATTCAAAGAAGTTTTAAAAATTCCAAAGGTGATAACTGACACAATGGTTGGAAACCATTTTTATATTGTTAAGGCCTCAGCTAGCTGGCAATAAAAGCCTAAGACAAAGGTTTTACATCATGCTAGCTGTGCATCAATGGACCTAAAGAAGTTTGATTATGTTGATGCACAGGGCAGACCCAAGTCAGTATTGGCTTGGGTCCACAAAATGAACTAACTTGGTTAAATTCATGTGCAGGGCAATTTACAAAATGAGCTAAAAGAGAAAGGAATTTTTTATAGTGGTTGCTCTGTGCACATGACATGGGATGGGAGCAACCTAGAGGATTTTGAAGCTTATGATGGAGGATATGTGGCATTTGGAAATGATCCAAAAGGAGGAAAGATACTTGGCAGAGGCACAATGGAAACAGGGAAATTAGACTTTTGAAAAAGTCTATCAGTCAGGGACTAAAGTACAATTTATTCAGTGTTTCTCAAATGTGTGATAAGAAAAACTAGGTACTTTTGGTGAAACTGAGTGTGTGGTGTTGTCTCCTGATTTCAAAATGCACGATGAAAAGTATATACAACTTAGGGTTCCTAGAAAGGAAAACATATATTGTTTTGATCTTAAAGATGTAATTCCTAATAGGTCCTTATCCTGTTTGTTTGCTAAGGCATCAGTAGATGAGTCTAAATTGTGGCATAGAAGGCTAGGACACCTTAATTTCAAAACAATCAATAAACTGGTAAAGGGCAACTTAGTAAGAGGGTTACCTTCTAAGGTTTTGAGTGTAAGAACTTTAATACGTTTGGCTGTCGGGGAAAGGAAAACAACATAGAGCCTCTTGTAAGACCAAAATTGTGAACACCATTACACAACCACTATTTATGCTTCATATGGACTTATTTGGACCTACCTTTGTTAAAAGTTTGAACCATAAGAAGTATTGCCTAGTGATTACTGATGATTGTAGTAGATTTTCTTGGGTATACTTTTTGGTTGCTAAGAGTGAGACTAGTGAGATCCTCAAAAGTTTCATTACTAAGATAGAAAATCAAGTAAACCAGAAAGTTAAAGTATCATGGATGTGATAATGGAAAGTTTAAGAATGATGTGATGAATCAGATTACGTATGGCTAAGGGTATAGAAAGACAGTTTAGTGTTGCTAGGACACCACAACAGAATGAATTGTAGGCGAAATGAAGGAAAGCAGAAAACTAATTGAGGTTGCAAGAACAATGTTGTCGAATCAAAGTTACCAACTACCTTTTAAGAAATTTGTAGGAAGCTGCATGTTATGTGCAGAATAGAAGTAAGGTAGTGAAGCCTCATAACAAGACCCCTATGGTATTTACATGATAGGAAGCCTATGATTGCATTCCTAAAACCTTTTGGGTGTCCTGTTACTATCTTAAATACCCTAGACTATCTAGGCAAGTTTTAAGAGAAAGCAGATGATAGATACTTTCTGAGCTATTCTTCAAAAAGTAAAGCCTTTAGAGTATACAATAGGAGGACCAGGATTGTAGAAGAAAACTTACATGTTAAGTTTAGTGAAGAGACTCCTAGTGTTGAGATCAAAGGACCAGAATGGTTTTTTAACATTGATATGCTAACCAAATCTATGAATTATGAGCCTATCATTGCAGGAACTTCCACTAATGTTGATACATGTACGCCAAAGGATTCTAATGAAGAAACATATTCTAAGGAAGCTGATTCTCCAAAGGAGTTCTATTTGGTTGAAAAGTGGAAAGCTGGTTCAATCTCACCCATCATTGAAAGCTTGAGGGTCCCAGCGATGATGATGTTTTGAATTCTGGAAGTAAGGTTGATCATCATCAAGATAAGGAAGAGTTGTTGGAAGATAATTCGATTATTGTCGGTAGAAGAAATTGAAAGAAGAAGAAGCATTCTAAACCTTAGCACGCTAAGCCAAATGAAAGCAACGCTAAGGTTAATAAAACCACTTCTAAGCCAATCTCTACCCGCTGCTTGGTACAAGTGCAAACACGCTACAAGTGCAGATGATGATTCTTACTTTGGAATCCCTGCCAAGATATTGTTTGGTGATGATGAGTATCCCACGATCACGACATGCACGATTTGGAAGAAAGGGATACTCCTACTGATGATGAAAACTTGGATGACTACTTCAATGATACTGATTTTACTAATTTAGACACAGTAATCACAGAGAGTCCAATTCCTACTACCAGAGTTCATAAGAATCATCCCTGTTAGGATTTAGTAAATCCAGTTATTAAAGTGTCGGTCACCTCAAGTATATGTAATCGTTAGAAAGCTCGTAGTCGTAGTTATTATAAGTTAAGTAGTATTTAGTTAAGTAACACCGTGGAGGACGGACGGGTCTTTACCCTTTGTATGCGATCCACGACCGTTGGTGGCGTTTTATGTAAGACTATAAATACTCTCTACCTCCCAAGGTAGAGAGTTGGAGCTCATAATAAGATTTTCACTTTCTCTCACTAAGTTCCCAAACCTTTAACTCTTTCTCTCTCTAAAACCTAATAGTATACGCCTTGTGTGAACATGGTTTGATGTGTTTGTGAAATCCAATGTGTAACAATTGGTATCAAGAGCCATGGTTTGATCATCTCTCTTACATATTCTTGGATTTCTAGTGGTTTTATATGGTTTTTGGGTTTGAAAAAGTTTAGTGGTTTTTGCATCATTTGGATCATTTCTTGTGTTAAAGTTTGAATCATTGTAAGTGCTTGGGGTTTGATTTGGATAGCTTGAATCACTGTGGTTGGGCTTGTTTTGGATTGAAAAGTGTGGTTTTGAAGTTTATCATCTTAGCGACTTGAGTCTCGGAGTGCTTTTCTTCGTAGCGACTTGCTTTAGTAATTTCCAGCGAGTTGTAGTTTAAGTCGTAGCGACTTGATTTTAGCGACTTGTCTATTGACACAACCGACAAACAGTACAAGTTAGTGGAGGTTCCACTTCGGCTAGCGACTTGGTTGGGTTAGCGACTTGTTTCTATTATTTCTAGCGACTTGGCTTTATAGTTTTTGGTGATTTGTTCTAGTAGCGATTTGTCTACTTAGCGATTTGGTGCAGTAGCGACTTGTGTTCAGCGACTTGATTCATAGCGACTTGTAATTAGCGAGTTGTTATTTAACGACTTGCGATTAGCGACTTGGTTTACAGCGAGTTGTTCTTTAGCGACTTGTTTGCCTAGCGACTTGGTGACTTAGCGACTTGTCTCAAGGGTTATAGCGACTTGGTAGATTTTTGTTTCTAATATGGTTTCCTCTTGATTTAGTAAAATCCCGTGAAAGAATCTATTTCCCGGTTTAATCATAGAGTTATAAAATCCGGTGAAATCAGTAAACATGCCTACCAACGTGCCTACAATCATCTCTTGTAGTAGGAGGGCGTTCGCAGCTGTGATTCGGACACTCGTCCACCCATGCTTGTGAGCCGGGGGGCACTTACTACGACTCATGGGCTCAACGAATCAGGCATGCTTGTTTAGGAAAGGAAAATGGAGTCAACATTCTCAAGTCAATTGATGATGGACCTTATCAGATTGAGACTACAAGAGACATAATTGATAAATGTGCAGATGGAACAATGATCTTTGGATTGGGCAGGACCAAAGCGTATGATGAGCTCATGATAAGGAGAAAAAGAGATTCGATGTGAAATCGAGGGCTTCAAACATTATACTTGGGGTCTTCCAAAAGACATTTACAAGCGATCAATCACAATCTGAAGCTAAGGCGGTTTGGGACAATGTCAAGATGCTTCTCTCGGTTGAGAACTTACCAAGGAAGACAGAGAATCACAACTGTATGATGAATTTGAGCATTTTAAGATGAAACTAGAAGAAAGTGTTTATGAATATTACGTGAGATTCCACAAGCTTGTAAATGACATGAGGAACATCAAAATGACCACGCCAAATATTAATTTGAACTCAAAGTTTGTGAACAACATGAATCCTGAATGGCACAAATTTGTCACCTTCGTGAAGCTAACCAAAGGATTGAAGAACACCAACTATGAGCAACTGTATGCCTTCCTTCTTTAGAATGAAAGACATGCAATGTTTGAACGAAGGATCCTGAACAGTTCAAATCTAGCGAGGGAGAAACTAGTTCGTCAAATGACTCTACAGCTTTTTACACCAATGTTGGAATTACCACCAAAGCCTCTCAAGTCATACCCACGGGTAATGGTAATTACAAGCTCATCCCTGATCTAGCATATAAGCCTCTTGACTCAAAAACACTCATGGAAAACTTCATTAATCAACTATCTCTCATGGTTAGTCAAAATATGAACTTCCTCCTACACACCAACAATAATCTCATAACAGCATCCAATCCACACAATCAAGCTACTGTCAGAGATGGTAAGGATGTGGATTGTGAATGTGCAAGGAAGGTGGCCCGATATGAACAAGGGATGGTTGGAGCAGGTTATGGTAATGCTGGAGTAGGTGGAGGATATGTGGCAAATCAGAATCGTGGAAGAAATGCCAATCAAGGGCAAGAAAAGCCAATTAAGTGCTACAACTGTGGTGGTGATGGACACATTGCAAGGAACTGCACATCTCCAAACGCATCCTCAAAATCAGAGTACCGGAGACAAGATGTTACTTGTGCAAGCTCAGGATAATGGAGCTGTTTTGGATGAAGAGGAATTGTTGTTTCTTCGAGGGGTAATGCTTAAGACATATGATGCGATGTGGATGAGCAGCCAATTGAGGAGATAGGTCATAATCATCGAATGCCTTTCAAGTTGGATTCTTGGCCCTGTGATGCATACGACTCACGGCGTCGATGATGAACCTCACGCACAGATAATTTTCATGGCTAGCATTTCTCCAATGGTCTCTCCTAAGGTCTCATCATCACAGCAAACTGGTCCATCCAAAGAATCAATCATCTCGAGAGTATTAAAACTATATGATGATGTTGATCAGCAAAAGATACATGATAAAGTGCAATCACCGAAACTTGTGACTCAGATATTGCTAATATGGGTAATAATAATATTGTCCCATATGATCAATATGTGATCCAAAGTGAGTGTGATTGAACCAAGTGATGCATCTTCTGCAGTCAATGATGACTATGTTTTTTTTATGAATACTTTGCATGTGCCCGATGATTCATTTATCTACAGGCCGAATGCCTATAAAGAACAAGTTGCTATTTTTGAACAACGTGCTAAGTTTGAGTTAACTACCCATGAGCAAGAAATGGATTACCAAATGCCTACAATTATTAGAAAAAGTAATTTTAGAGAAGAAGTGTTAAAACAAGAGTTAAAATCCTTACAAGAAAAGCTTTCTAAAATTGTTAAGCAAAAGCAAGAGCTTCAAGAAAATGTTAAAGTGATTAAACAAGAATTTAACACTAAGGAATCAAAACTTTTGAATGACTTTTCTAATCTAAAAACTTTGAAAAACAAGCTTGAAAATAAACTGTACATACAAGGGAACACCATTCGATTTGCTCACATGGTCACTAAGCATAGAGTCTTAAGCGATAAGAATAGTATTCCCCTTGTAAAGGAACCCAACCCAGTATGGTATTAAGAAAGCAAGAGAAGCTCAGAAGGTAATCTATGATGGCTATGAAATCCTTAAGCATAGGCAGAAACCTAGTTCTTATTTTGAGTGCACTGAGGAAGATAAGCTGTTAGAAGAGGTTACTAGGAAGAAATTGGATGAAAAACTTAAGAGCCCCTCATGCATAGAAAACAACATCATCGGTTTAAAACACAACTATGCTAAGGATAATTGGATTGCATTTAAAAGTTTAGACCTCAAACACAATGACCCACTGAACAAGTGTTCGGAAAAAGGATATGGACATTAAAAAGGCTGATGAGTTTGTTGACGAATCCCTCATGTAGGAGAATGCTTCCAGATCAGCTGATATCCCCCAATACACCAATGCTTTTAGTTCCTAGATCTATTCCCACTAAGAGCAAGACCTTAATCAGTCAGTATGTGATTTATCAATTATTTGTTGATTTTGAGAAAATGTAAGAAAAGGATCACACCTCTTGGGATAAATGAAGGGGAAAGGGTTTTGAGCAAACTAAAGAATGATATTTAAGCGAAGTCATGCCTTTCTTTAAACAATTAAAAGGTCAATTTGAGAGTCTTAAAAAGGGGATGGATTCCGATATTAAAGAAATGGAAAAGGAATTTGATGCGATGATAGTTGAGGTCAATGACTATGAGCGAGAAATAAAATATAATGAGATTGAGAGGAAGAACTTGCATACCTTAAATGAGAATCGATTTCGAATGTATCACTCAAGATGTGTTTTACAGCACCCGCGAATTGTTCAATTAATGCATCTCAATTTCATGAATTATCTTTGCTCGAAAGTCTCCCATGATCGTGTCATTGAGCTTGAGAAAACTAACTCTAAATTGCATGATAAAGTTGAACGAGATGATCATGATAACACGGTGAAGCAGTTTTCTAAATGGAAGTTGAGCATCTTGCTTTTGCAATTAAAATATCAACATCTAAAAGAAAATGTTAAAACCTCAAATATCAATACTTCCTTGGATGCTCCGAATTTGATCGGTTTTTTGAAAATAGCAAGCGTGATGAGAACAGTCGAGCTCACTGTAACACGATCAAAAAATTGAGAACCCAAATTTCACAATTAAAGGGTGAAAAGAAACGGTGTGGCTGCTCCCAAAGTGCCTCCTCTTTTTAGATTCTCGGTTTTCTCAAACTTTTCATCTTCAAAACTTGGTTAATGTTTTACAAAAGGAAAATGGGAGTTTTCTAGAAGAAAATGAAAAGTTAAACTACACTTTAAAGAGTTATATGATTCAATGAAAGTCACTCGTGACAAGAACAACGAAAAAATAACGCCTTTACAAAAGGAAATTGAGATTCTGAAGAGTCAGGAAAAAGGGAAAATGCCACTTGTCTTTAATGAGAATGTTGCATCTAAGTCATCTACAGACTGCAAATATACTGTGACTGTCAAATATATTCCTCCTCATCTTAGAAATAACGAACTTGTGTTTCATGAATATTTTGCTTACCTTAAGGATAGTCTAGAATGTCTCTGAGAGATTGTAGAAGAGGATTTCATAAATAAGCCACTTGATAGAGAAATTAGGTTTGCGTGCATTAAGGCCAAACGATCTCAAGAGCTGTTAGAATGTTTAAGAGCAACGTGTCCTAAATCTTTTTATGAGAAAGGTAAAGCTGTGATGCCTTGTTCTATGCCTAGTGCTAAGTATGCAACCCATTCAATGCCCAGTATTAAGAAAGTGAATTCTAAAGTGCCTTCAAATAGTTCAGATCCTTGCACTTCTAGTTCAGGAATGCAAAAAGTAGCAAAACCAACTAATGTTCCAATTCCTCTGAGGGAGTAAGTGACACCAAATCAAGCGGGTCAAAGCCTCAAGGCAACACAAAGAATGATAGGACCTTGCATGCTAGGAATGTTCGGTGGAAGAGAGTAGAAGATCACCTTAGGGAGAATTTGAATAAAACGAATCGTGTTGATTCTAGTGTTAGCTCTAAGCGTACTATAATTAATGCGAATTCTACTACTTTTGGCAAAACATGTAATGATGATTGCGTAGTTTCTGTTACTAATCTTGAATGTGGTGTGAATGATTTGATTAATGCTAAATGTCTGTTAAGATAGTTAATGCAAAAAATCAAGCTAAGAAGGCTAGAAAGCAATGGCGGAAGAAGGTTAGAAAACATTGGAAACCCACAGGAAGGAAATTTAGGTTATCGTGGATACCTCACGGCCGCAAATTTAATCTTAATGAGATGTGCACTAAATTATCTAGATCAATTCCCATTAGGAAATGGATGCCTACTGGTAGAACTATTCCCTTAAGAAGTAAACATACTTTGAATAGGTCTATCACGGACACTAGCACTGCATCTATCCCGATGATTCCATTGTTTCTACTCCGATGAGGGTGTTCCAATCAATGTTACTAACCGGAACCCATTCTTGCATGGGGATCCCAATTATCCGATTATCCATTCTTATGCGTGTTCAACTGCAGATCGTTCAAATGATTACGTGGTACTGGACTCAGTCGTTCCAAGCATATATTTGGAGACCGATCGGCTCATGAACCGTGAGTAAATTCATATGGGTATTAGATCGAGAATGATCATTTGATTATGCAATTATGGGTTATGGAGACTATGTTGTTGGTAAAAGTGTAATCTCTAGGGTATATTATGTTGAAGGTCTTGGTCATAACTTGTTCTCTGTTGGTCAATTCTGTGATTCCGATCTAGAAGTGGCCTTTAGAAAACATACTTGTTTTGTTAGAGAGGAACTCGTGGTTCAAATCTATACACCATCTCTATCGAAGACATGATGAAGTCTTCTCCAATCTGCTTGTTGTCAAAGGCTTCGAAAACAAAGTCATGGTTATGGCAACGTCGTCTCAATCACTTGAACTTCGACACCATTAACAATCTTTCTAGAAAGGACCTTGTAAGAGGCTTACCCAGATTAAAGTATGAAAAGGATCATCTTTGTTCAGCATGAAAATTGGGAAAAAGCAAAATATGCCCATCCAAACCCACAAATTACATTATGGAAGTTCTACATACCATTCACATGGATTTAGGTGGTCCGATGAGAGTGCAAACTATTAATGGCAAGAAATATGTGTTAGTTGTGGTTGATGACTACTTCCGATTCACTTGGGTTAAGTTCTTGAGGACAAAGGATGAAACTCCAGATGTCAACATTAAACTTATTAAGCAATTTGTAGGTTCGACTTAACAAGACCAGAATCGTCCAAGCCTGACAATGGGCTGAGTTTGTTAATAGAGAACTTCAGGAATTTTATGAAAGTATTGGAATCAGTCCTCAAAGAAGTGTTCCACGAACTCCTCAAGCGAGCGGTGTAGTTGAAAGACGAAATTGAACTCTTGTGGATGCCGCTAGAAAAATGTTGATTTACTCAAAGGTTCCAACATTTCTATGGGCTGAAGCCATTGCCACTGCATGCTAAACTCA